>OZ022326.1:64604265-65142127 GCA_963989225.1 Dromius quadrimaculatus
AGATGTAGATCACCATGGTAACAATTTAAACGAGTTCGAATTCCAAACGCGTCAGCAGGAAGTAATAACTGATTAATGTGGGTATTTCAGCTGAAATTGATAAATATTTGATCACTTCCGCTTCTTATTACCTGAAAGAAGCAATAATCTTTTTGCACCCCTATTAAAAAAAGGGTTGTGATTAACAATTGAGTAACAAATGGCATCAAATTAACAAATGTTAATGCTGTACATAATTATATATCGAAAGAATTATGAATTGGATTGTAATATATAGTAGAGACCCTAAATATTTCATACAAAAATATTTTTTGCATTTTCCACCCGGATTTGGGTATGAAAAACTATCAGCAAAATTGATTTTGAGATGTCTGAACGGCGACCAAAAACAACTGAAAGTCCTAAAGTCTAAATTGATTTGTGGTCATTTGGGGTACATTTTGGATCAATTAATGATTATAATTGAAACTAGCGTTCATAATTATGATCCAGAAATACAAAACAGTTGAAAAAGTTGGAACAAATAGGCTCATTTCAGTCCAAGAAGTTTGGGGGACAGAAATTGGCAGGAAATGATTTAGCTGCCATTATTTGGGACAAAACTGGAGTAATTTTCATGAAATCGAGCTAAAATTGATTTTAAAATAATAAAATTCATTAATAAACTGAATTTTGTTGAATAAAATGAGGGAACACCGAAAAAAAGTGCCAAAAGTGGCGCTACTTTTGCGACGCATCGTCTGCTTACAAGTTTGTGTCGCCCTCAAAGAAAGTTGATCCTGAGCCTGAAATAATTTTGATAGATCAACAAATTGGGCTATATCTTATAGCAGACACTTCAAATATTCTACTCAATTCATTTTTGACATCTTTAGTCCTAATTTACATACTAAAAATCTGTCAAATAAATGGATTATTAATTGTCTAAATGTCGACCAAAAACGATTTGAAGTTATAACTTCTAAATAGATTTGTAGTCATTTGAGGAGCATTTTAAATCCAATTTTGATTATAATTGAAACTTGGGCTCCTAATTATGATACAGGTACACAAAGCAGTTGAAAAAGTTGGGACAAATAGGCTCATTTTGATCTAAGAAGTTTGGGGGCAAAAATCTGCAGGAAATGATTTGGCTGCCATTATTTGGGACAAAGATGGAGTGTTTCCCAATAAATTAAGGTAAAATTGATTGCAACATAATATTATTCATTACTAAACTGAAGTGTGTTGAATAAAATGGAGAAACACCGAAAAAAAGTGCCAAAATTGGCGCTACTTTTGCGACGCACCGTCTGGTTACAAGTCTGTGCCGCCTTCAAAGAAAGTTGATCCTGTGCTTGAAATAAATTTGATAGATCAACAAATTGGGCTGTATCTCATAGCAGACACTTTGAATATTCTCAAAAATTTATTTTTGACATCATTCATTCTGATTTACTCATTAAAAATCTGTCAAATAAATGGATTACTAATTGTCTGAATGTCGACTAAAAACGATTTGAAATCATAACTTCTAAATAGATTTGTAGTCATTTTAGGAGCATTTTGGGTCAAATTTTGATCATAAGTGAAACTTGGGCTCCTAATTATGATCCATAAATACAAAACAGTTGAAAAAGTTGGGACAAATAGGCTCATTTCGATCTAAGAAGTTTGGGGGCAAAAATCTGCAGGAAATGATTTGGCTGCCGCATTATTTGGGACAAAGATAAGTGTTTCCCAATAAATTCAGGTAAAATTGATTGTAACATAATATTATTCATTATTAAACTAAATTTTGTTGAATAAAATAAGGGAACACCGAAAAAAAGTGCCAAAAGTGGCGCTACTTTTGCAACGCACCGTCTGATTACAAGTCTGTGCGGCCCTCAAAGAAAGTTGATCCTGTGCTTGAAATAAATTTGACAGATCAACAAATTGGACTGTATCTTATAGCAAACACTCTAAATATTCTATTAAACTCATTTTTGACATCTTTAGTTCTGATTTACATACTAAAAATCTATCAAATAAATGGATTACTAATTATCTGAATGCTGACCAAAAACGTTTTGAAATTATAACTTCAAAATGGATTTGTAGTCATTTGAGAAGCATTTTGGGTCAAATTTTGACTAAAAGTGAAATTTGGGTTCCTAGTTATGATCTATTTACACAAAACAGTTGGTAAAGTTAGGACAAATAGGCTCATTTTAGTCCAAGAAGTTTGGAGAACAAAAATATGCAGGAAATGATTTGGCTGCCATTATTTGGAAAAAAAATGGAGTACTTTTCACAAAATTGAGCTCAAATTGATTGTAAGATAATAATAGTCATTGCTAAAACTAAATTTTGTGAAATAAATAGGGGAAACACCGAAGAAAAGAACTAAAAGTGGCGCTACGTTTGTGACGCACCGTCTGCCGACAAGTCTGGGCCACTCTTAAAAAAAGTTGATCCTGTGCTTCAAATAAATTTGACAGATCAATAAATTTGGCTGTATCTTATAGCAGATACTTCAAATTTTCTACTACATTCATTTTTGACATCATTAATCCTGATTTACATACTAAAAACCTGTCAAATAAATGGATTACTAATTGTATGAATGTCGACCAAAAACAATTTGAAGTTATAACTATTAAATAGATTTGTAGTAATTTGGGGAGCATTTTAGATCAAATTTTGATTATAAGTAAGACTTGGGCTCTTAGGTATGATCCAGAAACACAAAGCAGTTGTAGAAGTTTGGACGAATTTGCTCACTTAAGTCCAAGAAGTTTGGGGGACAAAAATCTGCAGGAAATGATTTGGCAGCCATTATTTGGGACAAAGATGATGTATTTCCAATAAATTTTAGCTAGAATTGATTGTTGAATAACAATATTCATTAAAAAAATAAATTTTGTGCAGTAAAATTGGGAAACACCGAAAAAAAAGGCCAAAAGTGGCGCTACTTTTGTGATGCACCGTCTGATTTCAAGCCAGCACCAAACTCAAAGAAAGTTGATCCTGTGCTTCAAATGAATTTGGCAGATCAACAAATTGGGCTGTATCTTATAGCAGACACACCAAATATTCTACTAAATTTATTTTTGACATAATTAGTTCTGATTTACATACTAAAAATATGTCAAATAAATGAATTATTAATTGTCTGAATGTCGACCAAAAACGATTTGAAGTCATAACTTCTAAACTGATTTACAGTCATTTGAAGGGCATTTTTGATCAAATTTTGATCATAAGTAAAACTTGGGCATTAAATTATGATCCATAAAAACAAAACAGTTGGTAAAATTGGGGCAAATAGGCTCATTTCTGTCCAAGAAGTTTGGGGAGCAAAAATTTGCAGGAAATGATTTGACTGCCATTATTTGGGACAAACATAAGGTACTTTCCACAAAATTGATTGTAGGACAATAATATTCATCAATCAACTAAAGTTTGAGGAATAAAGTGTGGGAACACCGAAGAAAAGGGCCAAAAATGGTGGTACTTTTGCGACGCACCGTCTGCTTACAAGTCTGTGCTGCCCTCAAAGAAAATTGATCCTGTGCTTGAAATAAATTTGACAGATCAACAAATTGGGCTGTATCTTATAGCAGACACTCCAAATGCTTTAATAAATTTATTTTTGACATCATTTATTTTGATTTACATACTAAAAAATTTACAAATAAATGGATTCATAATTGTCTGAATGTTGACCAAAAACGACTGAAAGTCTCAAAGTCTAAATTGATTTACAGTCGTTTGAGGGGCATTCCGGATCAAATTTTGATCATAATCGAAGCTTTGGTCCATCATCATGATTTAAAAACAAAAAACAGTCAAAAGTAGGGCAACGAGTTGGACTTACCTCGTCCAAAGTTGTTTCGCGTACTGAAATCGACAGGACAAGTTGTTGCTCCCATTTTTGGGACAATAACGAGGTGTTTTACAAATATTGCCCAAAATAGGGTAAAATGGTAGCTAGAGAAAAGTTTTTTTCATTATTGATTTAAAATTGTTGAAATATTCTAGAAGAACGCCGCGGTTAAAGGCGTGCTTGCAAGTCTATATCGATCCCAAGGAATATTGATCTTGTGCATGAAATGATCCTTAAGGATCAACAAATTGGGCTGTTCCATGTAGCAGACACTCCAATTATTGTACAAAAAATACATTTCTATATCGTTTATTTTGATTTAAGTACGAATAAATGGATTCCCACTTGCCTGAATGCCGACCAGAAATCAAGTTGATTTATTATAGTTTTCAAGACTTTTTGATCAAATGTTGATCTTAAATGGAGCTCAAACTCATAATTATGATCTGAAAACAAAACAAAAAACGATAAAATGATCCGAAAATGTTGACTTATCTCGTACAAAGTAGTTTCGTGCTCAGGGATGCCGACCAGAATTCAAATTGATTTATTGACGTAATCAAGACTTTTTTGATCAAATGTTGATCACGGATGAAGCTCCTACTCATAATTATGATCTAGAAGCAAAAAAACAATTGAAAAATGAGGTTTATGTTGATTTATCTCATCCAAAAGAGTTTCGAGTGCAAAGAGCAGCCGGAAAAGTTATTGCTTGCATTATTTGATGCAGGGATGGGGTGCTTATTACATATTACCCTAAATTGGACAAAATATTGATGACAGATTGTCATTCTTTGTTATTAACTAAAATTGATTTAAATATTTGCGGAAAATATTAGAGGAACAGTGCCTAAAGTTGTATTGCTCCTGTAGAGCAATGCAAGCGTAGTTAGCTAAAGAAAAAACTGAAAATTGGGGTTTTGCAGATTGATCATCCCCCATATTTTTTTATATAGCACCCTGAGGGTAATATCTATTAAAAATACAAAAAAAAATGATAAAAAGAACTCAAATTTTATTTATTTGTAGTGTTATCCAAGATTGGTTTGAAAAATAGGTTGTAGGGGGGTTTCGTTGAATGAATCAAGTTTGTTTTCGAAATCTGTTTGTTCTGTCTTTTATAGGACATTAACCTATCGATAATTTTTGGTATCAACATTTTTGGGTGCACAGTACAGCAGGAAATTAATATTAACTACTTAGGGGTGCCTTTTGGTTTTACGGTAGGCACAAGACATATTTGTCAGTATTTATAATGAAATACTAGTGCCTTCAATTGTATGAAAGTGAATTTATTGGACTGTTGAGGAATTTGAACTCAGAACCTTTCACGTGTTGTTTTTTTACGCTTGCTTGACTCCACCTTCACTAATTTTAGTTCTTTGTTGTCTTGAGCGAATTGAGATCACTAGATCAATTATTTATACTTCATTGGGCATCACTGACTTGAAAAATGTTTGAAGATGAATGATTCTTTTGTTTGACATTCATATTTTATTCTTTATTAATTTTTTTATTCAATAATTCCAATGTAAGATTGGATTTCTTAAAGGAACGTCATTTGACATTTGAGGGACTTTTTTGTGGGTTTTGTGGTAGGGCACCACTCTAAATTCATATATTATGTTTAGCAGAAAGACAATAGAGGATAATATTGTTAAATAATCACAACTGGAACTGGTTTATACAACCTACATCCTTGAAAGTACAAAACGGATACCGATTCGCAAAAATCGTTTTTTGTATGCAAATTAAAACAGTTTTACTTTCAAATTTAGGTCTGAATAAAAAAAAATGAATGTTTGATACGACTTCATGAATTTTTTGTACTTTTGAAGGCTTTTTCCGGCTGTATGAGCTTTTAAATCCGGCCGGTAGGTGGACGTACTTGTACCATTCAGGATTTAACGCATGACTGTCTTTTATTATGAATAAAGCATTTCCAATCAAATTAAATGATTGAAAAATGAATAATTATGTATTTAAGGGATGATTCTATCCTAAAAATCATTTTTTGTAACCACAAGGAGCCCAAAGGGCTCCCCAGCTATTTTTGATTCAGTACTCAATAAAAAATCATTAAATTAAGGATATTTTACAAATTAGCTCTTCTTGATTCAATTTATTATTAAATATTGATAAATTTATGATCCAGCAATCATATATAATACATAATAGATCATTACATCCTTGGAATCAATTTTGCAGCCCTCTGAAAGCTTCCGAATTAATTTTTGTCAAATTTAATCACTTTAAGTTAACTATGCATCAATATTAACCTTAAAATATCTCTACATATTCTTAAAATCAGTTTAATAAATGTTTAAAGGTCAACATGTCAATGTTAATAATAATTTCTTGTGAATGTGGAATTCCAAGGTTGGTGCGCTCCACCCAACATTTGTCGCGGAAACTGGATTGGAACTTTCAACATTTCAACACAAAAGCAATTTACTTACACATATATACAATTCAGGTACATAAAAATGTTTAATATAGCCTTACCAGTACGTAAAAAGACGCCAACACTCGAAGAATTCTGTTGGAACTGAAAGGTTTGAATTAAAAAGCTCGCTGAACTCATTGATGAATGAAACAATCGATTTATTGCTCAAATAATTATACAATCACACCTTTCAGTTCAAATTAATACATTTTTGAAACAAAAGAATCACTTAAAGTGGCCTAAATAAATTATTTTTTATTTAAATGTAAAAAGAGACTTCAATAGTCGATCAAGACACAAAACTTATTCACATTAATTTTAAACGACAATACTTTCAAATTTATTGTACAATATGATGAAAAAAGACTATTTTATGAATTAAGGAGCCTAAATTTATCCACAAATCCTTAATTTGGTCCTTTATTTCAATTATTTATACAAATTTCCCTCAAACTTCCTTACCTCAAATTCCACCCCAATTTGAAATACTTTTTGAGACAAATTCATCATTTTATGATCAGTTTATCATTTTTACATCCTTCCTTAATCAGTATCCAAAATTTCAAATTTTTTTGATCCTTAATTCAGCCAAAAACTAATTATTAATCTCAAGGGAACAAACAGGATTATTATGTATCATTTATAATTGCGATTTTTGGACATTATAATTGCAACAAGGATAACAAGGATGTTATTGAATCTTCAGTACACTATTCCTTTATCCTTTGACAGTTAATACCAGTACCGAACTCAGCCCATTTGGTCCCCATGGCATATAATTTAATTAAATCCCTGATTTCTCAAATGCTTGAGGAACTCTCAAGGTTTAGGCATTAGGCACGTGCCTATTATGCCTAATGGGTCATTCAAGACTGGTTAATACCGACAGGTCCAAATTTTTTGGTTTCTCAATCTGGTCAAAAAATTGTGACCTATTTAAGAGAATAAAACAGGATTATTATATATCATACACAATAATGAATTTGGGACACTATAATTGTGCCAAGGATAACAAGGATATCATTTGATCTTCAGTATCCTATTCCTTTATCCTTTGACTGTTAAAAGCAGTACCGAGCTTAGCCCATTTGGCCCCCAATAGCACATAATTTAATTAAACCCTTGACAAGATAAAAATTTATTGAATGCTTGCAAACTCTCAAGGTTTGGGCATTAGGCACGTGCCTACTGTGCCTAATTGGTCATCAAAGACTGGTTAGTACCTACAGGTCCAAATTTTTTGGTTTCCCTATTTGGTCAAAAAATTGTGACCTATTTAAGAGAAGAAAGCAGGATTTTCATATATCATATACAATAATGATTTTGGGACACTATAATTGTACCAAGGATAACAAGAATATCAATAAATCTTCAGTACCCTAATCCTTTATCCTTTGACTGTTAAGAGCAGTACCGGGCTTAGCCCATTTGGCCCCCAATAGCACATAATTTAATTAAACCCTTGACAAGATAAAAATTTATTGAATGCTTGCAAACTCTCAAGGTTTGGGCATTAGGCACGTGCCTACTGTGCCTAATTGGTCATCAAAGACTGGTTAGTACCTACAGGTCCAAATTTTTTGGTTTCCCTATTTGGTCAAAAAATTGTAACCAATTTAAGAGAAGAAAACAGGATTATCAAATATCATAAACAATTATGATTCTGGGACACTATAATTGTACCAAGGATAACAAGGATATTATTTAATCTTCAGTACCTTATTCCTTTATCCTTTGACTGTTAGGAGCAGTACCGGGCTTAGCCTACTTGGTCCCCATGGCACTTAATTCAATTAAATCCCTGAGAAGATAAAAATTTATTGAATTCTTGAGGAACCCTCAAGGCTTAGGCATTAGGCACGTGCCTACTATGCCTAATGGGTCAACCAAGAATGGTTAGTACCTACAGGTCCAAATTTTTTGGTTTCCCAATCTGGTCAAGAAATTGTGAGCCGTTTTAGAGGAATAGGCAAAGTTCAAGTTTTGGACACTCTAATTGTGTTAAGTACTATGTGGACGCCATTTTGTTTTTGATTTATCATTTTTGCATCCTTTGTTAGTCGGCACCCGAAATTTTGTTTTTTTTTTATCGCTAGTTTAGTCAGAATTCAATAATTTATCTCAAAGGAACAGACAGGATTATTCTACTTATTGTTATTGCAAGTTTGGGACACTATACTTGTGTGGGGTGAGTCAAAACGTCATTTTTTTTCCAGTATTTTATTTTTACCTCCATTTTTACTTAACACCAGTGTTGGATTGAAATTTACTGGGCCCTCTGGGCCCAGAATTTAATAAGTCCCGTGAACTGGTTTAAATTCGATAAAATACTGAAGTTAGGGTATTAGGCACGTGCCTGATGTGCCTAATGGATCTTTAGAGACTGCTTAGCACCCACAATATTTTTTTTTTTTTTGGTCAACTGATTTAGTCAGAAAATAATGAACCATTTCGATGGAACAAATGGGATTGTCGTATCCAAGTTTTGAACACTCTAATTGTGCTAAAAAAAAATTATGTCAGTTTTTTTTTTTTGGTATATTATTTTTACATCCTTTCTCAGTCAGTATGTGCAGTTTCATTTTTTTTTGACTGCTAATTTAGTCAAGAAATAATAAACCATTTCGAAGGAACAGACAGGTTTATTTTTTATATTGTGAGTCTAAGTTTTGGACACTCTAATTGTGTTGAAAAAAACAAAAACGTCATTTTGACTTAAGTATATTATTTTAACAACCTTCCTTAGTCAGTATTTATAATTTAAGTTTTTATTCATCAGTCAGTTCAGTCAGAAAATAAATAACCATTTTAAAGGAACATTGTACACTATAATTGTGTAATAAAAAGCTAAAACGCCATTTTTTCTTCAAAATATCATTTTTACATCCTTTTTCAGTCAATGTTATTAATTTTAATTTTTTTGGTTCATGGATTTAGTCAGGAATCAATAATTTATCCAAAAGGAACAATTGTAATTTTAACATTTTAAAGTTTGGATGCTATACTTGTATGAAAAAAGAAGGAAAACATAATTTTTTTTCAGTATACTGTTTTGACATCCTTTATGAGTCAATACTTGAAGTTTCAAATTTTTTGACTCACTAGTTTAGTCAGAAAAAAATAAACCATTTCAGAAGAACTGACAGGATTATTGTATTGTGAGCTTGATTTTTGAACGCTATTATTGTGTGACGGGAGCATCAAAACCCAATTTTTTTTTCAGTATATCATTTTGACATCCTTTATGAGTCAATACTTGAGATTCCAAATTTTTTGACCCACTAGTTCAGTCAGAAAAAAATAAACCATTTCAGGAGAACAGATAAGAACATTTGTATTGTGATCTAAGTTTTGAACGCTATAATTGTGCGGAGGATAATCGAAACGTCATGCTGCCACCAAAATATTATTTCTACGTCCTTTTTAAGTCAGTATTAAAAATTTCAAATTTTTTGGAAGGCTAGTTTAGTAAGAAAAAAATAAACCATTTCAAAACAACAAACAGGATAATTGTATTATTAGTCTGTTTTTTGAACACTATTATTGTGCTAAGGAAAAAAAGTACGTCATTCTACTTTCAGTATATTATTTTGACATCCTTCCTTAGTCAATACCAGGGCCGGACTCAAATTTATTGTGATTATTAGGTACAGAATTCAATGGAAGTCCTGAACTGGTGAGATACTCCAAAAATCGGAAGTCCTGGTAACCAGGGCTCAATTAGTACGTGCCTTATTGATAATTTCGTCTTGTAAGGATCAGTGGAAGATTACAGGGGAGGCTGTAGTTAATTTGGGGCTCCTCCACCATAAAAAATGGTGAAAATGAATATCACAACTTTATTGTTGGCATTTATGGTACAATATTTTGGTAAATACGTATTCTTAACGACTAGTATTAAAGAAGTATATACAACAAACATGTATAACAATAAAATTAGACTAAAAATAACTTAGAAAGAACAGAGGAGGGTAGTTTAACAAAAATATATTGGAAAAAATAGGAAAAAATTGGGAAAAACTGGAAAAAAAGTCTAGAAAGGAGAAATTGGTGCATATTTAGTCACAAAAAATATTAATGGGTTAGCACATAACATGAAATGACTGAAGGACACACAATGAACGATATTTCACTTGTTACTCAAAAGGAAATGTTTAGGTCCTATTTTTATGACGTCTGGAAATGGTACTATTAATTCAAGGTCATGAAAGGTCAAATTGGTTCATGAATGGTATAGGATTTCGTTATGCAATGAGAATTATCCTCTGGAAGACAAGAAGGAAGACATATCAATAAAATTAGTAATATTAACGCCTGCCAACGTTAAGTGAGTAGGATCCGGTGTTGAGGTCAACATTATAAGGTAACGGTTCATGTGCAATAGGCTGCCTGTACCCTTGATTGTAGTTACTGTAAGAAGGACTCCACCAATTATTCCTAAACCCATTATCATAATTATAATCACCATACCCTTGGTTATAGTTGTTGTAAGCTGGTGCTGGGGTTGGTCTGTACACAGGTGCGGGTACTGGCCTGTAGGCAGGCTCCTGAACTGGAGCTGCAGTTGGCCTGGGTTGGCTGAAGCCCAAATTGGTCCTGAAACTGTCAAAATCAAAGTTGCTGCTCTGCTGAGGCCTGAAAGCAGGCTGAGGTCTCTGGGAGACTGGTTCAGGTTGCTGGTAGGTTTGTGGTTGGTATGTTTTGGGCTGAGGCTGACGATATGTTGGTTGGTAAGCTGGTTCAGGCTGCTGGTAAGCCTTTGGTTGAGGTTGGCGATAAGTTGGTTGAGGTTGGCGATAAGTTGGTTGTGGCTGGTAGGCTGGTTGGTTGAAGGCTTCGTCTTTGTAGTATACTGCAGGATCTTCCCGGTATTGACCGTCATCTTCATCACCAGGACGTAGAGGGGCGTTGTTCTTGTTGTTGGACCTCAGGGTAGGAGGAGGCACGTTGATATCGTTGCCTAAAGAACACAAAATCAAACTAAAACAGAATGCCAAACTTTTAAGTCATAGAAAGATTGGGTACCAAAGGAGGAAAGTACTTGGAGGTTGATAGAACTGCATCTATTTACCACTTTGCCCACCTTTAGTACTGCCTGGTCTTTGGCAATAGCAATTGGGTACGATAAATGATGTACCATTCCTTGAAGCATCCTACAAGATATGTTAGCTACTCTTCTTTCATCTCCTTGCACACCATTTATTGACCTGAAAGGTGGATGTACCATTTCTGACAACAATAAATCCTGCAAGTCATGTTTTATGATGTGCCACCTCTCCCCGGTGCCATAAAGACTTCTTGGCCATGATCCCTACCTTTCTGAATCTCCTAGTTAGCCAATTGATGACCTGAAAGGTAGATGTTCCACTTCGGACACCAAAGAATGTTTTTCAGCAGTACCATCCCTTGAGGCATCCTGCAAGTCATGCTTGATGTTGTACCACCTCGTTCTTGCTTCTTGGTATCAAGTGAAAGAGGTCTAAGTTACAGCTTTTCCCTTTTTTCAATGACCTGAGAGGTGGGTGTACCATTTCTGATACCAGGAAATGAATTTTGGAAGGACCATTTCTTCAGGCATCTTGCAAGTAATGTTTCTTGTTGTACCACCTCTTCCCGGATAAGACTGCTTCTTGGTATCAAGTAAAAAGTTTCTCGCCGATTGTTAAATTATGACCTGAAAAGCAGATGTACCATTTCTGGCACCAAGGAGGGTGTTCCAGAAGTACCATTCTTTGAGGTATCCTACCAATTATATAATATTCTTTTTTGGTTAAAGTTAAAAGGCGTTTCAGCTACAGCCATTCCCTTTTTTATCTCCTCGACTGCCAATTAATGACCTGAGAGGTAGATGGACCATTTTTTTGGGTACCTGCAATCGAAAATATCTCTGAAGATGCTCAATCATGTTTGGGGGCTGTATATGGAAGATATGGATTGATGGTCAAGCCTAGGAAGACCACTTTACAGGCTGCACCCAAAATCTGAATCACCATTTTTTGGTTGACCAATCCTCTCCATAACTATTCGGATCCCGTTCAGCTAGCAAATGCCAATAGGGCTGTGTTTGTTTGCTATTTTAGCAAAATTCATCATTTGTGTCCTACCTGGTATCTTTCAGAAAAATGGCACAACCATATTTCGTCCACCATTTGATATTTCTTTGTGCTAAATGGCATCTAGTATCTTTGGCCCTAGTGTTGCTTGTGTGAGAACCATTAGGTTGCTTAGGCACATAATTTATTGGAATCAATCAATCAATTATTGTGTGTCTAGAGGATAATTTGGCATTACCAAAGCCTAACGATCATTGACCTTCCTTTTCTTTGTCTCCTGGCGTACCATTTCGTGACGTAAAAGGTAGATCTACCATTTCTAACACCAAATCAGGTAATTGCAATTGATGAGGTGTTTACCCAAGTTTGAGGGCTGTATGTGGCAGGAATGGGAGTCCTAGATTGATGGGCAAGCCTAGGCTCTACGATGGTATTGTCTTGAATACCAATTTTTGGCTCACCAACTTCCCTCTGAAGCTATTTGTAATCAGTCTAACTTCTGGATCCTACTTGGTACATCACCAAATCATAAAATATCTTTCAGAAGAATGGCACAGGCATATTTCACCCAACCTTTAGTGTTTCGTTTTGTTTATGGCTTCCAATATCTTTGGCCAAGGTGTTGATTGTGGGGACACATTAGGGCTCTTAAGCACAGAATTTTATTAAGGCAGAGGCCCCTAGGCACATTATGGTGTGCCTAATGGATAATTGACCGTAACCAAAACCCAATTATCACAGGCCTTTCATCTTTCATCCCTTCGCTTACCATTTAATGATCCAAAAGGTAGAGCTACCATTTCTGGAACTTGGTACAGCACATTGTCATAAAATATCTTGCAGTGGAATGCCTCTAGGCACATTAGTAACGCACAATGGTCGCTTGCCTTCTTTTGTTTTATCTCTTGACTTACCATTAAGTATTCTGAAAGGTAGATCTACCACTTCTGACACTTGGTACAGCACACCGTCCTAAAATATGCTTCAGAAGAATGGTCAAACTATATTTGAACCACCTTTTGGTATATCCTTCTGTTAAATGGTTTCTAATATCTTTGGTTGTGGTGATGGTTGTGTTAGGCTCATTGAGGCTTTTTGGCTCACAATTCAATGAAGCTGGGCACGTGCATAAAGTGCCTGAAGAATAATCTTGCATTATTAAAGCCCAACAGTCACTGGCCTTCCTTGCTTCATCTCCTTGATAACCATTTAGTGGTCTGACAGGAAGATGTACCATTTCTGATATCAAATCAGTCATCTGCTATGAATGAGGTATTAATCCAACTCTGGGGACTGTATGTGGCAGGAATGAAAGGCCTTAATTGATGATTGGGCTTAAGTAGACTTCTTCGCAGCTTCTACGATAGTATTGTCCCACTAAATTCTGGTTCATCAATCCTCTTCAGAACTATTTGGTATCCATCCAGCTACCAAACGCAGTCAGAGCTATGCCTGTATGCCATTTCAGCAAAATCCATTATTTGTGTCCTATTTGGTACAACATATTATCATAAAATATGTTCCAGAGAAATGGCACAGCCATATTTCACCCACCTTTTGGTATTTCTTTTTGTTGTATGTCTTCTAATATCTTTGGCTGTGGTGTTGATTGTGTAGACACATGAAGGCTCTTAGGCACATAATTTTTAGAAAGCAGAAGCCCCTGGACACTTTTTGGTGTGCCTAATTCATAATTTAGCTAAGCCAAAACCCAATTATCACGGGCCTTTCGTCTTTCACATCTTCGCTTACCTTTTAATGATCTGGAAAGAAGATCTACCATTTCTGACACTTGGTACAGCACACCGTCATAAAATATCTTCCAGAGTAATGGATCAAACATATTCCACCTCATTTTTGGTGCTTCCCCATGTTAAATGGCTCACAATATCTTTGGTTGTGGTGTTGGTTGTGTCAGACTATCTGGGACTCTTGGTCATATAATTTGATGTGCCTCCTAAGCTGATAGGGATAATTTGCCATTACCAAAGCCCAATGATCACTGGTCTTCCTTTTCCTCATTTCCTCGTGTACCATTTGATGACTTCGAAGGTAAATTTACCATTTTTGACACCAAATTGGGTATCTGCAATCAATGAGGTGTTCACCTGAATTTGAGGGCTGTGATTTAAAATCCACCCAGCTGCCAAACGCAGTCTGTATGCCATTTCAACAAAATCCATCATTTGTATCCCACTTGGTACAGCACATTATTATAAAATATCTTTTGGAGGAATGGTCCAACCATATTTTAGCCAGCATTTGGTATTTCCTTTTGTAAAATGATTTCTAATATCTTTGGTTGCTTGCTGTTTGTGTAGACTAATTGGCACAGAATTTATTGGAGCCAAAGGCTCCTAGGCACATTAAAGTGTGCCTAAAGAGTAATATGGCATTACCAAAGCCTAATAATCACAGGCCTTCCTTTTTTTCTTTTCCTGGCTTACCAATTAATGGTCTGACAGGTGGATCAATCATTTTTACATTGAACCAAGTATCTGGTAGTGGTTATTTGTCCTGATGAGGCATAAATACAACCCCAAAATTGATGCCCAAGCTTTGGTACGTTTTTTATGCCATCAGGTCAACCATTTAGTTACCAAACGTTGACCAGGCTGTATTTATTTGCCACTTTAATTACTTTGTGAGTTATTGGCAGGATTCGTGATTTTTTTCCAACTTGGTACAGCACCAGTCATAAAATATGTGCCAAAGGAGTGGTCCAACCATATTTCATCAATCTTTTGATGTTCCTTTTTGTTGAATGGCTTCCAATATCTTTGGCTATGATGTTGGGCTTTTTGGCACAAAATTAATGAAGTCAGGGCTCTTGGGCACATACAAAGTGTGCCCAAAAGATAATTCAGTATTACCAAAGTCCAATAATCACTGGCCTTTCTTTTTTAATCTACTGGCCCACCATTTCTGACGCTAAAGTGGATTTTTACAAATGGTTGATCTTTATTTGGAAACTGCCAGTATACAGAGTTGGCCTGAGCTGGTAAGAAGCCAAAGGTCTTTAGGCACATGGGCAGTGTGCTTAAAGGATGATTAGGCATTACCAAAGCCCAATAATAACAGGCCTTCCTTTTTTTTCATTCCTTTTGGCTTGCTTTTCCTGAAACTGGACTGGATTGGATAAATTGGTGATTTTTATTTGGAAATTGGGCTCGAAAGACACATTGGCCAAAAAATAAAGTTGGCCTGTGATGTACGGCTTGGTCTTGAGTTTTTTATTGTTGACTCCTTGAAGATTCCTGTACCATTTTATGCCTCTTTAAGGGCAAAATGGTCAAGTCCAACAAATTTATCCTGACGAAGGATCCAAGAATGTTCGAAGGTTCTACAAAGCTCCTTAAAAAGGCTCCGTTTTTATAGACAAAATGACATATAGCTACTTTTTAGGCTATAAATAGTAGGAAAAAACTTTTTTCAAATAAAAAAAACGATTGGTATGTGCTTTCAAGGTCCTAATAGTTGTTATATTATAAAACACACTCAAAAAAAATTTTTTTCAAAGTTGTAGAACCACAAATATAAATAATTTCATAGATTTATGTTTATCAACTTCAGGCCTTCATTTTGGATTGAAAAAAAATAAAAATCCTGAAATTCCTGGGCACTTATAGAGCAGAAACTTTTCTAGAGTGTAATTATTTATAACGATAAACAATCAGTGGTACCACACCCAGGTACCGCCCTGACAAATACTTTCCAGAAGTAGTAACATTTAAGTCATGATCATAAGTCCAATGTCACATTCTTTTTACGCCCTACAAAAAATGTAAGCAATTTTTTGTTTCACCATATGAATAAACTTATAAATGATCTTTGTAGATCAAAATGGCTGCCAAAATAACTTCCTAAAAAGCTTAATTTAATGATTAAATTAATTGTTTTCTCACCTGCCGGTTCGAATCCTCTTCGACTGGCTCCGTACTCCACCTCCCTAACCCTGCCTGTATCGTCAACATATCCGTACTTTCCGTACACTTCCCCATCAGGATATTTAGTCTCGATTTTGAATGTGCCATCAGCTGCCTCATATCCGTACGAATATGAGCCATCTTCGTTGTGTTTGTTGATCTGCTTCAAAATCGGAACAGGGGTGGTGTACTGCTGTTGTTTTTGACCGGAAGATATGTTGATGAGCGCCAAAGCGCCTAGCAGGATCTAGGACATATAAAAATACCATTTTTATATTAAATTTTGTGTGCAACAATTATTGATTTCAATACAAAATACTTTAGGAATGTTACAGTTTAGTAATATCTAATTATAAATTGATTACCGGTTCTTATTAGCATTTTTTGGGCGTTTTTGTTGGGAAATCAGCTGAAAAATGTATTATACTTGACACAGATTTGTGTTAAGTAATAATTTCACTCATAATCGCTTACAAGAGCGAGGAATTGTGTCAATTTCACCGAAAAGAAAACAAGTATCATTAAAAACAAGAGCAGCCAGTTTATTAGAATATTTGTTGGGTAATTCTTTCAAAAGACATTGAAACAAACCCTAAACCACTATTTGGTGTAATTTTATATATATTTGCAGGACAGGTGTAAGTTTGACGCTCGTTTTAGCT
Organism: Dromius quadrimaculatus; assembly: GCA_963989225.1. Classification (NCBI taxonomy): domain Eukaryota; kingdom Metazoa; phylum Arthropoda; class Insecta; order Coleoptera; family Carabidae; genus Dromius; species Dromius quadrimaculatus. The sequence continues at coordinate 64,621,203 of OZ022326.1, forward strand.
AATCCTGCTGAAATATACCCGCTCTAGTAAAACTGTAGTTCCTGCACTTATGGTACAAATTAAAAGGGGTGATAAACCCCCCAATTCATTTGACAATCAATTTAAATTTCAATATTATAATCCTGAAGGCTCTATATACCATTTTTCGTCCTTTTTTATTTTTTTTAAGCTCGTCCTGCTGAAATATACCCGCTTTAATAAAAACATAGTTCCTGCACTTATGGTACAAATTAATAGGGGTGATAAGTCCCCTAATTTATTTGATTATTAATCCAAATTTCAATAATAAGATCCTGAAGGCCTGGACTACTTAATTGTGTCCTTTTTTATTCATTTTTGGCTCGTTCTGCTGAAATATACCCGCTCTAGTAAAACAGTAGTTCCTGCACTTATGGTACCAATAAATAGGAGTGATAAACCCCCCAATTCTTTTATTATTCCATTTAAATTTTAATATTATGATCCTGAATGTCTTACCTACCTTCATTTGTTTTTGTTTGTCTGAAAACTGTACAGAAATTTATGTAAAACGTCATTACTTCCTCCCACACATCCTTTTTGCATAACTTTAGTTTGACGCTGGTTTTATGGCCCCAATAAACTCAAATGACCCATTTTTACCCTTTAGCTGAATTTTTAGGTAATTTTGCTTCATCCTAGTTAGCAGGATGAGCTTTCAGCTCGTCCTGCTAAAATATACCCGCTCTAATAAAACCGTAGTTCCTGCATTCATGGTACAGGTTTATAGGGGTGATAAACCCCCTAATTCACTTGCCAATTAGTTCAAATTTTGATATTATGATCCTGCAGGTCCAGACTACATCATACAATTTTTTTTTTCTGATTTGCACAACAGACGTCAGCGTAATACGTCACTACTTCCTCCCACACATCCTTTTTGAATAACTTTGGTTTGACGCTCGTTTTGCGCCCCTAACAGACTCAAATGACTTATTTACATCCTTCAATTGGACTTTCAGGTAATTTTGCTTCATTTTAGTCTGCAGGATGAGCTTCCAGCTCATCCTGCTAAAATATACCCGCTCTTATAAAAACATAGTTCCTGCATTTATGGTACAAATTAAAAGGGATGATAAGTCCCCTAATTCATTTGATTATTAATCAAAATTTCAACAATACGATCCTGAAGGATTGGACTACCTAATTGTATCCTTTTTTATTGATTTTTAGCTCGTCCTGCTGAAATATTCCTGCTTTAGTAAAGCCGTATTGTACGTATAAAAAGTGGCGGTGAACCCCCTAATTCACTTGATAATTCATTCAAATTCTGATTTTATAATCCTGAAGGATTGGACTACCTTAATTCGTCCTTTTTTTTCCATTTTCACTACAGGTGTCGACGTAATACGTCCTTAACTCCTCCCAGACATCCTTTTTGAGTAACTCCGGTTTGACGCTCGTTTCACGCCCCCAACAAACTCTTCAACTGAATTTTGAAGTAATTTTGCTTCATCCCAGCTTAAAGGACGAGCTTTTTAGTCCTGCTGAAAAATACCCGCCATAATAAAACCGTAGTTCCTGCACTTATGGTACGAATATTTAATGATGGTATGCCCTCTTAACCACCTCATAACTCATTCAAATTTTGACATTACGCTTTATGAGGCTCATATTATATTAACTGATACTTCCGGAACTGAATTAGGCCAAAACCGGAAGTTAATAGCGCCCGAAATAATAAACAAAACAACAGAAGTCCCGAAACGTCAATTCCGGACTTAAAGATGAATAATTTCGATTTGACGCTCGTTTTACGACCCCAACAAACTTAAATAACTAATTTTGACCCTTCAACTGAATTTGTAGACAATTTTGCTTTATTCTAGTTTACAAAACGAGCTGAAAGCTGAAATATACCCGCTTAAATAAAACTGTAGTTCCTGCATTGATGGTACGAATGAATTGTGATTTTAAGCCTCCAAATTTAATTAATAACTCATTCAAATTTGAACAATACAATTCTTGAAGCTCATTTGATGTTTCCGGAACTGAATTAAGTCAAAACCGGAAGTTGATAGTGCCCGGAATAATAAATAAACGAACAGAGGTTCCAAAACGTCAATTCCGGACATGATGCCACAAAAAATTGAATAATTCGTGGAATATTTTTTTTTCAGAATTAGTTGCTTCCGAATTGGATGTAGTAGTCATGTAGCAAAACGAATATATTTAATATTTGTTTATTAATTCAATATGAAACATGAAATCATACCACAAACCGGTTATTACTAATTAAAAAAATCATATCAATGATCGAACACTTGAGGACATTCTAAAGGACCGTTTTCAAGGTTTATTTACGTCAAATGATTCATTTTACTTTTTTTTTTAGGATCTTAATTCATCCCTTAATGTTTTAAACCATTTTTTCTATTGTTTTTGTGTGAAATGGGTCCGAAAATCGAATTGAAATCCGTTAAAGTGTTTTTTTGAGTCAATGATGGAAATGGGTGTTATAATGGAGGCTGTTACGCACCAATCTGGCCCAAAATGTATTTGGAAGTCCTACACAGTTTATTTAATGTTACCACCACCACAAAAAAAAATCACTACTTACAAAACACTTCATGTCACACAAAATCGTAGATGTTTGGAGCACGAAGTCAATGGATACAAACACGACTCCGTCAGGTGTTTGCGCTTTTATAAGCAACGGTAACAAGGCTACCACTTGGTGCTCTGGCACCCAGGTGCCCCCCTAGCCCCCCCAACTTTTAACGTCACGCACAAGTGCGATTGTTTTACATTTTTTGGGAAAAAAGGGACTATTTCATTAAAAAAACAACACTACCCCTCCAGGACTGTAATTTTTAAATTTCCAGGATAAAACCGTGCTGGAAGATCTGATTCTGTTTATACTTTGTTGTCGTACTCAAAAATTATACAAAGAACGTGTTTTAGGGGGTTTTAAGGGGGATTAAGGGCGAAAAAGTCATGTACCAGAAGCGACTGAAAGTCATAATGTTTTAATTGATTTATGATCCTTTAAGGAACATTTTGAGGAGAAAAAGGGGAGAATTTTGTACTGATTACGTCAAAAAAGGACATAAAGGATATTTATCAACATTTTTCACCTATAAATCGTATAAAATATGATTGTATTAGTGAAATATGAATTTTTCTGCATAATTTCATTCTTGACCTTTTCTTTCACCGTCTGTAAACTTTCAACCTTTACCTGTCTCGTTTTTTATTGACTCCTACTCCAGATTTAATAATTTAATTCACTACTTGCAGAAAATATTGCATTTGTAGTCCATACTGCTTATATAATAATAATTGTTCTGACATTAGAGCAAAAACAATTAGTTATGTTCATGATTTGTTAAACAATGTTATTATTATTGTTTTCACAATAAATTGAGTATTTATTGAGCCATGCATTAATTGAGACTTGGAATAATGATGAATCATGCAATTTTAATATTTGCTAGTGCTGGAAAATGAGTTTATAGCCCGCGCGGCGCTCTGCACCTTAGGGCCGGATATTGGGGTAACCTTACAAAAAAATTCACCTTTATTACGTTTTTTGGAAAGAAGAGATTTCATTTTTAAATATTTTTCCATTTTCCGATTTTTTAAATCATTAATTATGCCCTAAATTAATTTTTGAAAATTGTCCATGTATTTCTGTTCGTATGTATGTACGTTTGAGGACACAAATTTGGATCAAATTTTTATTAAATTTCAATTTTTTTTCTAATTATCAATTGAATAACTATTCAGGTATAACCTTATTGATTTTCAAGATCATTCATCGATTGATTCAATTTCAATAAGCAATTAATTATTGCACGACAATTCGTTATAAATAGGTACATAAATAACGCAGTTTATTTGCTTTTTCAAAAAATATAAATTGGTACACAATTTCTAAATATGTTACTGAATATGCAACAATTTGTGCTGCAATCAAAGAAGCACAAGCCTTCCGATACCTTCTTTGCGTTAAACTCAAACAAAACGCATCCCTAAAGCCCTATCTTCTCAACTACATGTCTTTTTCATGTAAAATTATTTGCTGCAACAAAACCTTCCATTGGAATCGCTGTAGCGCTGTAGCGCTGTAGCGATGCCTTCTTAGCGTCAAACTTGGATGAAGTGCACATCCAATGCGCGTAACTTGTTGACTATCTGTGCCTTTTTCGAACATGCAAGCCTTATATAGGGAGCGCTGCACCGATGCCTTCCATTAGAATCGCTGTAGCGATGCCTTCTTAGCGTCAAACTTGAATGACGTTCACATTCAATGCACGTACCTTGTGCTTCCTTATCGATTTGAATATTTGTCTCTTTCATTTTGATTTATAGATCAAATGACTGAAAATCCTTCCATAGGGATCGCTGCACCGATGCCTTCCACTGGAATTACTGTAGTGATGCCTCTTTAGCGTCAAACTTGAATGACGTTACCATTCATCACACGTAACTTGTGCTTCCCTATCGTTTCGATTTTCTTTTCAGATCAAATCATGTATGAGCCTTAAATAGGAATTGCTGCAATGATACCTTCCACTAAAAATGCTGTAGCGAAGCCTTATTAGCGTCAAACTTGAATTACGTCCACATCCAATGCCTTATTTTTTTGACTATCTGTGTTTTTCATGACAAATTATTTATCGAAAGACACACATAAGGTTCGCTGCAGTCATGCCTTCCATTAGATTCGCTGTAGTGATGCCTCCTCAGCGTCAAACTTGAATGACGTTAACATTCAATACACGTAACTTGTGTTTCCCTATCGTTTCGAATTTCTTGCTCTGTCCTCTAGATTTTTTTGATAAAATGACGGATAAATCTTTCATAGGGATCGCTGCACTGATGCCTTCCACTGGAATTGCTGTAGTGATGCCTTATTAGCGTCAAACTTGAATGACGTTAACATTCAATACACGTAGCTTGTGCTTCCCTATCGTTTCGATTTTTTTGCTCTTTCTTTTACATTTTTTGATCAAATGATGTTTGAGCCTTAAATAAGGATTGCTGTAATGACGCCTTCCACTAGAAGTCCCTTTACAGCGTCAAACTTGAATGACGTCCACATCCAATCTTCTTGAATATTTGTCTCTCCTATGTATTTTTTTGATCAAACGACGCACAGGCCTTTTTCATGAATAATGCCTTCCATAAAGTGTGCTGTAGCGATGCCTTCTCAGCGTCAAACTTGAACGATGCTAACATTCAGTACACGTATTTTGTGCTCCCTCATTATTTCGGCATTCCTACTTTTCTCATAAAATTTATAATCAAATGACGTATAAGCCTTCCATAGGGATCGCATTAGTGATTTGTTTCATTAGGAGTGCTGCAGCGTTGCCTTCTTAGCGTCAAACTCTAAGGATTTGCACTTCCAATGCACCTGTAGCCTGTGCTCTCATAACTTCTTGAATATATGTCCCTCTTTGATTAAGTGACGCTCAGGCCTTCCAGAAAAATTATTTAAGCGTCAAACTTGAACGACGTGCACATTCAATGCGCATAACTTGTGCTCGTTTCTCTACTATGTGAAATTTTTGATCAAACAACGCACAAGTCTTTAATAAGGACCACTGCAGCGATGCCTTCCATTGAAATTACTGTAGCGATGTTTCCTTAGCGTTAAACTTGAATGACATGTTCAAACAATGCGCCTAGCTTGGACGTTTGTCTTTTTTATAATCAAATACAATCAAACTACAAACAACAATAAAGATTGTATACAGTGCTACAGCGATGACTTCTTTGCGTCAAACTTGAACGAATAACTTCTATCTGCTTGAATATCTGTCGCTTTTATGTAAAGTTCTTGATCAAATGACGCTAAAACCTTTCATAAGAAATGCTGCAGGGATAACTTCTATAAACGTGTAGCTGGGATGCCTTATTAGCGTCAAACTTGAACAACGCGTGCATTCAATGCGCTAATTCAGTTTGACTAATTGTCTGTTTCAAATTGAATATTCAACAAAATATGCACAAGCCGTCTATAGAGAATACTACAGCGATACCTTATTTGCGTTAAACTTGAACGGTGCACACATTTAACGCACAAAGCTCATTCTCAACTATCTTTCTTGTTTATGTGCAAGTTTAGATCAAAAAACGCATAGCAATGCTTTTTTAGCGTTAAAATTGAACGCAGCGCACATCAAATATTAGATAAATGTCGGTTTTAAGTGAAATTTTCGATTGAATAACGCACAAACCTTCTATAGGAAAGATTGCAGTGATGCCTTCCTTGCGTCAAACATGGACGATGTTTATATGTAATGTACGTTCACACAAGCCTTACCTAAGGATCTTTGTGGCTATCTCATCCAGTGGGATCACTATAAGAATCCTTTTTTTAACGTCAAACTTGAACGGTGCGCACATCCAATGTGCGTAGCTCTTGTATCCGTATTTTTTGAATAAATGTGTCTGTAAAATAGAATTTTCGGTCGACTGACGTACATGCCTTCTATAGGAAATGTTGCAGCGATGCCTTCTTTGCGTTAAACTTGAACGATGGACACATTGAATGTGCGTAGCCTTTGATTCCTTATTTTCGTGACTGTCTGTATCTTCTATGATAATTTATTGATCAAACGGCACTCAAGTCTTACTTAAGGATCTCTGTGGCAGTTCCTGCCACGGGAATCGCTGTAGCAATGCTTTCTTAGCGTCAAACTTGAACGACGTTCATATTAAATGCCTGTAGCTTATGCTACCTGTTATTCTGAACTAGCTGTTTATTTTATGTGCAATTTTTGATCAAATGACGCACAATGTTGCTTTCTTTGCGTCAAATTTTAACGATGCGCACATCCAATGCGCGTAGCTCTCGTATCTCAATCTTTTTGACTGTGTATCTGTTTAAAACGAAATTTTTTATTGAATGACGTACAAGCCTTCCACTGGGAATGCTGAAACGTTGCTTTCTCAGCGTCAAACTTGAACGGTGCGCACATTCAATGTGCGTAACTTTTGCTTCCGTATTCTTGTAACTATCTGTATCTTTTATGAGAAATTATTGATCAAACGGCACACAGGTCTTACATAAGGATCTTGTGGCAGTTCCTGTCACGGGGATCGCTGCAACGATGCCTTATTAGCGTCAAACTTGAACGACATCCATATTAAATGCCTGTTGCTTATTCTACCTGAGCTAGCTGTCTATTTTATGAGCAATTTTTGATCAAATGACGCACAATGTTGCCTTATTTGCGTCAAATTTGAACGATGCGCACATCCAATGCGCGTAACTCTCGTATCTTAATATTTTTGATTGTGTATCTGTTTAAAACGAAATTTCTTATTGAATGACGGTCAAGCATGTCACAGGGAATGCTGAAACGTTCCTTTTTTTGCGTTAAACTTGAACGACGCGCACATTCAATGTGCGTAACTTGTGCTCCCTATTTTCGTGACTTTCTGTATTTTTTATGAGAAATTATTGATCAAACGGCACACAGGTCTTACATAAGAATTTATGTGGCAGTTTCTGCCAAGGGAATCGCTGTAGCGATGCTTTCTTAGCGTCAAACTTGGACGACGCTCATATTAAAAGCCTGTAGCTTATGCTATCTATTATTTTGAGCTATCTGTTTTTTTTGTGCAATTTTTGATCAAATGACGCACAATGTTGCTTTTTTGCGTCAAATTTGAACGATGCGCACGTCCAATGCGCGTAGCTCTTGTGTGTCTGTTTAAAGTAAGATTTTTGATTGAATGACGTGTAAGACTTCCACAGGCAATCTTGGCGTCAAACTTGAACGGTGCACATCTTGTGCTCCAAATTTTAACGTATTTTTTTTTTTTGTTCCAGATTGGGCTTCCTATACACTATTATTGGTAAGTTTGTCCCTTTTTCTAAATAAAATTATTTTTTAAGCTTGTAAATGGAAATTAGGAAAGTGGAATTGAATTATGCATTGTAAAATGATTAATTCATTTCGCATATCGTTCTTTTAGCATATAGAAAGTTTGTTTTAGAATTCAGTAATAAAAATACACTTAATATTGCGTCTACACGTCCGATTTTTAAACAAACAGCGGTTGGGTTTCGTAAAGAAATAAACCGCAACACCTGAGCGTATTTTTTAACATTCTTTTGAAAAATTATTCCTGAATATTTATTAATTACACAAGGCTGCCAATTTGACATAAATTAGACTTCTTACAGATGATTTTAATTATTAATGCTCCAGTGGGCAGAATATGAATCAATGCATGAAATGATCATCCATTAATTTATAATTAACACCTTTTTATGGCAGTTACTTAATTTTTTCGTTAGTAAATAATGATGATACATGAATTGTGGATTCCTTTATGAGATTTAATGTCAAGGAGAAGAAAAATTTCATTCAAAAATCAAAGAACTCGTTTTTAAATAACCTCGCAGTATGGGAGGATTATTTTGTTTTAATTGGAGCTTAAGAATTCTAAAAATGTTTTAATTTGTATTTTTTTTTTAAAGGGTGTTCCTTTAGTTCAAACTGCTTGCAATGTAGTGCACAATATAAAATACAGACTTGTGTAATCATTAAAAAAGTGGTATTTACTCAACACTAATGGAATGTTTATTTATAACTTTTTACACAATTTATTTTGCGGTAATTTCTATTTGACACGTGCGCAAAATGGCCTCAAATGGTTCCTTTATTATCCATTCATCAAATAAATTCAATTTCAGTACAATTGAGGCTCACAGGGTTCCGTAACACACAAAAAACTTCTATTACTGCAATCTGTACAAGGGTCATTTTAAAAACGGCACAAATCATAAAGTTGGCACCACTGATACATTTTTAAATAATTTTCTGTTAAAAGCATCCCTTGTAACTACCCCTACCAAATTTCAGCCATATTGCTCCATTTTTTCATGAAAAAAAATTGTCTGATTTAAATTCGAAGGTTGAGATTCAGCAATGTCATCAGCAGGAAATAACACATATTTCTCTCTCTCTCAAACATGGAAGTAAGGTGTAACTGTTCTACAAACCAACCTTTATCACTCTTTCATAAAAAAAAAATACCTATATACATTTTCACAGCCGACCTTGAGTTACTCAAGAACGACAAGAATAAGACAGATTGTCTGACTTACAGAGCAAGGTTATTGGGATTCATATTCATATTTATTACTTTTAGTTTAGATTTTGAAGGATTGTTATCCTCAGAAGCTGCCACCAAATTTTGGTGACCCTACTCGAACGTTAACCCCTTTTTTCCACACAAAAAGCTAAAACAGGCCTTCCATATCTTTGTTCATCTTTCAGGTAACACCGTCCATGTTTAACCTTTCAAAGCCACCTGTCCACCAAAAATTTTGAAAGGTCATTGACCTTAAAAGCTGTCACCAAATTTTTATGAGTCTGCTCCAACGTCAACCCCCTTTTTTCCGCACGAAAAGCTATTGAGGCCCCCCAGACCTCTGTTCAAATTCCAGGCGATACCGTTCATGTTTAAATTCGCAAAAAAAATTGTCAATAACAAAATTTAAAGGAAAATTGTCCACAAAAGCTGCCATCAAATTTTGATGGCCCTGCTCGAACGACAACCCCCTTTTCTCTCCCGAGAAGTCAATGCAGGCCTTTTTTCTCCAGGAGATTTCAATATGAATTTTGATTTGCCTGTCAATAACTCACGAATCCGTCAAAACGAATTCTTGATTTTCTTTGTACTATTACAACAGACCTTCTTCTTTATTTCGAAGAAGTTTTATTGATTTATGACAGCTTAATCAATAATAAATAATTTTTTTCTCCAAAATGGTTCTATACAAATTTTAATTCATTTTATCGCCGGTTTACCTATCAATAACTCATGAACACGTCATGACAGCTACTTAATTTTTTTTTGTACTATCAGAATAGACCTTCTTCTTTAATATACATTAGGTTTAATTGATCTAAGGCAGCTGAATCAATAATAAATAATTTTTTCCTCCAAACGGGTTGTATACAAATTTTAATTTATTTTATCTCCGGTTTGCCAGTCAATAACTCATGAACTCGTCATGACAGATACTCAATTTTTCTTGAACTATTAGAATGAACCTTCTACTATAATATTCAGGAAATTTTATTGATCTATGATGACTGAATCAGTAATAAATAATTTTTTCCCTAGAACGGCTCCATACAAATTTCAATACCGGTTTACCTGTCAATAACTCATGAATTTTTATTTTATTGATAAAGTAGACCTTCTTCTATAATATTCGAGTGATTTTATTGAGCTATGATATCTAAATCAATGATGAATATTTCTTTCCCCAAAAGGCTCCACACAAATTTTGATTTGCCTGTCAATAACTGACGAACCCTTCATGACAGACACTTAATTTTTTTTTTATGACATGAATAGACCTTCTTCTTCAATAAATAAGGAGTTTTGTTGATCTATGATTGCTAAATCAATAATAAATAATATTTTACTCCAAAAGGATTCTATACAAATTTAAATTCATTTTATTGTCGGTTTGCCTGTCAATAACTCATGAACGCGTCATGACTGACTCTTGATTTTGATTTTACTGTTAGAACAGACCTTCTCCTATATTTTCAAAAAGTTTTATTGATTTCTAATGGCTAAATTAGTAATAAATCTTTTTTTTCCGGGTAGGGCTTCATACAAATTTTAGCTCGTTTTTATTGCCAATTTGCCAGTCAATAACTCATGAACGCGTCATGACTGACACTTGATTTTAATTTCACTGTTAGAACAGACCTTCTTCTATATTTCCAAGAAGTTTCATCAATTTGTGATAGCTGAATTAGTAATAAATATTTTTTTTCCCGGCAGGGCTCTGTACAAATTTTAGCTCGTTATCTTTGCAGATTTGCCAGTCAATAACTCATGAACTCGTCAAGACAGATACTTGATTTTTCTTTAACTGTTAGAATAAGCCTTCTACTATAATTTTCAGGAAGTTCTGTTGATCTTTGATGACTGATTCAGTAATAAATAATTTTTTCCCTAGAAGGGCTCCATACAAATTTCAATTTCGGTTTACCTGTCAATAACTCATGAACTAGTACTGACAGTTAATTGATTTTTATTGTATCAATAAGATAGACCTTCTTCTATAATATCCAGATAATTTTATTGATCTATGATAGCTAAATCAGTTATAAATAATTTTTTTTCCCAAGAATGCTCCAAACAAATTTTGATTTGCCTGTCAATAACTCACGAACACTGCATGACAGACACTTATTTTTTTTTGTATGACTAGAATAGACCTTCTTCTTTAATATATAAGAAGTTTCATTGATCTATGATTGCCAAATCAATGATAACTAATTTTTTTCTCCAAAAGGGTTCTATACAAATAATTCATTTTATAGCTGGTTTGCCTGTCAATAACTCATGAACGCGTTATGATTAATTCTTGATTTTAATATCACTGTTAGAACAGACCTTCTTCTATATTTCCAAGAAGTTTTATTCATCTCTGATGGCTAAATTAGTAATAAATATTTTTTTCCTGGCAGGGCTTCTTACAAATTTCAGCTCGTTTTTATTGCCGATTTGCCTGTCAATAACTCATGAACTCGTCATGACAGATATTTGATTTTTATTGAACTATTAGAATAAACCTTCTACTATAATATTTTGGAAGTTTGATTGATCTATGATAGCTGAATCAGTAATAAATAATTTTTTACCCTAGATGGGTTCCATACAAATTTAAATTTCGATTTACCAGTCAATAATTCATGAACTAGTAAAGACAGCCAAATGATTTTTATTGTGTTAATAAAATAGACCTTCTTCTATGATATCCAAATTAATTTATTGATCTATGATAGCTAAATCAGTAATAAATAATTTTTTTCTCGAGAAGGCTCCATGCAAATTTTGATTTGCCTGTCAATAACTCATGAACCCTTCATGACAGACACTTAATTTTATTTGTATGACTAGAATAGACCTTCTTCTTTAATATATAAGAAGTTTCATTGATCTATGATTGCCAAATCAATGATAACTAATTTTTTTCTCCAAAAGGGTTCTATACAAATAATTCATTTTATAGCTGGTTTGCCTGTCAATAACTCATGAACGCGTCATGACTGACTCTTGATTTTAATTTCAATGTTAGAACAGACCTTCTTCTATATTTCCAAGAAGTTTTATCGATTTGTGGTAGCTGAATCAGTAATAAATATTTTTTTTCCCGGCAGGGCTCTATATACATTTTAGCTCGTTTTTATTGCCGATTTGCCTGTCAATAACTCATGAACTCGTCAAGACAAATACTTGATTTTTATTGAATTATTAGAATAAACCTTCTACTATAATATTTAGAAAGTTTTGTTGATCTATGGTAGCTGAATCAGTGATAAATAATTTTTTCCCTAGAAGGGCTCCTTACAAATTTCAATTTTTGTTTACCTCTCAATAACTCATGAACTCGTGAAGGCAGTCAAATTATTTTTCAAGTATCATTGAAATAGACCTTCTTCTATAATACTCAAATGATTTTATTGATCTATCATAGCTAAATCAGTGACATTTTTTTTTTCCCGAGAAGGCTCCATAAAAATTTGGAATTGCCTCTCAATAACGCACGAACCCTTCATGACAGACACTTAATTTTTTTTGTATGACTAGAATGGACCATCTTCTTCAATACATAATAAGTTTTATTCATCGTTGATTGCTAAATCAATAATGAATAATTTTTTTCTCCAAAAGAGTTCTATACAAATTTTAATTCATTTTATCGCCGGTTTGCCTGTCAATAACTCATGAACGCATCATGACTGATATTTGATTTTAATTTCATTATCAAAATAGACCTTCTTCCATATTTTCAAGGAGTTTTATCTATCTATGGTAGCTAGATCAGTGATAAATATTTTTTTTCCGGCAGGGCTCCATACAAATTTTAGCTCGTTTTCTTTGCCGATTTGCCAGTCAATAACTCATGAACTAGTCATGACAGACACTTAAGTTTCATTGAACTATTAGAATGAACCTTCTACTATGATATTCAAGAAGTTTTATTGATCTATGATAGCTAAATCAGTGATAAATAATTTTTTCCCTAGAAGGGCTCCATACAAATTTCAATTTCGGTTTACCTGTCAATAACTCATGAACTAGTACAGACAGCCAATTGATTTTTATTGTGTTTATAAAATAGACCTTCTTCTATAGTACTCGAATGAGTTTTTTGATCTATGATAGCTAAATCAGTGATAAATAATTTTTTTTCCTAGAAGACCCCATAAAAATTTTGATTTGTCTGTCAATAGCTCACGAACCCTTCATGACAGACTCTTAATTTTTTTTGTATGACTAGAATAGACTTTTTTCTTTAATATATAAGAAGTTTTATTGATCTGTGATTGCCATATCAATAATAAATAATTTTTTTCTCCAAAAGAGTTCTATACAAATTAAAATTTATTTTATCGCCGGTTTGCCTGTCAATAACTCATGAACGCGTCATGAATGATTCTTGATTTCAATTTTACTATTAGAACAGACCTTCTCCTATATTTCTGAAAAGTTTCATTGATCTCTGATGACTAAATTAGTGGAAAATTATTTTTTTCTGACAGAGCTTCATACAGATTTTAGCTTGTCTTCATTCCCGATTTGCTTGTCAATAACTCATGAACTCGTCGAGATGAATACTTGATTTTTATTGAACTATCAAAATAAACCTTCTACAATAATATTCAGGAAGTTTTATTGATCTATGATAGCTAAATCATTGATAAATAATTTTTTCCCTAGAAGGGCTCCATACAAATTTCAATTTCGGTGCACCTGTCAATAACTCATGAACTAGTACAGACAGCAGATTGATTTTTATTGTATTGATAAAATAGACCTTCTTCTATAATATTCAATTAATTTTGTTGATCTATGATAGCTAAATCAGTGCTAAGTATTTTTTTTCCTCAAAATGCTCCATACAATTTTTGATTTGCTTGTCAATAACTCACGAACCCTTCATGACATACAATTAATTTTTTTTGTATGACTAGAATAGACCTTCTTCTACAATAAATAAGAAGTTTTGTTGATCTATGATTGCTAAATCAATAATAAATAATTTTTTTCTCCAAAAGGGTTCAATACAAATTTTAACTCATTTTACCGCCGGTTTGCCTGTCAATAACTCATGAACGCATCATGACTGATCCTTGATTGCAATTTCAATGTTAGAACAGACCTTCTTCTATATTTCCAAGAAGTTTTATCGATTTGTGGTAGCTGAATCAGTAATAAATATTTTTTTTCCCGGCAGGGCTCTATATACATTTTAGCTCGTTTTTATTGCCGATTTGCCTGTCAATAACTCATGAACTCGTCAAGACAAATACTTGATTTTTATTGAATCATTAGAATAAACCTTCTACTATAATATTTAGAAAGTTTTGTTGATCTATGGTAGCTGAATCAGTAATAAATAATTTTTTCCCTACAAGGGTTCCATACATATTTCAATTTCGGTTTACCTGTCAATAACTCATGAACTAGTAAAGACAGCCCATTGATTTCTATTGTATTAATAACATAGACCTTCTTCTGTAATATTCAAATGATTTTATTGATCTATAATGGCTAAATCAGTAATAAATATTTTTTTTCCTGAAAAGGCTCCATACAAATTTTGATTTGCCGGTCAATAACTGACGAACCCTTCATGACAGACACTTAATTTTTTGTATGACTAGAATAGACCTTCTTCTTCAATACATGAGAAGTTCTATTGATCTATGATTGCCAAATCAATAATAAATAATTTTTGCTTCCAAAAGGGTTCCATACAAATTTTAATTCATTTTCTCGCCGGTTTGCCTGTAAATAACTCATGAACGCGTCATGACTGATCCTTGATTTAAATTTTACTATTAGAACAGACCTTCTCCTATATTTCCAAAAAGTTTTGTCCATCTGTGATAGCTAAATTAGAAATAAATATTTTTTTCCCGGCAGAGCTCTATACAAATCTTAAGTCATTTTTATTGCCGATTTGACAGTCAATAACTCATGAACTCGTCAAGACAGATACTTGATTTTTTGTTTAACTATTAGAATAAGCCTTCTACTATAATATTTAAGAAGTTTTATTGATCTATGATGGCTGAATCAGTAATAAATGATTTTTTCCCTAGAAGGGCTCCATACAAATTTTAATTTTGGTTTACCTGTCAATAACTCATGAACTAGTACTGACAGTCAATTGATTTTTATTGTATCAATAAAATAGACCTTCTTCTATAATATCCAAATAATTTTATTGATCTATGATAGCTAAATCAGTGATAAATAATTTTTTTCCCTAAAAAACTCCATACAAATTTTGATTTGCCTGTCAATAACTCACGAACACTGCATGACAGACACCTAATTTTTTTTGTATGTCTGAAATAGGTCTTTTCCCTCAATACATAGGAAGTTTTATTGATCTATGATTGTCAAATCAATAATAAATAATTTTTTTCTCCAAAAGGGTCCTATACAAATTTTGATTCATTTTATCGCCAGTTTGCCTGTCAATAACTCATGAACGCGTCATGACTGATTCTTGATTTTAATTTTACTATTAGAACAGACCTTCTTCTATATTTCCAAGAAGTTTTGTTAATTTGTGATAGCTGAATTAGTGATACATATTTTTTTCCCCGGTAGGGCTCCATACAAACTTTAGCTCGTTCTTATTGCCGATTTGCCAGTCAATAACTCATGAACCCGTCATGAAAAATACTTGATATTTTTTTAAGTATTAGAATAAACCTTCTACTATAATACTCAGGAAGTTTTATTGATCTATGATAGCTGAATCAGTGATAAATAATTTTTTTCCCTAGAACGGCTCCGTACAAATTCTAATTTCGGTTTACCTGTCAATAACTCATGAACTAGTTGAGACAGCCAATTGATTCTACTTTTATCAATAGATGGACCTTTTTCTATAATATTCAGATAATTTTATTGATCTATGATAGCTAAATCAGTAATTAATAATTTTTTCCAGAGAAGGCTCCATGCAAATTTTGATTTGCCTGTCAATAACTCACGAACCCTTCATGACAGACACCTAATTTTTTTTGCATGACTAGAATAGACCTTCTTCTTCAATATATTAGAAGTTTTATTGATATATGATTGCCAAATCAATAATAAATAATTTTCTCCTCCAAAAGGGTTCTATACAAATTTTAATTCATTTTATTGTCGGTTTGCCTGTCAATAACTCATGAACGCTTCAGGAATGATTCTTGATTTTTATTTTTCTGTTAGAATAGACCTTCTTCTATATTTCCAAGAAGTTTCAACAATTTGTGATAGCTAAATTAGTGATAAATATTTTTTCCCCGGCAGGGCTCTATACAAATTTTAGCTCGTTCTGCCAGTCAATAACTCATGAACTCGTTATGACAAATACTTGATTTTTTTTTTGAATAAGCCATCTACTATAATATTCAGGAAGTTTTATTGATCTACAATTACTGAATCAGTGATAAATAATTTTTTTCTTAAAAGGACTCCACATAAATTTCAACTTTGGTTCACCTGGCAATAACTCATGAACTAATAGAGACAGCCAATTATTTTCTATTATATTAATAAAACAGACCTTACTTATAATATTCAGATGATTTGATTGATCTATGATTGCCAAATCAATAATAAATAATTATTTTCTCGAAAAGGGTTCTATGCAAATTTTAATTCATTTTATCGCCAGTTTGCCTGTCAATAACTCATGAACGCATCATGACTGACACTTGACTTCAATTTTACTGTTAGAAAAGACCTTCTTCTATATTTCCTAGAAGTTTTATCAATTTGTGATAGCTCAATTATTAATAAATATTTTTTTCCCTGGCAGGCCTCTATACAAATTTTAGCTCGTTTTTATTGCCGATTTGCCTGTCAATAACTCATGAACTCGTCCTGACAGACACTTGATTTTGATTTCACTATTAGAATAGACCTTTTCCTATGTTTCACAAAAGTTTTATTGATCTATGACTGCCAAATAAGTAATAAAAAAATTTTTCCTGCGAGGGTAGCATACAAATTTAAATTTGTTTTCATTTCCGGTTTGCCTGTCAATAACTCATGAACCTGTCAACAAAGACACTTGATTTTAATTTCGCCATTAGAATATACCTTCTTCCATATTTACAAGAAGTTTTATTTATCTATGATAGCTGAATCAGTGATAAATAATTTTTTCCTGGAAGGGCTTCATACGAATTTCAATTCGTTCTTATTTCCGGTTTGCCTGTCAATAACTCATGCACATGTCCAGACAGACACTTGATTTTAATTGTATTATTAGAATGGACCTTCTTTGATAATCCTGAGAAGTTTTGTCGATTTTCGTTAACTAGATCAGTAATAAATATTTTTTTCCCGGGAGGGCTCAATACAAATTTGAACTCGGTTTTATTTCTGAGTTGCCAGTCAATAACTCATGAACCAGTAAAGACAGGCACTTGATTCTAAGTATACTATTAGAATAGACCTTCTTCTATATATCGCAGAAGTTTTACTGATTTATGACTGCTGAATAAGTAATAAAAGAAAAAATCCTGCGAGGGGACAATACAAATTGTAATTGGTTTTTATTTCCGGTTTGCCTGTCAATAACTGATGAATCTGTCTAGACAGACACTTGATTTTTATTATATTATTAGAGCAGACCTTCTTTGATATTCATGAGAAGTTTTATGAATTTACGATAAATGGATCAGCAATAAATAATTTTTTTCACAAATTAAAACTTCAAAATAAGATCTTTATTTCATCAGATTCTTTTAGGTCAAGCAATTATTAATA
Organism: Dromius quadrimaculatus; assembly: GCA_963989225.1. NCBI lineage: Eukaryota > Metazoa > Arthropoda > Insecta > Coleoptera > Carabidae > Dromius > Dromius quadrimaculatus. The sequence goes on from OZ022326.1 coordinate 64,639,008, forward strand.
ACAGCGTCAAATAATTAATTAATTAATATACATTTCAGAATCAATTATTTGACAGCAACCAGCTTAACAGCGCAGCGCAGCTGATTGCCAATTATAGTTTCACTCCATGAATTTCAACAGAAAAATGGTTTCCTTTTCCTTTAGCCGACGTAACTTGATAAATAACATTTGTTTTTCCTACACCCCCTTCAATAATTTCATTTCGACTGTCTTTTGTCTCATCGTTTTTGGGGATGAATTTAATTGATGTTATCTTATAATTTGGTTCACTGTACACCACCCTTGAAGACACAGCCTGAAAAAAAAATATTTCAGAATAAAAAAAAAAATGATTTAGTGAATTTTTCTTCTAACTTACTTCATTTTCGATACCATTTTGATTAATTGTCTCTTCATACAGCAAATGTTCTGTCTGAGCAGCAATTGTCTGCAAAAAGACGACTGCCAAACAACTGACCAATAAGAATTTCATTGTCAAACTGAAACTAATATCTAAGATGACGATGAGTCCAATTTATATCATTGAACAAATAAAAGAGCTATTAAAATTCTATTAATAAACTGTTAAATGCTTGTTTATTGATATTTGATTTGAAAGACATCAATTGTGACGTGGTTATTCTAAAAATAATTTAAAATGAAGTTTTAGCAAGGAAAAATATTTATTATTACAAATAAAAATGAATAAACAATGTTTCTAATTTATTTTCCCCAAATTTCAATAATAAAATTAAATCCATAGTTCTTCTGGGACTGCAGATGTAGCGTAACATTTTTCCTGCCAATTCCTCCAGATCTGATTGTGACATTCCCTCCAAATCCATTCCCAAATTGATCCATTGCTTTGATGTAACTAATATACGACTGTCCAAAGAAAACTAGATCTGTATCCACTTTCTGAAAACAAAAAAACATCAACAAGACGCCAATTGAATCAAACATTGCATTTCTTTAGAAAAAAAATATTTTCTCAAAAATGTGCCCCTTTAGAAAGAAAATGCGTACGCCACTGAATAGTCAATTAAATTTGGCAACTTTTTTGTCTTAAACATTTTTTCCGTTTCCCAATATTTCAGGAGTTATTTGAGGTTGAAAGGCACAACGAGAATCCTGTTTCACGTCATTATTTCATGACCTATTGACAATATCAAGAAAACAAAAGCACTTCTAGAATCTACCTTCAAGTGTCAACAAAAAATCTCTTTGAAGTAAAATTGTATCTCATATAGTTTTGGAGATTTCAATGATGATATGTAAAATGGTGATTATGAAAAAATTGGGTACGCCACTGTAAAGTCAACTTTTTTTTGTCTGAAACATTTTTTTTGTTATCCAATATTTTACGAGTTATTTGAGGTTGAAAGGCACAACGAGAATCTGGTTTTACGTCATTATCACGTGACCTATTGAGAATTTCAGAAAAACAAAAGCACTTCCAGAATCTACCTTCAAGTGTCAACAAAAAATCTCATTGAAGTAAAATTGTACCTCATATAGCTTCGGAGATTATATGAAGTTCATTTATTAGGAAAAATAATTGGGTACGCCATTGTAAAGTCAATTAAATTCATCAACTTTTTTGTCTGAAACATTTTTTTCGTCACCCAATATTTCAGAAGTTATTTGAAGTTGAAAGGTACAACGAGAATCTGGTTTTACGTCATTATCACGTGACCCATTGAGAATTTCAAAAAAACAAAAGCGCTTCTAGAATCTACCTTCAAGTATCAACCAAAAATCTCATTGAAGTAAAATTGTATCTCATATAGTTTTGGAGATTTCAATGATGGTATGTAAAATAGTAATTATGTGAGAAAGTATGAAAGTCATTTATAAAAAAAATTGGGTACGCCACTGTAAAGTAAATTGAATTAGGCAACTTTTTTGTCTGAAACATTTTTTTTGTTATCCAATATTTCAGGAGTTATTCGAGGTTGAAAGGCACAACGAGAATTTTGTTTCACGTCATTATTTAATGACCTATTGAAAATATCAAAAAAACAAAAGCACTACTAGAATCTACCCTTAAATGCCAACAAAAACTCTCATTGAAGTAAAATTGTATCTCATGTAGTTTTGGAGATTTCAATGATGTTATGTAAAATAGTAATCATGGAAAAATGTATGAAATTCATTTATTAAAAAAAAAAATGGGTACGCCACTGTAAAGTCAATTAGATTTGGCAACTTTTTTATCTGAAACATTTTTTTCGTTTCCCAATATTTCAGGAGTTATTTGAGGTTGAAAGGCACAACAAGAACCTTGTTTTGCGTCATTATCACGTGACCTATAGAGAATTTCAAAAAAACAAAAGCACTACTAGAATCTACCCTTAAATGCCAACAAAAGCTCTCATTGAAGTAAAATTGTATCTCATATAGTTTTGGAGATTTCAATGATGGCATGCAAAATAGTAATTATGGAAAAATGTATGGAATTCACTTATTAAAAAAAAAATTGGGCACGCCACTGTGAGGTCAATTGAATTTGGCAACTTTTTTGTCTGAAACATTTTTTTCGTCTCCCAATATTTCAGGAGTTATTTGAGGTTGAAAGGCACAACAATGATCTTGTTTTACGTAATTATTTCATGACCTATGGAGAATTTTAAAAAAACAAAAGCACTACTAGAATCTTCCTTCAAGTATCAACAAAAAATCTTATTGAAGTAAAATTGTATCTCATATAGTTTTGGAGATTTCAATGATGGTATGAAAATAGTAATTATGGAAAAATGTATAAAATCCGTTTATTAGAAAAAAAATTAGTACGCTACTGAAAAGTCAATTAAATTTGGCAATTTTTTTGTCCCAAACATTTTTTTCGTTTTCCAATATTTTAGGAGTTATTTGAGGTTGAAAGGCACAACGAGAATCTTGTTTTATGTCATTATTTCCTGACCTATTGAGAATATCAAAAAAAGAAAAGCACTTCTAGAATCTACCTTCAAGTATCAACAAAAAACATAATTGAAGTGAAATTGTATCTCATTCAGTTTTGGAGATTTCAATGATGGTATAAAAGTGGGTTAAAAATGATAATTACAAAAAAAATACTTGAAATTCGTTTAGTTGAAAAAAAATGGGCACGCCACTGTAAAGTCAATTAAATTGGGCAACTTTTTTGCCTGAAACATTTTTTTCGTTACCCAATATTTCAGGAGTAATTTGAGGTTGAAAAGGCACAACGTGAATCTTGTTTGCTAATTATTGAAATTTCAGCAGTCACTTACCTGGAAGTTCTGTGACTTCTTCATCAAAATATCCTTGTACAATATTCTATCAAAGAATCCTCTTGATCCCCACGAAGAAGTTTTGCTTTGAACTGATAAAATCAGCCCACATGATAAAACAAATGCAGCAAATATCAAAATTCTCATTTTGAAGTTGATTTTTGGATTGAAATCTGGTTGTAAACTGGATGAAAGACTTCAAACTAATGACTGCAATGAAATGAAATTGAGTTATCAGCCTGGAAGATTAGACTATTAAGTTATCAATAATATTATCATTTGGAGTTATACAAAGTGTCTCAGGAAAATAACTTCTTCAGCCACGTTGAAATTTGATGGCACATGTACTAAGCTACCAAAATTTATCATAAAATCATTAAAAACCCTTCATTTTTCAATAGATATAGGGGGTTGAATGATGCAACGAAAATCAGTCACATTTTGAAGCCACATATCTTCTGAAATAATAATCGTAGAGCAATGAACTGAACATTATTGAAAAGCTTATTCATCAATTTATTATTCAACTAGTTTTTAATTCAACCCTGTTAATATAAGGGGTTGAATTATGCATTAAAATCTGACGTGATATGGAAGCTCATATATCCTCAATAAACAATTATAAAGCATTAAATTATATATTGATAGGAAGCTAATATAGCCCAGTTTATTATACAATCACTTGCAACCCTTTATTTTCAACCCTGTTGGTATAGAGGGTCAAATAATGTACCAAAATTCAGGCACACTTTTATAGCTCATATCTTCTGAGAGTTACAGCCCCTTATCATCCAACCCTGTGGATATAAGGGGTCAAATGGTGCAACCAAAATCTATCACAATTTGATAGACAATACCTCCTACAAAAACAACCATAAATTAATGGACCAAATGTTGAATGGAAGTTCATATAAGTCACTTTATTATAAAGCCAGTTATTATACCCCTTATCATCAAACCCTATTGATACAGGGGGTCAAATGGTGCAACAAATATCTGATCAAATTTGAAAGCTATTATCTTCTGAAAGAATAATCGCAGACCAATAAACTGGATGTAAATAGAGAGCTGATACCATTTTCGACCCCTTACCTTGCTGGTAAAGGGGGTCGAATGGTACAACAAAAGTCCATCACAATTTAAAAGTTCATGTCTCCTGATGAAATAATCCAAGATCAATAAACTGAATGTTGATAGAAAATCAATTCATCATGTAACCAGTAATAACCCATTATCATTCAACCCTGCTTATATAAGGGGTCAAATGGTACGACGAAGGTCTGTCACACTTTGATAGCTCATATCTTCTAAACAAATCATCGTCCAAGAATAAAACAAACACTAATGGAAAGCCTATTTAGTGCCTCTTATTATTGAACCAGTTTGATTTTTTTATCTTGCAACCCTGTTAGTGCAGGGGATAAATGGTGCAACTAGAATCTGCCACACTTTAAAAGCTGATATTTTCTGAAAGAATAATCACACAGCAACGAACAAGACGTTTATAGAGAGCAAATATCAGCCAAATTATTATAATATCATTTTTGGTTTGTTATCTTTCAACCCTATTGCTATAGGGGGTAAATGGTGCAACGAAAATCTGCTTGACTTTGAAAGCTCTTATCTCCTGAGATAAATAATAGCAGAATGATATATTCCAAGTTGATAAAAAGCTGATATAAGTCAATTTATTATAAAGCCATTTCAACCCCTTATCATTCAAAACTGCTAGTGAAAGGGGTTGAATACTGCAACTGTTTTTGAAGACTCATGTCTCATACAAAAATAATAATAGAGCAATAAATTATATGTTGTTAGAAAGCTGAAGGAGTTAATGTACCATGAAACCATTTTCAACCCTTTATCATTTGAACCCCAGGGTGTAGGGCACTAAATTTTGCAACTGATTTTGAAGGCTCATGTCTCATACAATAATAATAACAGAGCAATAAATTATATGTTGATAGGAAGCTGAAGAAGCTAATTTATCACAAAACCATTTTCAACCCCTTATCATTTGAACCTGCTGGTGTGGGGGGCTAAATTTTGCAACTGAGTTTGAAGGCTCATTGCTCATACAATAATAATAACAGAGCAATAAATTATATGTTGATATAAGGCTGGAGAAGCTAATTTATTACGAAACCATTTCAACCCCTTATCATTTGAACCTGCTGATGTAGGGGGCTAAATTTTGCAACCGATTTTGAAGGCTCATGTCTCATACAAAAATAATAACAGAGCAATAAATTATATGTTGATAGAAAGCTGAAGAAGCTAATTTATTACAATACCATTTTCAACCCCTTATCATTCAAATCTTCTGGTGTAGGGAGCTAAATTTTGCAACTGATTTTGAAGGCCCATGTGTCATACAATAATAATAACAGAGCAATAAATTATACGTTGATAGAAAACTGAAGAGGCTAGTTTATTACAAAACCATTTTCAACCCCTTATCATTTAAACTTGCTGGTGTAGGGGGCTAAATTTTGCAACTGATTTTGAAGGCTCATATCTCGTACAAAAATAATAGCAGAGCAATAAATTATATGTTGATAGAAAGCTGAAGAAGCTAATTTATCACGAAACCATTTTTAACCTCTTATCATTTGAACCTGCTGGTGTAGGGGGCTAAACCTTGCAACTGATTCTGAAGGCTCATGTCTCATACCTTAATAATAGAAGAGCAATAAATTATATGTTGGTAGAGAGCCCAAGAAGCTAATTTATTACGAAACCATTTTCAACCCCTTATCATTCGAACCTGCTGATGTGGGAGGCTAAATTTTGCAACTGATTTTGAAGGCTCATGTCTCATACAAAAATAATAACAGAGCAATAAATTATATGTTGATAGGAAGCTAAAGATGTTAATATATCACGAAACCATTTTCAACCCCTTATCATTTGAACCTGCTGGTGCAGGGCGCTAAATTTTGCAACTGATTTTGAAGGCCCATGTCTCACACAAAAATAATAACAGAGCAATGAATGATATGCTGATAGGAAGCTGAAGAAGCAAGTTTATTACGAAACCATTTTCAACCCCTTATCATTTGAACCTGCTGGTGTAGGGGGCTAAATTTTGCAATTGATTCTGATGGCTCATGTCTCATGAAAAAATGATAACTGGGTGATAAATTTTATGCTGATAGGAAGCTGATATAAGCTTATATATCACGAAACCATTTCAACCCCTTATCAAATGAACCTGCTGGTGTAGAGGGCTAAATTATACAACTGATTTTGAAGTCTTATGTCTCATACAAAAATAATAACAGAGCAATAAATTATATGTTGATAAAAAGCTGATACAAGCTTATTTATTACGAAACCATTTCCAACCCCTTATCATTTGAACCTACTGGTGTAGGGGGCTAAATTTTGCAACTGATTTTGAAGGCGCATGTGTCATACAATAATAATAACAGAGCAATAAATTATACGTTGATAGAAAGCTGAAGAAGCTAGTTTATTACAAAACCATTTTCAACCCCTCATCATTTGGACTTGCTGGTATAGGGGGCTGAATTTTGCAACTGATTTTGAAGGCTCGTGTCTCATAGAAGAATAATAACTGGGTGATAAATTTCATGTTGATAGGAAGCTGATATAAGGCAATTTATTATGAAACCATTTTCAACCCCTTACCATTCAAGCCTGCTGGTGGAGGGGGTTGAATGGTGCAACACTCTAAAAACTCATATTTTCTGAAAGAGCTGTCATAAATTGATGAACTAAATACTTGTAGCTAGCTTATATGAACCATTTCTTATAAAACCAGATATAGGGGGTTAAATGGTACAACGAATATGTTTTACACTTTGAAAGCTCATATTTTTATTAAACAAAGATTGACGGAAGTCTATTTTGTGTTTTTTTTTAATAACAGTTACAACCCTTTATCATTCAACCCTGCTAGTATAGGGGGTCAAATGGTGCAGCGAATATCTACACGTTAATATCTCCTGAAAGAATAATTCTGAAGCAACAAACCAAATATTGTTAGAAAAATGATACAGTCTGGCCTATTATAAAACCATTTATCATAAAACCTTGTTGGTATAGGGGGTTAAGTGGTGCAACGAGAATCTGGCACACTTTGAAAGCCAATATTTCAAGAACTAATAATCGTAGAGCAATAATTCAAACGATGATGGAAAGCTTGTAGAAGCTAAATTATTAATAAACTCAATTCATCCCCTAATATTCCAACCCTTAAATATGGTAGCATAAAAACCAAAAAAGGCGGTGTTTTGTTTAAAAGCTGATATCTCGTAAATTAAAGAACATTTAATAATGAACCAAATGGTTTTAGGAAGCTTATGAAATACTCTTTATTATAAAACCAGTTTCAACCCCTTTTTCACAACCCTTAAATAAGGAAGCAGTAAAATAAAAAAATTAGATTTCCAATTTATGTGTACATAAATTTGATGAATGAAAAAAAGTTTGGTTCGCATTTTGGGCTCAATCGAAGCACTATGGTCTATTTTTAACATGAATGAGCTGTATATCAATAATTCCAAGTTTACATTGCAAATAAGTTTATTTAAATTGAACAACCAATACAGTAACTTCTAAATGAGTAATTTGAGTTTAAGTATACTTAAATTGACTGAAAAAAAATTATTAATGATGGTCAATTGTTTTTAAATATTGGGTTATGTATGAAAATCATTTTCCATAAATTTCAACAGTAAAATTAAATCCCTGTCCTCTTCGAGACTTCAAATGAATGGTGGCGTTTTTTGAGCCCAATCCTCCCTTCAGCAAAGTGGCGTCCCCTTTATTACCATTTTTTGATTCATCAAGGACTCTAATTCCTGTAATATTGAGGTATCCAACGTAGACAATGTCACTGGTCATTTTCTGGAAAATTTTATTCATGTAAGGTGTTTTCATTTGAATGTAGCCCGTAAGTTATTAGAGATACGAATTTATTTTTCAAATAAATTTTGTGCGCAAATGATTGAACTTTCAAAAAATGTTTTTTGTTTTTTTATATCTCGAATAGGTCACGTGATGATGACCTAAAGCTGTTAAGTCATTCTTTATTTAATATATAATAAACAATTGACAAACGAGAAAAATGTTTCAAATAAAAATGTTGACCAAATAAATTTGCTAAAAAGTGGCGTACTTGAATTTTTTTTCCGGGGGCATTTTTTTGATTTATTGCAATTTTTCTTTGGAAGGGGCTGTTCTTGTTGAATAATTTGTTGATTATTTGATGATGTACTCACCTGGAAAGACGAGGAAGATTTCCCAAAAACATCTCTATATAATAATCTGTCCCCTGGGTGGATGGCCCCCCATGTAATTGTGCTCCTTTGGGGCACACAACATTGCAAACAACAAATTGTTAAAATCACAATGTAACAAGCAGCCTTCATTTTCAGTAAATTCTACTTTAATAACTAATAATATGTTTATATTCGAATATATAATGGATACTATTATGCCTCGTTAATGACTTGACCCATTAAAAATTGGAAATTTTGTTATTGATTTATAATTAGGCTGCTTTGAATCTGTCAAGAAAGATTGACTCCCCAAATGTTTTTCAAAGTGGATTTAATACAATTCTGTAATAAACAAATGAATAATTTTCGAATATTTGAAAAATTAGACTTCAAAGTGTGTACTAGATTAATTTATTTGATCTTCGATAAATATTTGGCTGAGATAATAAACTAATTTTATCTCGTTGCACTTTGGTGCTCTTATTTTGGACTGAGCTGTATTTCAAAAAAAAATAAATTGATTTTTGGAAATCTTATCTTGTTTTTCGTGGAAGATAGTCTCGAGTAGGTCCACACAATAATTAAAATTGGATTTTGATCATTAAAAATCAATTTTATTCAATTTTTGGTACAATTTTTAAACGCCATAAATTTCAAGGATGAAATTGAATCCATGACCTCTTTGAGACTTCAAATGGACGGTGGCTTCGGTGTATCCTGCTCCCCCAGTAAGAAGACTAGCATACCCTCCATTTCCATTCGTGTATTGGTCAGTAACTTTGATGAGGGTGATACGGGGTGAGCCAGAATATGTAACATCCTTGGTAACAACCTAAACAGACAATTTAGGCTTTAAATGCTTGTCAAATATAAACTAGGGGGTGTAGGGGGTTGAAAATTTTACAGTAGGTACTTAAAGGATGTATTTCATGTAAAACATTTTTTATTTCATGTTGGTAGCACTAGTTTCGCCTGAATTAATTATTTAAAAACCGCTTTCTGTATGCAAGTATGTATTACATAAGTCGACTACAAACTAATAGGAAGCACCTAATTTTGAAAAATTTTCAAGGATGAGGTTGTCAAATCATTGTTCTTTAAAGGGGTACCAAAAAATTATTCATTTAGTCAATTACCTGCAAGAAAGACGACTTTTTAGTAACGATTTCTCTGAACAGTTGTCTGTCTCCAGCTTCCCTGCTCCCCCAGGAGAAATTATGGCTTTGAGCCGAAGTGGCCTCAACTAAAGTCAAAGCAAGGATGGCACAAACAATAACAAACTTCATTTTGACTTTTGTTTTTTGTTTCGAACTGCTAACGAAGTTTAAACACTGTGCTGTGAAGTATGACACTTTTAAATGTATCGGATGTTTATATACTCCAGAAATGTTATCAAAGTTAATTATTATTATTGATAAGATTACTTTCTTGAAACACGATTACTGATAAGTTATTTACAGGTATTATTGATTCACTAGAAATCACGCAGTTCAATTGAAATCAATTTCAATTGCTTTGATTGGCAATGATAAAATACAATGTGATTAATTTATTTTAGACACAAAATGCATTCAAATTTGCTCCCTTGAGGCTTAAATATAATAAATAGTTGAATAAGGGTGGAAAAATTCATCATTTTATTTTGAAATATTACATGATTAAACTTCCATTCAATCAAATTAATATCACTGTCCAAATATTTCAACAATAAAATTAAATCCATGAGCCTTTTGGCCCTTAATATTAACCACCACAAATCTTTCAGTCGGTCCTCCGGCTACAAGGGTTGCATAACCCCCGTTTCCATCTGTGTGCTGATCTGTCGCCTTCACGTAAGTAATTTTAGTCGAATCTGGTGCTAAAAATGATACATTCATCGTCTGAAACTGAAAAACAAATAAATAATGAATATTTGCCCCTAAAACCACTTTTGGATCATCTATTAGGCTCGTCAGGCACGTGCCTAATGCCCCAACTTTGGCGTCTTACCAAATTTTGTGCCTTTTGGCACAGCCATCCACAAAAATTGGATTTGAGGGTACTAACCAGTCCTTAATTACCCATTAGGCACACTAGGCACGTGCCTAATGCTCCAAATTGGGCGCCCCACAAGAATTCAATAATTTATCATCAGATCTTATTAAATTTTGTGCCCAGAAGCCTCAATCTGGTACAGCAATCCAAAAATTTGGATCTGTGGGTACTAACCAGTCCTTGATTTACCATGAGGCACGCTAGGCACGTGCCTAATGCCTCAAACTTGGCGCTCCACAGGCATTCAATAATTTCTCATTAAATCAATGATCTTATTAAATTTTGTGTTCAGGAGCCTCAATCTGGTACAGCAATCCAAAAAATTTGGATTAATGGGTATTAACCAGTCCTTAATCACCCATGAGGCACACTAGGCTTGTGCCTAATGCCTCAAATTTGGCGCTCCACAAGCATTCAATATTTTTCTTTAAATCAATGATCTTATTAAATTTTGCGTCCAGGAGCCTCAATCTGATACGGCAATCCAAAAAATTTGGATTAATGGGTACCAACCAGTCCTTAATTACCAATTAGGCATAATAGGCACCTGCCTAATGCCCCAACTTTTGCGCTTCACAAGCATTCAATGATTGCCTACCAGTCTATGAGTCTTATTAAAATTTTGTTCCTATAAACTTCGGTTAGCCTCAATTTGGTACCGCAGTCCATGAAAAATGGATTTGTGGGTACTACACAGTCCTTAACTACCCGTTGGGTACAATAGGCACGTGCCTAATGCTCAAAATTTGGCGCTCCACAAGCATTCAATATTTTCTTATCAGATCAATGATCTTATTAAATTTTGTAACCAGGAGCCTCAATCTGATCGGCAATCCAAAAAATTTGGATTAATGGGTACTAACCAGTCCTTGATTACCCATTTGGCACATTAGGCACGTGCCTAATGCCTCAACTTTGGCGCTCCACAAGCATTCAATATTTTCTCAACAGTTCACGAGTCTTATTAAATTTTGTGCCTAGAGACCTCAATTAGGCCCAATTTGGTATAGCAACTCAAAAAAATTGGATCTGTGGGTACTAACCAGTCTATAACTACCTATTAGACAAAATAGGCACGTGCCTAATGCCCCAACTTTGGCGCTCCACAAGCATACAATAATTTGTCATCAGATTAAAGATCTTATTAAATTTTGTGTCCAGGAGCCTCAATCTGGTACTGCAATCCAAAAACTTTGGATCAGTGGGTACTATTCAGTCCTTAACTACCCATTAGGTACAACAGGCACGTGCCTAATGCCCCAACTTTAGCGTTCCACAAGCATTCAATAATTTTTCACCAGTTCATGAGTCTTATCAAATTTTGTGCCTAAGAAGCTCAATAAGCCTGGTTCTGGTACTGCAATCCAAATAATTTGGATCTGTGGTTACTAACCAGTCCTAAATTACCCATAAGGCATAATAGGCACGTGCCTAATGCTCTAACTTCAAGGGATTTTCAAGCATTCAATAATTGATTACCATCTCAATGATCCCATTAAATTTTGTACCTAAAAGCCTTAATGAGCCTCAATCTGGTATTGCTATCCAGAAAATTGGAGCCCATGGGTATTAACTAGTCCTTAATTGGCCATTAGACATAATAGGCCCGTGCCTAATGCTCCAACTTCAAAGGTTTTTTAAGCATTCAATAATTTATCAACATCTCAATGATCCAATTGAATTTTGTGCCTAGGAGCCTCAATGAGTCCCAATCTGGTACTGTAATCAAAAAAATTTGAACCTATGGATATTACCTAGTCCTAAATTACGCATAAGGCATACTAGGCACGTGCCTGATGCTCTAAATTCAAGGATTTTTCTAGCATTCAATAATTTATCACCATCTGAAGGATCGCATTAAATTTTGTGCCTAAAAGCCTCAATGAGCCTTGATTTGGTACTGTAATCCAAGAAATTAGAGCCTAAAGGCAATAACCAGTCCTAAATTACTCATTAGGCATTCTGGGCACGTGCCTAATGCTCTAAATACAAGGGTTTTTCAAGCATTCAATAATTTATCACCATCTCAAGAGTCGCATTGTATTCTGTGCCTAGGAGCCTCAATGAGCCTTAATGTGGTACCATAATCAAAAATATTTGAACCTATGGATATCAAACAGTCCTAAATTATACATTAGGCATACTAGGCACGTGCCTAATGCTCCAACTTCAAGGGTTTTCCAAGTATTCAATAATTCATCCCTATCTCAATGATCTCATTGAATTTTGTGCCTAAAAGCCTTAATAAGCCTCAATCTGATATTGTTATCCAAAAATTTGGAGCCTATGGGTATTAACTAGTCCTAAATTACGCATTGGGCACAATAGGCACGTGCCTAATGTTCCAACTTGAAGGGTTTTACAAGCATTTAATAATTTATCACCATCTCAATGATCCAATTGGATTTTGTGCCTAGGAGCCGCAATGAGTCCTAATATGGTACTGTAATCCAAAATGTTTGAACCTATGGATATTAATCAGTCCTAAATTACTCATAAGGCATAAAAGGCACGTGCCTAATGCTCCAACTCCAAGGGTTTTTCAAGCATTCAATAATTTATCACCATCTCAATTATCATATTGAATTTTATACCTGGGAGCCCCAATAAGCCTTAATCTGGTACTGTAATCCAGAAGATTTGAGCCTGTGGATATTAACCACTTCCAAATTACGCATAAGGCATACCAGGCACGTGCCTAGTACTCCAACTTAAGGAATTTTTGAAGCATTCAATAATTTATCATCATCTCAATGATCCTATTGAATTTTGTGCCTTAAAGCCTTAATGAGCCCTAATCTGGTACTGTAATCTAAATAATTGGAGCCTACGGGTATTAACTAGTTCTCAATTACTCATTAGGCATATTAGGCACGTGCCTAGTGCTCCAACTTCAAGGGTTTTTCAAGCATTCAATTGTTTATTACCATCTCAATGATCTCATCGCATTTTGTGCCTAAAAGCATTATTGAGCCTTAATCTGGTACTGTAATCCAAAAATTTGGAGCCTATGGGTATTAGCTAGTCCTAAATTACCCATTAGGCATAATAGGCTTGTGCGTAACGTTCCAACTTTAGGAGTTTTCCAAACATTCAATAATTTATCACCATCACAAGGATCCCATTCAATTTTGTGCCTCACTCTGATACTGCGATCTGAGAAATTTGGATCTGTGGATACTAACCAGTCCTAAATTATCCATAAGGCTTACTGGGCACGTGTCTAAGGCTTGAAATTTGGAAGTATTCGATAATTTATTACCACCTCAAAAGTTTCATCAAATTTTGTGCCTAGGGGCCTCAATAAACTTCAATCTGGTACTGCAATCCATCTGTGGGTACTTAATAGTCTTAAATTACCCATCAGGCACAGTATAGGCACGTGCCTAATTCCCAAATTTGCGGACCTTTCAAGCATTCATTAATTTATCAGCAGCTCAGCAGTCTCATTGAATTTAGTGCCTAAAGGCCTCAATCCGGTACTGCAATCAAAAAAATTTGGACCTGCGATTACTAACCAATCCTAAATCCCCCATTAGGCATTCTAGGCACGTGCCTAGGACTCCAACTCAAGGAATTTTTGAAGCATTCAATAATTTATCACCATCTAATGATTTTATTGAATTTTGTGCCTAAAAGCCTTAATGAGCCTTGATTTGGTACTGTAATCCAAAAAATTGGAGCCTGTGGGTATTAACTAGCCCTGAATTACCCAGTAGGCATAATAGGCACGTGCCTAATGCTCCAACTTCAAGGGTTTTCCAAGCATCCAATAATTTATCACCATCTCAATGATCCCATTGAATTTTGTGCCTAAAAGCCTCAATAAGCCTTAATTTGGTACTTTAATTCAAAAAATTGGAGCCTATGGATATTAGCTAGTCCTGAATAAACCACTAGGTATAATAGGCACGTGCCTAATTCTCCAACTTCAAGGGTTCTTCAAGCATTCAATAATTTATCACCATCTTAAGGATCGCATCAAATTTTGTGCGTTGGTGCCTCAATGGGCCTCAATCTGGTACTGTAATCCAAAAAATTTGAGCCTATGGGTATTAAATAGGCCTAAATTATCCACTAGGCATAATAGGCATGTGCCTATCGTTCTAACTTCAGGGGTTTCCCAAGCATTCAATAATTTGTCACCATTCCAAGGATCCCATTCAATTTTGTGCCTAGAAGCCTCAATGAGCCTCACTCTGATACTGCGATCTGAGAAATTTGGATCTGTGGATACTAACCAGTCCTCAATCACCCATTAAGTACAGTAGGCACGTGCCTAATGCCCTAAATTTGACGGTCCTCGAGCATTCAATAATTTCTCATCAAATCAACGATCTTATTTAATTTTGTGTCCAGAAACCTCAATCTGGTATTGCAATTTAAAAAATTTGGATCTGTGGATACTAACTAGTCCTTAATTACCCATTTGACACATCAGGCACGTACCTTATGCCCTTACTTTGGCGCACAACAAGCATTCAAACATTTCTCCCCAGTTCATGTGTTTTATTGAATTTTGTGCCTAGAAACCTCAATTAGTCCTAATATGGTACAGCGACGCAAAAAAGTTGGATCTGGGGGTACCGACCAGTTCTTATCTACGCTATAGGTATAATAGGCACGTGCCTAAGGCTTCAAATTTGAATGCTGCTCAAGCATTTAATAAATTTTCACCAGCTCAGAAGTCCAATTGAATTATGTGCCTAAAGGCCTCAATGAACCTCAATCTGGTACTGCGATCCAAAAAATTTGTATCTGTTGGTACTAAACAGCTCTAAATTACTCATTAAGCATAGTAGGCACGTGCCTAATGCCCTGACTTTCAAGACACTTTAAGCATTCAATAATTTATCAACAGTTCAGCAGCTCCTTGAATTTAGTGCCTAAAGGCCTCAATCCGGTACTGCAATCCAAAAAATTTGGACCTGCGATTACTAACTAATCCTAAATCCTTCATTAGGCATACTAGGCACGTGCCTAATGCCCCAAATTTGAGGGCTCGGCAAGCATTCAATAAATTCTCACCAATTTGCGACTAGTGGACTAGTGGCCTCAATGAGGCTCAGTCTAACATTGGAATCTAAAAAATTTGGATTTGTTGGTACTTACCAGTACTAAATTACCCATTAGGCATAGTAGGCACGTGCCTAACGTTCCAAATTTGGAAACTCTTCAAGCAATCAATAAATTCTTAACAGTTTAAAGATTTCGATGAATTTTGGGCCTCAATTTGGCACTGTTATCAACAAAGGAAGGATGTGGGAATAATATATCAAAATTTTAATAATGCTCTTGTTATCCTTAGAACAATTATAGTATCCAAAACTTAAAAACACATTTGTACCCAACGTTGTTGTTCCCTTGGGATAAATTATTATATCCTGACTAAACCAACAAACAAAAAAATTTCAAAAAATTCATATTGACTAAGAAAAAATGTAAAAATAATATTAAAGAAACAAAATGGCGTTGGATTAACCATTAGGCATAATAGGCACGTGCCTACTGTCCTAATTTTGGGAGTTTTGCAAGTATACAATGAATTATTACCAGTTCAGGGGCCCCATTTGATTTTGGGCCTAAGGGTGTTAATCCAACCCTTTTATCAATAAAGGGAAGATGTAAAAATGATAAACTCAAAGAAAAACGATGTGTTTTTGTTTTTTGTGCAATTAAAGTGTTCAAAACTTGGAATTATATTGATATTGTTCCTTTGAGATTAATTATTATTTTCTGAATGAGTCAGGGCCCCAAAAAATTTGAAATTTTGAATACTGGTTCATAAAGGATGTTTAAATAATATACTGATCAAAAAATTACATTTTTATTGTTTTTAATATAGTTATAGCGTCCAAAACTCAAAGCCATTATTGTATATCATATACAGTAATCCTGTTTGTTCCCTTGAGTTGAATTGTTTATTCCTGACTAAATTAGTGACGGAAAAAAATTGAAACTATGAGTATGGACTAAGAAAGGATGTGAAAATGGAAAAATGAAAAAAAAATGACGTTTTTGTTTTTTTTTAAACAATTATAGCGTCCAAAACTCAGTCTCATTTAAAATACAATAATTCTGCCTGTTTTATACTAAATGGTTCACAATTTTCGGACTAGACCATGAATCCAGAAAATTTGGAATTGTAGGTACTAACCACTGTTGGATTAATCATTAGGCACAATAGGCACGTGCCTATTGTCCTAAATCTGGCAGTTATTCAAGCATTTATTGAATTATTACCAGTTGAGGTGCCTGATTGGATTATGTGCCTTGAGGCCCTAACGGGCCTCAATTTTTCACTTGTTTCAATTTAGGGGGGATGTCAAAGCAATAAACTTGAGGAAAAATAATGCCTCTAGTTTTTGTTTGTTCAATAATAGTGTCCAATTAATTTAATAATCAAAATAAATAAAATAATAAGTACCTTCAAGTGATCGTGTTCTCTAATAGCTATTTCTCTATGCAGTTGTTTATCATCATCCCCTTTTTCACCCCATTCCATATTATGACTTTGACCATTGATTCCCCGATCAAATAATACGAAAACACCCATCAAAAATGTTAAACAGAAGCAGAAATTCATTTTAAAGTCTGTCTGTCTTGCTGCCTTCAATGGAACTATTTTTAAATATGTAAAAGTATAATTATTATTGTTTTTTATCAGAAATATCACATCAAATTACTTCCGGTTTTATTTTGACATTCATGGGGGATATAATCATTTGTTAATAACATTTTGCTTACGCTTTGATCTTTATTTTTAATGCTTACAGTATTATAAAAGTTATTGTCCAAATATTTCAATAATAAAATTGAATCCATGGTTCCTTTGACTCTTTATATGAATATTGACATCCTTTTCGCTTGGCCCACCGGATGTAAGGGTTGCATAACCTCCATTTCCGTTTGTATACTGATCTATAGCCTTTATATATGTAATTGTAGTCGAATTGGGAGTTGTATATGAGACATCCATCGAGAGAACCTAAAATAAAAGTTTTTGGGTTGAAAAAAATGGTGGAGGAGCCTTAATAACATACCTTCATGAATTCGTGTTCTTTTGAGGCAATTTCTCTATGCAGTTGCTTATCATTCTCCCCTTTTGTACCCCATTCCATGTTGTGACTTTGGGCATTTGTTAACCAAAAAAAACTCAATAAAAAAGTAAAAATCACTCCAAAATTCATCTTGAAATAACTGCAGCTTCTTCGAAAACACTGCCTTGAATGAATAACAAAATAAAATGCTTTAAATGAAGTACAATAACAAATTATTATCGTTTGTGAGGCTATTAATGTTTATTATTGTTATTTGCATACACAGAATGATTCATAATACGCACCTTCAAATATTTTTATGGAAATCACTGATTTAATAGAAATAGAATTACTTTAACGCCAGTAAAATGCAAACTGAATGTTATTTTCATTTTATTTTATTCTGAATTATTATTCTTAGTAATATGTGACATTGAATTACTTCCTGTTTCATTGTCATCATTCATGGGAAGTACAAATAAAAAAAATCATGTATTATTAACAATTTAGCCCAATTTTAATCAATTGTGAACTGGAACTAATAAAAAACCGCTACAGCCTAATTAATTAACAATCCTTGAACTAGAGCTCCTTATAAACATTATACAATATTTTAAAGAGTTTAGGAATGTTTTTAAACGCTACAGAATGCTTTAAAACGTTTTTAAAACACTTCAAAATGCTCCATAATGATTCAAAATGTCTTAAAACGCTGCCCAACATCGTAAAATATTTTAGAACACTTTAAAACGTTGTACAATGTCTTAAAACGCTCTAGAATGCTTCAAAACGTTTCAGAATGTATAAAAATGCTACAGAATATTTTAAAATGTCTCAAAATACTGCAGGAAACTTCATAATGTTTTAAAATGATCCTGAATGTTTTAAAACGCTTCAGAATACTTCAAAACGTTTCAGGATGTTTTAAAACACTCAACAACGTTTCTAAACGTCATAAAATATTGCAGAACACTCCAGAACGTTGTACAATCTTAATAAAATGATTAAAAATGTTTTCAAACGCTGCAGAGTGTCTTAAAACGCTCAAAAATGCTTTAAAACGTTCCAGAATGTATAAAAATGCTCCAGAATATTTTAAAATGTCTCAAAACACTTCAGGAAACTTCATAATGTTATACAATGTTTTAAGATATCCTTGAATGTTTTAAGACGCTTCAGAATACTTCAAAACGTTTCAGGATGTTTTAGAACGCTCCACAATACACTAAAATACTTTAGAATATTCTAAAACATCCCAAAATGTTTTAAAATGTCTAAGAACGCTCAAGAACGTTTCTAAACGTCATAAAATATTGCAGAACACTCCAGAACGTTGTACAATGTTTTAAAATGCTTGAAAATGTTTTCAAATGCTGCAGAATGTCTTACAACGCTCCAGATGGCTTCAAAACGTTACAGGATGTTTTAGAACGCTCCAGAATATTTTAAAATGTCTCAAAACACTTCAGAAAGCTTCATAATGCTATACAATGTCTTAAAATGTTTTAAAGCGCTCTAGGATGTTGTAGAATGCTTCAGGATGTCTTAGAACACTCCAGAATGTTATACAATACGTTTCAGGATGTCTTAGAACGCTTCAAAATATTGAAAAAGGTCTTAAATACTTTAGGAAACTTCAGAATGTCATACAATGTTCTATAACAGCTTTATAATGTTATACAATGTCTTAAAATGTTTCTGAATGTTGTAAAACGCTTCAAGATGTTTTAGAATGTTTCAGGATGTTTTAGAACGCTCCAAAATGTCTTAAAACACTTCAGAACGTTATACTATATTCTAAAATACTTTAGAATATTTACAAACGTTACAAAATGTTTTAAAACACTTGAGGACGCTCCTAAACGTCGTAAGAAATTTCAGAACCCTTCAAAACGTTGTACAATGTTTTAATATGTTTAAGAATGTTTTAAAACGCTACAGAATATCTTAAAACACTCAACATTGTGTCAGGATGTTTTAGAACGTGCTAGAATTTAATAAAATGTCTTAAAACACTTCAGATAGCTTCAGAATGTTATATAATGTTCTGAAACAGTTTCATAATGTTAAACAATGTTTTAAAATGTTTCTGAGTGTTTTAAAACATTAAAGAATGTTTTAAAATGCTTCAGGATGTTTTAGAACATTCCAGGATGTTATATACTATTCTAAAATAATTAAGAATATTTTAAATCGTCCCAAACTGTTATAAAAAGTTACAAAATGTTTCAAAACACTTAAGAACGCTTCTAAATGTCATACAATATTTCAGAACACTTCAGAACATTGTGCAATATTCTAAAATGATTAAGAAACGCTACAGGATGCTTTAAAACGCTCCACAATATTTTAAAATGTCTCAAAACTCTTCAGAAAGCTTCAGAATATCATACAATGTTTTAAACCAGCTTAATAATGTTATACAATGTTTTAAAATGTTTCTGAATGCTTTAAAATGCTCTATGATGTTTCAGAGTGCTTTAGGATGTCTTAGAACACTTTAGAATGTTATACAATATTCTAAAATACTCTAAAATATTTGAAAACGTTAAAAATTGTTTTAAAACATTACAAAATGTCTTAGAACACTTTAAAACGCTTCTAAATGTCATAAAATATTTCGGAAAACTTCACAAAATAGTACAGTGTTTTAAAATACTTGAGAATGTTTTTAAATGCTGCAGAATGTCTTAAAATAATCCAGAATGCTTTGAAACATTTCAAGATATTATAAAATGTCTTAAAACACTTTAGAAAGTTTCAGAGTGTCATACAATGTTCTAAAACAGTTTTATAACGTCAAACAATGTTTTAAAATGTTTCTGAGTGTTTTAAAACACTCTAGAATGTATTAAAATGCTTCAAGATGTTCTAGGATACTCCAGGATGTGATATACTATTCTAAAATACTTAAGAATATTTTAAAGCGTCCAAAAGTGTTATAAAACGTTACAAAATGTCTTAGAACACTCAAGAACGCTTCTAAACGTCATACAATATTTCAGAACACTTCAGAACGTTGTACAATATTTTAAAATGATTAAGAAATGTTACAGGATGTTTTAAAACGCTCCAGAATATTTTGAAATGTTCTAGAATGCTTTAGGACGTCTTAAGATACCTCAGAACGTTATACAATATCCTAAAATACTTTAGAATATCTTAAAACATGCCAAAATGTTTTAAAATGTTACAAAATGTCTTAGAACACTCAAGAACGCTTCTAAATGTCATACAATATTTCAGAACGCTCCAGAATATTGTATAATGTTTTAAAATGCTTAAAAATGTTCTCAATTGCTGTAGAATGTTTCAAAACGCTCCAGAATACTTCAAAATATTCCAGGATGTTTTAGAACACTATAAAATATCTTAAAACACTTTAGCAAGCTTCAGAATGTCATACAATGTTCTAAAACAGCTTCATAATGGTATACAATGTTCTAAAGTGTTTCTGAATGTTTTAAAACGCTCTAGAATGTTTTAGAATACTTCAGGATGTCTCAGAACATTCCAAAACTATAAACAATATTCTAAAACATCTTAAGATATTTTAAAACGTTCCAAAATGGTTTAAAACTTTACAAAATCTCTTAGAATGTTTGAGAACGCTTCTAAACGTCATAAAATATTTCAGAACACTTCAAAACGTTGTATAATATTTTAAAATGCTTAAAAATATTTTCAAATGCTGCATATTGTCTTAAAAAACTCCACAATGCTTTAAAACGTTCCAGGATGTTTAAGAACGTGTCAAAACATTTGAGAATGCTTTAAAGTGCTTCAGAATGTTTTCAAACGCTGCAAAATGTTTTAAAACACTCCAGGGTGTTTTAGAATGCTCCAGAATCTTGTACAATATTTTAAAATACTTTGGAATATTTTTAAACGCTTCAAAATGTTCTGAAACAACACAAAACGTCTCAAAACACTTGTTTTAAAGTGCTTAAGAATGTTTTCAAATACTGCAGAATGTTTAAAAATGCTCCAGAATATTTTAAAACGTTTCAGGATGTTTTAGAACACTTCCGGATGTTTTAGAACGCTCCGCAACATTAAAAAATGTTTTAAAATGCTTAAGAATGTTCTCAAACATTGCAGAATGTTTTAAAATGATTAAGAATATTTTTAAACGCTGTAGAATGTCTCAAAACGCTCTTGAATGCTTTAAAACGCTCTAGAATATTTTTAAATGTCTCAAAACACTTCAGAAAACTTTATAATGCCATACAATGTTTTAAAATGTTTAAAAACGCTCTAGGATGTTTAAGAATGCTTCAGGATGTCTCGAAACACTCAAGAACGGTATACAATGCTCTAAAATACTTTAGAATATTCTAAAACGTCCCAAAATGTTTTAAAATGTCACCAAATGTCTTAGAACACTCAAGAACGTTTTTAAACGTCATGTAATATTGTAGAACACTCCAGAACGTTGTAGAATTTTTACAAAATGCTTAAAAATGTTTTCGAACGCTGCAGAATGTCTGAAAACACTTCAAAAAACTTTATAATATTTTACAATGTTTTAAAACGCCCTAGGATGTTTTAGAATACTTCAGGATGTCTTAAAACACTCCAGAATGTTATACAATATTCTAAAGTACTTTAGAATATTTTAAAATGTTTCAGGATGTCTTACAACGCTCCAAAATATTTCAAAAGATCTCAAAATACTTCAGAAAGCTTCAGAATGTCATACAATGTTATATAACAGCTTTATAATGTTATACAACGTCTTAAAATGTTCCTCAATGTTCCAAAATGCTCCAAGATGTTTTAGAACGTTTCAGGATGTTTCAAAACACTCCAGAATGTCTTAAAACACTTCAGAACATTAACATTAACACTTAAGGACGCTTCTAAACGCCGTACAAAATTTCCGAAAACGTCGTACAATGTTTTCAAATGTTTAAAAATGTTTTCAAACGCTGCAAAATATCTTGAAACACTCAAAATGTGTCAGGATGTTTTAAAACGCTTCAGAATATTATAAAATGTCTCATACAATGTTCTAAAACAGTTTCATAATGTTAAACAATGTTTTGAAATGTTTCTGAATGTTTTAAAATGCTTCAGGATGTCTTAAAACACTCTAGAACGTTATACAGTGTTCTAGAATACTTTAGAATATTTTAAAACGCTTCAAAATGTTTTAAAACATTACAAAACGTCCTAGAACACTCAAAAATGCTTTTAAATATCTTACAATATTTCAGAACACTTCAGAACGTTGTACAATATTTCAAAATACTTAAAAATGTTTTCATCACTTCAAAATGCTTTAAAATGTTTCAGAATGTTTTAAAATGATTCAGGAATATTTTGAAATATCTTAAAACACTTCAGGAAGCTTTAGAGCGTTGTACAATGTTTTAAAAAGTTTACAAATGTTTTAAAACGCTCTAGAATATTTTAGAATGCTTCCGGATGTCTTACAACACTCCAGAACGTTATACGATATTCTAAAATACTTTGGAACATATTAAAACGTTCCTAATATCTTAATACATTCCAAAATATCTTAGAACACTTGAGAACGCTTCTCAATATTTTCAAACGCTGCAGAATGTCTTAAAACGCTTAAGAATGTATAAAAACGTTCCAGGATATTTAAGAACGCTCCAGAATATTATAAAATGTCTCAAAACACTTCAGAATGTTCTAAAACAGTTTCATAATATTAAACAATGTTTTAAAATGTTTCTGAGTGTTTTAAAACACTCTAGGATGTTTTAAAACACTCCAAAATGTTTTAAAACACTCAAGAATGCTTCTAAACGTCATACAATATTTCAGAACACTTCAGAACGTTGTACAATATTTTAAAATGATTAAGAAACGCTACAGGATGTTTTAAAACGCTCCAGAATATTTTAAAATGTCTAAAAACAATTCAGAAAGCTTCAGAATGTCATACAATGTTTTAAAACAGCTTCATTATATTAAACAATGTTTTAAAATGTTTCTGAATATTTTAAAATGCTCTATGATGTTTCAGAACGCTTCAGGATGTCTTAGAACACTTTAAAATGTTATACAATATTCTAAAATACTCTAGAATATTTTAAAACGTTCCAAATTGTTTTGAAACGTTAAAAATTATCTTAGAACACTTTAAAACGCTTCTAAATGTCATAAAATATTTCGGAAAACTTCAGAAAATAGTACAGTGTTTTAAAATACTTAAGAATTTTTTTAAATGCTGCAGAATGTCTTAAAATGCTTCAGAATGGTTTGAAACAATTCAGGATGTTTTAAAACGCTTCAGAATATTATAAAACGTCTCAAGACACTTTAGAAAGTTTCAGAGTGTCATAGAATGTTCTAAAACAGTTTTATAATGTTAAAAAATGTTTTAAAATGTTTCTGAGTGTTTTAAAACACTCTAGAATGTTTTAAAATGCTTCAGGATGTTTTAGAACACTCCAGGATGTTATATACTATTCTAGAATACTCAAGAATATTTTAAAACCTCTAAAAGTGTTATAAAACATTACAAAATGTCTTAAGACACTAAAAAACGCTTATAATTGATATAAAATATTTCAGAGCACTTTTAAACATTTTACAATGTTTTAAAATGCTTCAGATTGTTCTTAAATGCTGCAGAATGTTTCAGAACGCTCCAGAATATCATAAAATGTCTAAAAACAATTCAGGAAGCTTCAGAATGTTATACAATGTTTTAAAACAGCTTCATAATGTTTAACAATGTTTTAGAATCTTCCTGGATGTTTTAAAACGCTCCAGGATGTATTAGAATGCTTCAGGATGTCTTAGAACACTCCAAAGCATCATACAGTATTCTAAAACACTTCAGAATATTTTAAAACGTTTCAAAATGTTTTAAAACATTACAAAACGTCTTAGAACACTTAAAAACGTTTTTAAATGTCTCACAATATTTCAAAATGCTTAAAAATGTTTTCAATCGCTCCAAAATGCTTCAAAACGTTTCAGAATGTTTTAAAACGCTTCAGGAATATTATAAAATATCTCAAAACACTTTATAGCATTGTACAATATTTTGAGATGTTTATAAATGCTTTAAAACGCTCTAGAATGTATAAAAACGCTCCAGAATATTTTAAAATGTCTCAAAACACTTCAGGAAACTTCATAATGTTATACAATGTTTTAAAATATTCTTGAATGTTTTCAAACGATTCAGAATACTGCAAAGCGTTTCAGGATGCTGCAGAATGTCTTAAATGTTCTAGAATTATTCAAAACCTTCCAGGATATTTCAGAACGCTCCAGAATATTATAAAATATCTCAAAACACTTCAGAAAGCTCCACAATGTCATACAATGTTCTAAAATGTTTTCAAGCGCTCTAGGATGTTTTAGAATGCTTCAGGATGTCTTAGAGCACTCCAGAATGTTATACAATAGTCTAGAATACTTTAAAATATTTTAAAACGTCCCAAAATGTTTTAAAACGTTACAAAATGTTTTAAAACACTCAATAACGCTTCTAAACGTCACACAATATTTCAGAACACTTCAGAGCGTTATATAATGTTATAAAATGATCAAGAAACGCTACAGAATGCTTTTAAACGCTCCAGGTTTTTTTAAAACGTTTCATGATGATTTAGAACGCTCTAGAACTATATTAAATGTTTCAGAACATTTCAGAGAGCATTAGAATGTCACGCGATTTACTAAAACAGCTTCATGATGTTAAACAATATTTTAAAATCTTCCTGGATGTTTTAAAACGCTCCAGGATGTATTAGAATGCTTCAGGATGTCTTAGAACACTCTAGAATATTATACAGTGTTCTAGAATACTTTAGAATATTCCAAAACGTTTCAAAATGTCTTAAAACATTACAAAACATCTTAAAACACTTAAAAAATGCTTTAAAATGTTTCAGAATGTTTTAAAATGCTTCAGGAATATTATAAAATATCTCAAAACACTTTACAGCATTGTACAATATTTTAAGATATTTATAAATGCTTTAAAATGCTCTAGAATGTTTGAGAATGCTCCAGGATGTCTTAGAAAATTCCAGAGGGATATACAATATTCTAAAATACTTTAGAATATATTAAAACATTCCTAAATGACTCAATACGTTCTAAAATGTCTTAGAACATTCAAGAACGCTTCTCAACACCATAAAATATTTCAGAACCCTTCAGAACGTTGCACAATGTTTTTAAACGC
Source organism: Dromius quadrimaculatus (assembly GCA_963989225.1). Taxonomy (NCBI): domain Eukaryota; kingdom Metazoa; phylum Arthropoda; class Insecta; order Coleoptera; family Carabidae; genus Dromius; species Dromius quadrimaculatus. The sequence continues at coordinate 64,664,746 of OZ022326.1, forward strand.
TGCAGAATATCTTAAAATGCTTCAGAATGTATTAAAACGTTCCAGGATATTTTAAAACGCTCCAGAATATTATAAAATGTCTCAAAACACTTCAGATAGCTTCAGAATGTCATACAATGTTCTAAAACAGCTTCATAATGTTAAACAATGTTTTAAAATGTTTCTGAGTGTTTTAAAACACTCTAGAATGTTTTAAAATGCTTCAAGATGCTTTAGAACACTTCAGGATGTTATATACTATTTTAAAATACTTAAAAATATTTTAAAATGTCCAAAAGTGTTATAAAACGTTACAAAATGTTTTAAAACACTCAAAAACACTTCTAAACGTCATACAATATTCCAGAACACTTCAGAACGTTGTACAATATTTCAAAATGATTAAGAAACGCTACAGGATGTTTAAAACGCTCCAGAATATTTTAAAATATATCAAAACTCTTCAGAAAGCTTCAAAATATCATAAAATATTCTAAAACAGCTTCATAATGTTAAACAATGTTTTAAAATGTTCCTGAATGTTTTAAAACGGTCTAAGATGTTTTAGAATGCTTCAGGATGTCTTAAAATATCTCAGAACGTTATACAATATCCTAAAATACTTCAGACTATCTTAAAACATGCCAAAATGTTTTAAAACGTTACAAAATGTGTTAAAACACTCAAGAACGCTTCTAAACGTCATACAATATTTCAGAACACTCCAGACCATTGTACAATGTTTAAAAATGCTTAAAAATGTTTTGAAACGCTGCAGATTGTCCTAAAATACTCCAGAATACTTAAAAATATTCCAGGATGTTTTAGAACGCTCTAAAATATTATCAAATGTATTCAAACACTTTAGGAAGCTTCAAAATGTCATACAATGTTCTAAAACGCCCTAGGATATTGTAGATTGCTTCAGGATATCTCAAAGCACTCCAAAATGTTGTAAAATATTCTAAAATACTTTAAAATGATTTAGAACGTCCCAAAATGTTCTAAAACGTTCCAAAATATCTTCAAACAATTAAGAACGCTTCTAAACGTCATAAAATATCGCAGAACGTTGTTTTAAAATGTATTCAAATGCTGCAGAATGTCTTAAAACGTTCCAGAATTATTCATAACCTTCCAGGATACTTTAGAACGCTCCAGAATATTATAAGAAAGCTTCATAATGCTGTACAATGTTTTAAAATGTTTTAAAACGCTCTAGGATGTTTTAAAATGCTGCAGGATGTCTCAAAACACTCGAGAATGTTATACAATATTTTAAAATACTTTAAAATATTTTAAAACGTCCAAAAATTTCTTAATACGGTTTTAAATATCTCACAATATTTCAAAAAACTTCAGAGCGTTGTACAATATTTAAAAATGCTTAAGAACGTTTTCAATCACTGCAGAATGTCTTAAATCGCTCCAGTATGATTTAAAACGTTCCAGGATGTCTTAGAACGCTCCAAAATATTTAAAAAGATCTCAAAATAGCTTAGAAAGCTTCAGAATGTCATACAATGTTCTATAACAGCTTTATAATGTTATACAACGTCTTAAAATGTTCCTCAATGTTCTAAAATGCTCCAAGATGTTTTAGAACGTTTCAGGATGTTTTGAAACACTCCAGAATGTCTTAAAACACTCCAGAACGTTATACTATATTCTCAAATACTTTAGAATATTTACAAACATTACAAAACGTTTTGAAACACTCGAGGACGCTTCTAAGCGTCGTACAAAATTTCAGAACACTTTAAAACGTTGTACAATATTTTAAAATGCTTGAGAATATTTTCAAATGCTGCAGAATGTCTTAAAAAACTCCACAATACTTTAAAACGTTCCAGGATGTTTAAGAACGTTCCAAAACATTTGAGAATGCTTTAAAGTGCTTCAGAATGTTTTCAAACGCTGCAGAATGTCTTAAAACACTCAAAAATGCTTTAAAACACTCCAGGATGTTTTAGAATGCTCCAAAATCTTGTACAATATTTTAAAATACTTTGGAATATTTTTAAACGCTTCAAAATGTTCTAAAACATCACAAAACATCCTGAAACACTTAAGAACGCTTAGAAACGTCATACAATATTTCAGAATCCTCTGGAGAATTTCAGAGCACTTCAATACGTTGTACAATGTTTTAAAATGCTTCAAAATAGCTTAAGACGCTCCAGAATATTTCAATACGTCCCAGAATATTTTAGAATGCTCAAAGATGTTTTAGAACGCCCCAGAATATTATACAATGTTTTAAAATGCTTAAGAATGTTCTCAAACATTGCAGAATGTCTTGAAACGTTCCAGAACGCTTCAAAACTTCCCAGGAAGTTGCAGGGCGCTTCGGGACGTTTAGGAATGCTCCAGAATGGTTTAAAATGTTTTAAAATGCTTGAAAATGTTTTCAAATGCTGAATAATGCCTTAAAACGCTCCTAAATGCTTTAAAATGTTCCTGGCTGCTCCAGGACTCTTCAGAATGTTTTAGAACGTTTCAGAACAATTTGAAATATTGTAAAGTACTTTAGAATATATTGAAACGTTCCAAAATGTCTTACAACATTTAAGAACGCTTCTAAAATACTTCAGATCGTTGTACAATGTTTTCAAGCGCTGCAGATTGTCTTAAAACGTTCCAGAATGTTTTTAAACGCTCCAGGATGTTTTAGAACACTCCAGAATATTATAAAATGTCTCAAAACACTTTAGAAAGCTTCAGAATGTCATACAATGTTCTAAAACAGCTTCATAATGATATACAATCTTTTAAAATGTTCCTGAATATTTTAAAACACTATAGAATGTTTTATAATGCTTTAGGATGTCACAAAACACCCCAAAACGTTGTACAATATCTTAAGATATTTTAAAATGTTTCAAAACGTCCCAAATACGTTACAAAATTGCTTAAAACATTTTATAACGCTTCTCAACATCATACAATATTTCAGAACACTTCATAACGTTGTACAATGTTCTAAAATGCTTAAGAACGTTTCCAATCGCTGCAAAATGTTTTAAAACGTTCCAGGATGCCTTAAAATGCTCCAGAATATTAAAAAAACGTCTCAAAACACTTTAGGAAGCTTCAGAATGTCACACAATATTCTAAAACAGTTTCACAATGTTAAACAACGTTTTAAAATGTTTCTGAATGCTTTAAAACGCTTTAGGATGTTTAAGAACACTCCAAAACGTTATACAATATTCTAAAATACTTTAGAATATTTTAAAACTTCCCTAAAACGTTTTAAAACGTTCTAAAATATCTTAGAACACTTAGTAACGCTTCTAATCTCCGGATAATATTTCAGAAGAATTCAGAACGTTTTACAACATTTTAAACGCTCCAAAAAGTTTTAAAACGTTCCAGAATAATTTAGAACGCTTCAGAATGGTTTAGAACGCTCCAAAATATCATAAAATGTCTCCCAACACTTCAAAAACATTTGAGAACGCTTTAAAACATCATACAATATTTTAAAACATGTTTAAGGATGTTTTAGAAAGTTTCAAACCGTTGTACAATATTTTGGAATGATTTAGAATGTTTTTGAACATATTAGGATAGTTTAGAATACTCCAAGATGTCTAAAAACATTCCAGAACATTATATAATATTTTGAAATGCTCTGGAATGTTTTAAATGCTCCAGAATAATTTAAAATGTCGCAAAATATCTTAAAACACTCAAGAATGCTTCTAAACATCATACAATATTTTAAAACACACTTTAGAACGTTTTACGATGTTTCAAAGTGCTTTGCAATATTTTAGAATGTTTTAAAACATCCCAAAATCATTTAGAACGCTCCAGGATGTTTTCAATACACTCTAAATAATTTTAAAGCACTTCAGAACAGTATAAAACTTTTAAAGTGCTCTAGAATGTTTTTTAATGTTCCTGAATGTTTTAAAACGTTCCAGGATGATTTAAAACACCTCAGGACGTCTAACAAATGTTTTTAAATGCTCCAGAATATTTTAAGATGTGCAAAAATGTCTTAGAACACTTCCAAACATCATACAACATTTAAAACACTCCTAAAAGGCTTTACAATGTCTTAGAGTGCTTAAGAATACTTTAGAATGTTTTTAAATGTTCCAGAATGTTTTAAAACCTTCTAGGATGATTTAAAACACTTCAGGATGTTTTACAACGTTCCAGAGCGTTATACAATGTTTTAAAATGCTTTAGAATATTTTCAAACTCAATTTCACTCAATCCACTCTAATTTGGGTACGAAAAACCTGTCAGGTAATCGGATTACTGAATGTCTGAATGGCAACCAAAAACGACTGGAAGTCACAACATTTAAATCGATTTGCAGTCGTTTTCATTGGGATTTGGATCAAATGATGATCATGGATGAAACTTGTGTTCATTCTGATGAACCAGAAATGAAAAAATGGACAAAAAAGTGGCCCACCTTGAAACCAAAGCTGGAAGATCTGTTTGTACATCGACCGCAGTAAATATTGTTGCCATACCCAAAATAATTAGGGAAGATCAATTAATTGGGCCTAAATTTGAAGAAGAGGCCTTAAATGTTACATACAACTTCAATTTTACTCAATCCAATTTGATTTTGGTACGAAAAAACGATCAGATAGTTGGATTACTGAATGTCTGAATGGCAACCAAGAACGACTGGAAGTCACAGCATTTAAATCGATTTGCAGTCGTTTTCATTAGGATTTGAATCAAATGGCGATTATTAATGAAAATTGGGGTCATTATCTTGATCCAGGAATAAAAAAACAGTTGAAAAAGTGCGAGAATATGTGGCCCACACAAAATTTAACGTAGCCAATTTTAAAGACTGATAATGTCAAAGCTGTCGTAAATAATGTCAATAAAAGTCTACTGATTTTATCTGCAGATGCACAATTTTGGTATTAAATATAGAGCAGTCCAAAAGGTCGAAAATAATTCCGTCTAAAATGTTTTCTGAATTTAGATTCAAAAATAAATCATTAAGAAAGTTAGGGAAGTGTTTTTTGAATGTGTTACTTTCTCAAACTGTTCTTGAGGTATTAAAATTCTATTTTTGTGACGACTGCCTTGAAAAATAAAGTCTGGAGCCTCAATTAGACGATAAGGATGTCGATGAGACGATTTGAGCCCAATGTTCTGATTTATGACACATAGGCGCCGAAGTCTACTATGTAGAAACATAATTCTTCAATTAGATCGTTGTGACCCACGCTGGAGGATTTTTAAAGGTTAATACCGGGAGATGTGTGGGATTTTGACACGCCCTGTATATGTACGACATGCTGATTCACAAGTTGGCGAGATCTTATCTTAAAACGAATCAATAAACAATATATTTTTATCTAACTTTTGTTTGAACGACATAACACTGATACAAAGCAATTCTCAAACACTTAGGAACATTTTTTTGAATTTTCTTCCATTCTGGATCGTGATGATGGACACAATTTTCATCCACAATCACTAATTGATCCAAATCTCAAAAAAACGGCCGCAAAACGATTCAAATGTTGTGACTTCCAGTCGTTTTTAGGTTGCCATTCAGACATTCAGTAATCCAATTGCCTGATCGTTTTTTCGTACCAAAATCAAAATGGATTAAGTGAAATTGAGTTTGTTTGTAATATTTAAGGCCTCTTCTTCAAATTTGGGCCCAATTCATTGACCTTTTCCAATTATTTTGGGTGTGGCAACAAAATTTACTAAGGTCGACACTCAAACAGCTTGATTTTCATCACTAATTATTTTGGGTCAATTTGGGCCAGTATGTGCCACTTTTTGCCCATTTTGTCCATTCTAGATTATGATGATGGACCCAAGTATCATTCATAATCACCAATTGATCCAAATCCCAATAAAACCGACTGCAAATCGATTTGAATGTTGTGACTTCCAGTCGTTTTTGCTTAGCATTCAGACATTCAGAAATCCAATTACTTGATAGATTTTTATACCCAAATCAGGATGGTTTGGGTGAAATTGGGTTTATTTGTGACAATTGAAGTCTTGTCTTCCAGTTGGGGCCCAATTTGTCAATTTTCTCAAATCAGTTCAGGTATAGCATGGATATTTCTTGGGATCGACACTGAAACAGGTCTTTCGAACTAGAGCCATCATTTTTTTCTGTCTTCAAATGTCCAACCTGATTTTCAACCTGAATCAGAAAATAAAAAGTCGTTTCAATGTTTTAGGCTAATGGTCAAGACAGTCCTTCCAAAAAAAGGTACAGAATCAACGATTGGTAATCGATTTTGTTGGATTCCAATTGTGGCCGGTCAAATTTGGTTCAAAAATTCGTGAAAAATGGTACAATCAAATGTGGACCCCCAAACTTTGTTTACTAGTAGAGCAAACATTAAACTATCATTTGAAGTTGTTGTATTTGTTTTTTTGTTGATTACAGTTACAGAATTACCGATCGGTAATCGATTTTGTTGAATTCCAATTGTGTTCGGTCAAATTTGACTCAAAAATTTGTAAAAAGTGGTACAATAAAATGTGGGCCTCCAAACTTGGTTTACTGGTAGAGTAAATACCAATCTATTATTTGAAGCAGTTGCATTTGTTTTTTTGTTGACTACAGATACAGAATTACCGATTGGTAATCGATTTTGTTGGATTCCAATTGTGGTCTGTCATATTTGGTTCAAAAATTCGTAAAAAATGGTACAATAAAATGTGGGCCCCCAAACTTTGTTTACTACAAGAGTAAGCATCAATCTATTATTTGAAGTAGTTGCATTTGTTTTTTTGTAGATTACAGGCACAGAATTACTTGATTGGTAATCGATTTTGTTGGATTCCAATTGTGGTCAGTCAAATTTGGTTCAAAAATTCGTAAAAAATGGTACAATAAAATGTGGGCCCCCAAGCTTTGTTTACTAGTGAAGCAAATATCAATCTATCATTTGAAGTAGTTGCATTTGTTTTTTTATTGATTACAGATACAGAATTACCGATTGGTAATCGATTATGTTGAATTCAAATTGTGGTCGGTCAAATTTGGTTCAAAAATTCGTAAAAAATGGTACAATGAAATGTGGGCCCCCAAACTTTGTTTACTGATAGAGTAAATACTAATCTATCATTTGAAGTAGTTGCATTAGTTTTTTTATTGATTACAGATACAGAATAACCGACTGATAATCGATTTTGTTGATTTTAAATTGTGGTCGGCCAAATTTTGTTCAAAAATTCGTAAAAAATGGTACAATAAAATGTGGGCCCCCAAACTTTGTTTACTGGTAGAGCAAACTTCAATCTATCAGTCGAAGTAGTTGTATTTGTTTTTTTATTGATTACAGATACAGAATTACCGATTGGTAATCGATTTTGTTGAATTCCAATTGTGGTCAGTCAAATTTGGTTCAAAAATTCGTAAAAAATGGTACAATAAAATGTGGGCCACCAAACTTTGTTTACTAGTAGAGTAAGCATCAATCTATCATTTGAAGTAGTTGCATTTGTTTTTTTATTGATTACAGATACAGAATTACCGACTGGTAATCGATTTTGTTGAATTCTAATTGTGGTCGGTCATATTTGGTTCAAAAATTCGTAAAAAATGGTACAATCAAATTTTGGCCCCCAAAATTTGTTTACTAGTAGAGTAAGCATCAATTTATCATTTGAAGTAGTTGTATTTGTTTTTCTATTGATTACAGATACATAATTACCGATTGGTAATCGATTTTGTTGAACTCAAATTGTGGTCGGTCAAATTTGGTTCAAAAATTCGTAGAAAATGGTACAATAAAATGTGGGCCCCCAAACTTTGTTTACTAGTAGAGCCAATATCAGTCTATCATTTGAAGTAGTTGCATTTGTTTTTTTGTTGATTGAATTCGATTTAACTTGTCAAATAAGTCTCCAAGAGTTCCTCCTGCAAACAGTCCTTAAAAAAGAGTTGATTTTTGATTTGGTTGGATTCAAAATGTCACTTATGGATTGTGCATCGCTCACACGTCGGTACTGAATCCGCCCACTCAGTTGAATAGCAATTTGAGCTTTCAAATTGAATAAAATACAATTGAAAGACATCAGAGTCATGCAAAGACATTGATTACATTTGTAAGTGTTTATTAACTATTTTCTTCACCGGGCCACCAAAAATTGGATCCCAAATGAGTCAGGAATCAAAGCTACATGTCTTAATAGTAATTTTGTTTTCAGATGGCTGCAAGTCGAGGTATCTTGGCGATTGGAGGGTCAACGAACGATTTGGGATGCTGGCGCCACTGGTGAGTGAAATTCATATGTTTTTTTGTCGTATGCAGTTTTTTTGAGGATAGGATTTACTGTTATATGCTGTACCACCTTCCCTTGTCCGCAAATTCCTGGAAATATCGTGGAAATCATTTCAAAGTACCTCTTGTGAAGTTATTTATAGATAATGTTATGTACTGTGCCCATAATAACATAAACAAGAACTCGTTACCATGACAACCATCAGCTGTGTTCCTTCACTTAGCAATGCGTATGATGGCGGTTTCGTTCAGTGCTCGCGTAGTGCTGGTGCTGGCGTGAGGTAGGCGGTCCCGTACCGCGACTCGCGAGCTGTACCTGTAAGTACTGCGATCTCTACCTACATCTCAAAGTGCCCTATAGTGATATTGTGAGAGGCTTTACCATGCTGTGAGAGATGAGGCCAAGAAAAGGATACACACTCTTCCTTATTGTCATTGTAAGTATTATAATAATATATTAAAAAAAAAATTGGAAGTACTCAAGTTTGTAGGACCTAAAGAGACATCGATTCGTGTGACCAAATTTTTTTTTGGACCAGTGGTTCTCAAGTTGTAACTCAATATGTCTTCGATTTAGACATATAATAAATTGAATGTAAATCAGGTACAATTCGTAAAATTACAAATGTTTTTTTCGGATACAATAATATGGACCTTAATTTTATGAAAATCAACCTTCACATCCCAAAAAAGTTATAAATCATCCCCTAAATTAATTATGTAATCAAAATTGACAATACCTAAAATTCCACCCAATTCAAATATTGAAGATATTGAAAATTTGGTAGTACCAAAAAATACAGGACTAAAAGTTACATTTAATGTGGTAATAAAATATTTTTTGAACCAGTGGTTCTCAAGTTGTAACGCAATTTCGAACAACCTGACATATATTGAAAATTAGTCTAAATTGAGTACAATCTGTAAAAACTCAAACATTTTTTTTGATAAACGATTGCTTTGACCTTTATTGTAATACAATTAACCTCAATTTTACAAAAAAGACGCATATTGTACCCCAAATTATTGATTTTTATAATGTATTGATAGTACCCAAAGCTCTACCTGATATAAATCATCAAATAATTCCTTAAATATTTATAGTACAAAAAATTTTGGAGTACTGTAGGAAACAGGATTAAAAGATGCTTCGATTTTTGTAACAAATTTTTTTCTTGAACCAGTGGTTCTCAAGTTGTAACACAATAAACCTTCCCTTCACAAATTAAGTCTAAATTAAATACAATCGGTAAATTTACAAATTTTTTTCGGGAATACAATTGTATTGAACCTAATCTTGAAGAAAAACAGCCTTAATTATCTAAAAAGGACGCATATCGTACCAAAAATCAATTTGATCAATGTATTGATAATATTCAAAGCTTCATCTGATGTAAATCGTGAAATAATTCCTATAATAATAACAATAAAAAAAAATTGAAAGTACTAAAGGATAAAGGACTGAACAGGACTTCAATTTTTATGGACAATTTTTTTTTTGAACCAGTGGCTCTCAAGTTGTAACGCAATATACCTTTTCTACAAACAACCTCACATATATTGTTAAATTGGGTACAATCGGTAAAAACTCTAAATTTTTTGAGAAATACAATTGTAATAACCTTAATCCTGAAAAAAATTAGTCCCAACAACCTAAAAAGGGCGCAGATTGTTCCCCAAATTGATATGTAATCAATATGGACAATAGCCAAAGTGCCACCACAATATAAATCATGAAACAACTTACCTAATATTAGAGTCATGGAAAATCGAGCTGCATTGAAGCATACAGGACTGAAAAGTACATCGATTCATGTGACCAAATAATTTTTCGGACCAGTGGTTCTCAAGTTGTAACGCAGTGTACCTTCACTTCAAACAACCTCACACATATTGATATATAAATCATGAAGTAGTTACTCTAATACTAAAAATATGGGAAAACTTGTGGTACTGGACTATAAAAAACTAAAATGTGCATCGATTCATGTGACTAATTTTTTTTTCGGACCAGTGGTTCCCAAGTTGTAACGCAATATGTCTTCGCTTCAGACGACCTCACACATATTGCGAATTGGATTTAAATTAGGTACAATCGGTACAAACTTCAAATTTTTTTGAGGGTGTGATGGCATTGACCTTTATCCCTAATAAGCAAGACTTTATTGTCCCAAAAAGGACGTACTTCATGTCACAAATTGATTTTTGTATTGAATCGACAATACCCTGAGTTTGACCTAATATAAATCTTGAAGTAACTTCTGTAATATTAAAGATACAAAAAATTGGGTAGTACTCAAGCATACAAGAACAAAAGGCACATCGATTATCACAGCCAAATATTTTTTTGAACCAGTGGTCCTCAAGTTATAACTCAATAAACTTTTATTTGGAACATCACGTATATTGAATATTAAATTTAAATTAGGTACAATCGGTCAAAACTACAAATTTTTTTCGAGGGTATGACGGCATCAACCTTTGTCCTTGATAAACAAGCCTTTATTGTCCCAAAAAGGACCTTTTTAGTATCACGAATTGATTTTTGTATTGAATTGACAATACCCTGAGTTTGACCCAATATAAATCTTGAAGTAACTTCTGTAATAATGAAGATACAAGAAATTGGGTAGTACTCAAGCATACAGCACTAAAAGGCACATCGATTTTTATAGCCAAATATTTTTTTGAACCAGTGGTCCTCAAGTTGTACCTCAATAAACTTTTACTTGGAACGACATCACATATATTGAAAATGAATTAAAATTTGGTACAATCGGTACAAACTCCAAATTTTTCTGAGGGTATGATGGCATTGACCTTCATCCCTAATAAACAAGCCTTTATTGTCCCAAAAAGGACGTAAATCGTACCACAAATTGATTTTTGTATTGAATTGACAATACCCTGAGTTTGACCTATTATAAATCTTGAAGTAACTTCTGTAATATTAAAGATACAAAAAATTGGGTAGTACTCAAGCATACAGAACTAAAAGATACATCGATTATCATAGTCAAATATTTTTTTGAACCAGTGGTCCTCAAGTTGTAACTCGATAAACTTTTATTTGGAACGACATCACATAAATTGAAAATTGAATTGAAGTTAGGTACAATCGGTACAAACCTCAAATTTTTTTGAGGGTATGATGGCAATGACCTTTATCCTTAATAAACAAGCCTTTATTGTCCTAAAAAGGACGTACTCCGTATTACAAATTGATTTTTGTATTGAATTGACAATACCCTGAGTTTGACCTAATATAAATCTTGAAGTAACTTCTGTGATATTGGAGATACAAAAAATTGGGTAGTACTCAAGCATACAGGACCAAAAGGCACATCGATTCTTATAGCCAAATATTTTTTTGAACCAGTGGTCCTCAAGTTGTAACTCAATAAACTTTTACTTGGAACGACTTCACATATATTGAAAATTGAATTTAAATTAGGTACAACCGGTACAAACTTCAAATTTTTTCGAGGGTATGATTGTATTGATCCTCATCTTCAATGAACAAGCCTTTATTGTCCTAAAAAGGACGTAAATCGTATCACAAATTGATTTTTGTATTGAAGTGACAATACCCTGATTATGACCAAATATAAATCTTGAAATAACTTCTGTAATATTAAAGGTACAAAAAATTGGGTAGTACTCAAGCATACAAGACCAAAAGGCACATCGATTATAATAGCCAAATATTTTTTTGAACCAGTGGTCCTTAAGTTGTAATTTAATAAACTTTAATTTGGAACGACATCACATATATTGAAAATTGAAATTAAATTAGGTACAATCGGTACAAACCTCAAATTTTTTTTAGGGTATGATGGCAATGACCTTTATCCTTAATAAACAAGCCTTTATTGTCCCAAAAAGGACGTAAATCGTATCACAAATTGATTTTTGTATTGAATTGACAATACCCTGAGTTTGAACTAATATAAATCTTGAAGTAACTTCTGTAATATTGAAGATACAAAAAATTGGGTAGTACTCAAGCATACAGGACCAAAAAGCACATCGATTATCATAGTCAAAGACTTTTTTTGACCAGTGGTCCTCAAGTTGTAACTCAATAAACTTTTACTTGGAACGACGTCACATATATTGGAAATTGAATTTAAATTAGTTACAATCGGTACAAAGTCCAAATTTTTTTGAGGGTATGATGGCATTGACCTTCATCTCTAATAAGCAAGACTTTATTGTCCCAAAAAGGACGTACTTCATGTCACAAATTGATTTTTGTATTGAATCGACAATACCCTGAGTTCGACTTAATATAAATCTTGAAGTAACTTCTGTAATATTAAAGATACAAAAAATTGGGTAGTACTCAAACAAACAGGACCAAAGGACACATCGATTATTATAGTCAAATATTTTTTTGAACCAGTGGTCCTCAAGTTGTAACTCAATAAACTTTTACTTGGAACGACGTCACATATATTGAAAATTGAATTTAAATTAGGTACAATCGGTACAAACCTCAAATTTTTTTGAGGATATGATGGCATTGACCTTTAGTTTTAATAAGCAAGCCTTTATGTCCCAAACAGGACGTAAATCGTATCACAAATTGATTTTTGTATTGAATCGACAATACCCTGAGTTTGACCTAATATAAATCTTGAAGTAACTTCTGTAATATTAAAGATACAAAAAATTGGGTAGTACTCAAGCATACAGGAACAAACGGATCATCGATTTTTATAGTCAAATATTTTTTTGAACCAGTGGTTCTTAAGTTGTAACGTCATGTGTCTTCACTTTGAACTCTAGGAAATTAATAGAAAATTAGGTACAATATGTGGAAACTTGAATTTTTTTTTAGGTGGTACGGTTGAAATGACCTTGATCCTTGATAAATAGGCTTTTATTGCCACAAAAAGGACTCAAATCGTATCCCAAATTGATATGAAATCAGTGTTGACAACACCCAAAATTCCATCCAATTTAAATATTAAAGATATGAAAAATTGAGTAGTACTGGAGGATACAGGACTAAAAGATACATCAATTCATAAAGTAATATTTTTTTTAAACCAGTGGTTCTCAAGTTGTAACGCTTTTTGCCAATTCGAATTACTCCTGATTGTGATTATTATTGAACGTAATGTTGTAGGTACAATAAATTATGGTTTTATAAGCAAACATAATGAGATCAAGTACTGACAATAGACAAAATGAAAGCAGTTTCAATTTATCCTTTTACACACTACGGTTATCATAATCTGCAAGTTGTTGACATACTTTCAAATTAAATTTTTATTCTAGATTTTAATGCTCAACCTACGATATAATAATAACAAAGACATAAATTTATTGTCTTTAAGACATTAAATTAAGATAATAGAAACAAATAGTGATTGTCAAGCTGCCAGACTCCCTAAAAGAACTTAATTTATTATTATTAATACATGAATGGTAATTTCGTCATATAATTCACTTGGTATTGTTGTTAACGAATGTAAATTCAGATCGTTTTACTCTACTTGAATTCAAATTACCCGACATGATCGATAAATCACGATTTATGTAACAATGTAATTGGCGCTGTAGCATGTAACTTAGCATAAGTGTTACCATGTAATACAACGTAAACTTGACCCAATTTATCGACCTGAGCAAGAAATATCGAAAATTACGCAAAATATTTGTGGTAGAAGGTCGATAACTGATCAATAAAGACAAATTTTGATCCTGAATAAATCAGGATCCCAATAAGGAACTGATAATCGGTTGATACTCCAAGTTATAGATTATTGTCATTATTATCACTTGTTGAGATAAAAGTGGATAATTCTAACTGTACAACGAACATACGGACATAATACGCCCTTGAATTGTTAGGTGTGGTTTCGTACAATCATTCTGCAATGTGTAATGCTGAATAAATTGTAAATGGATTGAAATAATTGTTAACTGATGATGTGAGAGAAAGTTGTATACCCCTTACACATAATAAACCTTCCCTGTCATCATTATTTGTGAGGGTACACACCCCTAAATCAAGTTTGATACAATTAAAGAAAAAAGTGTGAATAATTCAACCAATCGCCTTCATAATTAATTTATTGACTCAATTTTGGATGATATCATATTCCCCAATTGATTTTGAACGATAATTTTATAGCTGGCAGCGAATGTAATAAAATCACGCGTGGCAACCTTGTACAATAATTATTCACACAATTCACATGTAGTAGGTGAGTTTCTTATGGAACTTTTAACGCCCAATCGCCTCCAGCTATTAGCAGAACATTTTCTATAGATATATAATTAACTACCGGCTATAATACTCAGACAACAATAAAAATATTAATCAAAATGGCTTTTATATAACAGAAATACCAAAAAACATCCCCCAACAGGTTTTACCCCAAAATTATGATCTGCCATACTTTTTTGGGTTGAGTTGCCACTTTTTCGGCCTATTTTTCATTTCTGGATTATCAAGATGAACACAAATTTCATTTACAATAATCATTCGATTCAAATTCTACTATAAACGACTGTGAATCAACTTGAAAGTTGTGATTTCCAGTCGTTTCTGGTTGGCATTCAGACTTTCAGTAGTCCAATTACCTGTTGGATTTTTGTGCCAAAATCGGTATAGACAATGTGAAATTTAGTTTAAATAAGACAAACAGGGTCTCTTCTTTTGATTTGGGCCCAATTCATTGATCTTCCAAAATCATTTTGGGTGTGGTATCAATATTTCTAGAAGTCGACACAAAAACAAATCTTCTTGTTTGATTTTAATTCCTGATAACTTTTTGGACTGAGTTGCTACTTTTTTGGCTTATTTTTCGTTTCTGGATCATCAAAATGAACACAAGTTTCATTTGCAATAATCATTTAACCCAAATCTTAATGTAAATGACTGTAAATCAACTTGAAAGTTGAGACTTCTAGTCGTTTCTGGTTGGCATTCAGACTTTCAGTAGTCCAATTACCTGTTGGATTTTTGTGCCAAAATCGGTATAGACAATGTCAAATTCAGTTTGTATGAGACAAACAGGGTCTCTTTTTCTAATTTGGGCCCAATTCATAGATCTTTCAAAATTATTTTGGGTGTAGTATCAATATTTCCAGAGGTCGACACACAAACAAATCTTCTTGTTTGGTTTTAATTCCTGATTACTTTTTGGGCTGAATTGCCACTTTTTCAGCTTATTTTTCATTTCTGGATCATCAAGATGAACATAAGTTCCATTTACAATACTCATTTGACCCAAATCACAATGAAAACGACTGTAAATCAACTTGAAAGTTGTGACTTCTAGTCGTTTCTGGTTGCTATTCAGACTTTCAGTAGTCCAATTACCTGATTGATTTTTTGTACCAAAATCGGCATAGACAATGTAAAATTTAGTTTGTGTAAGACAAACTGGATCTCTTCTTCTGATTTGGGCCCAATTAATTGATCTTTCAAAATTATTTTGGGTGTAGTATCAATATTTCCAGAGGTCAACACACAAACAAATCTTCTTGTTTGGTTTTAATTCCTGATAATTTTTTGGGTTGAGTTGCCACTTTTTTGGCTTATTTTTCTTTTCTGGATCATCAAGATGAACATAAATTTCATTTACAATAATCATTTAATCAAAATCTTAATAGAAACGACCGTAAATTAACTTGAAAGTTGTGACTTCCAGTCGTTTTTGGTTGACAATCAGACATTCAGGAATCCAATTGCTTGATAGGTTTTTCATACCCAAATCAAAATGGATTAAGTAAATTGAGTTTGTGTGTAACACACAAGGCCTCTTCTTCCAATTTAGGTCCAATTTATTGATCTGAGTTATTTATTTTGGGTATAGGATCAATATTTCCTGAAATCAACACACCAACAGATATTCTAGCTTGCTTTTCATCAAGACGTCAATTCTGCCCCTTTCGAAATACCCAACTTGCTTTTTATAACAATTAAGGGATGAAACTGCTTCCCTAATATATTTTTTATCAGGCAATCCTACCAAAAAAGATGCAGTACCCAATTCCGGCCCCAAAACATGAAAGTAAGTACTATTTCAGCTGATTACTTGTTGGGCCAAGGAAGGCCAGTATTTAAACACTTTTTTGGCTGTTTCCTCATTTCTAGATCATGATGATGAACCTAAATTTCATCCCTAATCATCACTTGATCCAAATCTTGATAAAAACGACTGTAAATCAACTTGAAAGGTGTGACTTCCAGTCGTTTTCGGTTGACAATCAGACATTCAGGAATCCAATTACCTGATGGATTTTTTGCACCCATATCAGAAAAGATTAGGTACCTAATTATTTTGGGTATATAATCAAAATTTACTGAAGTCGATAAACAAACAGATCTTCCAGTTTGGTTTCAGTTCCTGCCACTTTTTCGGCCACTTTTTCGGCTGTTCGTTCATTTCTGGATCATCATGATGAACACAAGTTTCATTTACAATCATCATTCAATCCAAATCATCAATAAAACGACTGCAAATCAATTTTAAAGTTGTGACTTCCAGTTGTTTTTGGTTGTCATTCAGACATTCAGGAATCCCAACCTGATTTTTATTGCAGTTTAGGAAGGACAATAGTCCTGCAATGTCTTAGGCGAAGTTTTAGGGCAGTACTCTCAAAAAAAGCTACAGAATCATTGATTGGTAATCGATTTTGTTGAATTTTAATTTGTAATATTTTGTTCAAAAATTCATAAAAAATGGCTCAATGAAATCTGGTCCACCAAACTTCGACAACATGTAGACCAAATATCATTCTATCAATAAAAGCCATTTCAATTTGTTTCACATGTCCAAACCTCCACACAACAATTTATTTTGCTTCTAATCTTTTTTAATTGTAAAATAAATAATCACTGAGATTATTTTGCATGTACGACTGGATTAACTATAATATAATGCATAATAGTTGTCTTTTATAAAATGTAGATGTTGTATCTTGAATGTCAGGGCTGTACAACGTTCCTTGTTGCTTGTTGTATACCTTGAGGATTAAAAAAGCCCGCGATTGATTGAAACATAAGTATGCATAATGATACAGTCAGCGTCTGATGTTAGGAAATATTATAAAGACCACATTGTTAAACATTGCAATATTAATACATGCTTATCAACGTATTTTGTGAGATGATTTGCACAGCGAATATTATTTGATTGATATCTCAAAAACTATAAGAGATACAAGGTTGATGCATATGACATAAAAGTTGTATTATTTAACAACCTTTTTAAAATAATTCTTAAAATTTGAATATAAAGCTTTGTTTACACGATATAAATCATTGACTGAAAATTTATTATTTCAGTTATTGTTAGTAATTCAAATATTCTTTGAAGATGAAAATGATTATTTCAAATAAATATTACTCTGAGTTATTGGCACTACATTACTATGTTTTTATTTTTTTTTATTAAGCCCCGTTTACAAGATATCAGCACCTAAAATATGTAACATTTTACAAGCGTGTTTACACCCCACAATTCATGTGTTATTATTAATTTAGTTGTGGAATTATCATCGATAACAATCTGTCTTCCGTTTTAGACCATCAATTAATAGAATCAATAGATAAATGCATTTTTAATTGTCTAAAGTTAAATTTTTCCTACAAAATGTATGTATTCACTTTAACGTCAACTTTTTAGACGGAAACTAATGTACAGTTGTTAAATATGTTTTAATTAGTTAAATATGACGTTTATTAATTATGAATATTTATAAGTTAGCCTTAGGTGGGACAGTCGAAAGTCATATTTCATAATTACCACAAAATATTTGATTTTTTAATGTATTATTACTTTAAAAAGAAGCTATTTGCGTATTAAAATCACAATTGTATCACTTTTTTATAAATTTTGGCCATTTGGAATAAATAAAACAAAATTTATGCAGGCTTCTTTCTTGATGTACTGTTGGAGTCTCCCATAAAATTATGCTAAATCTTCAAGTACAACCAACAATTTTTTACAAAAAAAATGTTTTCGAACTTATTGGACATCAATTGATGATTTGTCAACTAAATATTGCCCGAAATAAATTATACAGGGTGTGCAAATAAATACAGAACAAAGGAATGAAAAATATTCGCAAAAACTGGTTTCCTGTATATTTAGGAACAAAAATATTAAATTATATTTGTTTAACGATTGAATTTAGCTTTCAAGAAATCAATTTTTGATTAGATGAATCAAAATAATGTTCCCAAACGTGCAGACTTGAGAACAAATAATAATCAAGCACCAATAAATTGCCCATAAAAACTGTACTATCAAACAAATCAAAACAAAAATCAATAGAGTATAAGATGAATAGTTAGTTGATGTATAGAAAAAAGATTGTTGAAAATAAATGTAATTTGTGACCTATAAAGTGTCCTCATACGTACGTACAGACTAAACGATAAATGATCATACAATAATCAATTGCTTATAAAAACTGCATTTCTCTACAAAATTCGTTCAAAATCAATAGAATTTCAAATGAATAGTTAATCAATTGATTTTTAACAAATTGTTGAAATCAATTTGATTTTATGATATATAACGTGTCCACAAACGTATAGACTAAAAAATGAGCAACCATGCGACAATCAATTGGCCATAAAAAATGCATCATTCAACAAATCATCATGAAAATTAATCAAATCTTGCTTGAATACTTGCCTAATCCACAAAAAAAAATTGGTTGGAATTGAATGTAATTTGTGGCCTGTAAAGTGTCCCAAACGTACAGACTAAAAGGCAAATGATTATGCAATAATAAATTGCTTATAAAAACTGCCTTTCTGTACATAATTCAATAGAAATTAATACAATTGAGAATCAATAGCTAATCAATTGATTTACAATGAATTATCAAAATTGGTTTGATTTCACGATATATAACGTGTTCACATACGTACAGACTAAAAAACGAGCAATCATGCGACAATCAATTGTTCATAAAAAATGCATCATTCGACAAATCATCATGAAAATTGATCAAATATCGTTTGAGTACTTACTAAATCCACAAGAAAAAATTGGTTGGAATTGAATGCAATTTGTGGCCTGTAAAGTGTCCCAAACGTACAGATTAAAAGGTAAATGATTAGGCAATAATCAATTGCTTATAAAAACTCTAAACTAAATTCAATAAAAATGAATAGTATTTTGAATCAATAGTTATTTGATTGATTATCAATAAATTATCAAAATTGGTTTGATTTCACGATATATAACGTGTCCACACACGTACAGACTAAAAAACGAGCAATCATGCGACAATCAATTACCCATAAAAAATGCATCATTCAACAAATCATCACGAAAATTGATCAAATATTGTTTGGATACTTGTCAAGTTCACAAGAGAAAATTGGTTGGAATTGAATGCAATTTGTGGCCTGTAGAGTGTCCCAAACGTACACACTAAAAGGCAAATGGTCATGCAATAATCAATTGCTTATAAAAACTGCATTTCTTGACAAAATCCAATAAAAATCAATAGAGTTTTGAATCAATAGTTGATCAATTGATTTACAACAAATTATTAGAATTGGTTTGATTTCATGATATATAACGTGTCCACACACGTACAGACTAAAAAACGAGCAATCATGCGACAATCAATTACCCATAAAAAATGCATCATTTCACAAATCATCATGAAAATTGATCAAATATTGTTTGGATACTTGTTTGATCTACATGAAAAAATTGGTTTGAATTGGATGCAATTTATGGCCTGTAATGTGTCCCAAACAAACAGACTAAAAGGCAAATGATTATGCAATAATCAATTGCTTATAAAACTGCATTTCTCAATAAAATTCAATAAAAATCAATAGGATTTTGAACCAATTAATAATCAATTGATTTTCAACAAATTTTTTGAATCGATTTGATTATATGATATATAACGTGTCCACACACGTACAGACTAGAAAACGAGTAATCATGCAACAATCAATTGCCCATAAAAAATGCATCATTCAACAAATCATTATGAAATTTGATCAAATATCGTCTTGATACTTGCTAAACTCACAAGAAAAAATTGGTTGGAATTGAATGCAATTTGAGGCCTGTAAAGTGTCCCAAACGTATAGACTAAAAGGCAAATGATTATGCAATAATCAATTGCTTATAAAAACTACATTTCTTGACAAAATTAAATAAAAATCAATAGGATTCTGAATCAATAGTAAATTAATCGATCAACAGTAAATTATTGAAATTGGCTTAATTTTATAATATATAATGTGTCCACAAACGTACAGACTAGAAAACGAGTAATCATGCAACAATCAATTGCCCACAAAAAATGCATCATTCAACAAATCATCATAAAAATTGATCAAATATCGTTTGGATACTTGTTAAACTGAAAAAAAAAAATTGCTTGGAATTGAATGCAATTTGTGGCCTGTAAAGTGTCCCAAACCTACAGACTAAAAGGCAAATGATTATGCAATAATCAATTGCTTATAAAAACTGCATATCTAGACAAAATTCAAAAAAAAGCAATAGGATTTTGAATCAATGGTGAATTGACTGATTAACAATAAATTATTGAAATTCGTTTGATTTTATGATATATAGCGTGCCCACATACGTACAGACTAAAAAACGAGCAATCATGTGACAATCAATTGCCCATAAAAAATGTATCATGCAACAAATCATCACGAAAATTGATCAAATAACATTAAGATACTTGTTGAATCCACAAGAAAAAATTGGTTGGAATTGATTGCAATTTGTGGCCTGTAAAGTGTCCCAAACGTACAGACCAAAGGGTAAATGATCATGCAATAATCAATTGCTTATAAAAACTGCATTTCTCTACAAAATACAATAAAAACCAATAGGGTTTTGAATCAATAGTTAATAAATTGATTTACATCAAATTATTAGAATTGGTTTGATTTCATGATATACAACGTGTCCACAAACGTACAGACTAAAAAACGAGTAATCATGCGACAATCAATTGCCCATAAAAAATGTATCATCGAACAAATCATCACGAAAATTGATCAAATATTATTTAGATACTTGTTGAATCCACAAGAAAAAATTGGTTAGAATTGAATGCAATTTGTAGCCTGTGAAGTGTCCCAAACGTACAGACTAAAAGGCAAATGATTATGTTATAATCAATTGCTTATAAAAACTGCATTTCTCAACAAAATCCAATAAAAATCAATGGAATCTTGAATCAATAGTTAGTTAATTGATTTTTGAGAAATTATCAAAATTGATTCGATTTCATGATATATAACGTGTCCACATACGTACAGACTAAAAAACGAGCAATCATGCGACAATCAATTGTTCATAAAAAATGCATCATTCAACAAATCATCATGAAAATTGATCAAATATCGTTTGAGTACTTACTAAATCCACAAGAAAAAATTGGTTGGAATTGAATTCAATTTGTGGCCTGTAAAGTGTTCCAAACGTACAGACTAAAAGGCAAATGATTATGCAATAATCAATTGCTTATAAAAACTGCATTTCTCAACAAAATTCAATAAAAATCAATAGAATTTTGAACCAATAATTACTTAATTGATTTTCGAGAAATTTTCGAAATTGATTTGATTTTATGATATATAACGTGTCCACATACGTACAGACTAAAAAACGAGTAATCATGCGACAATCAATTGCCCATAAAAAATGCATCATCCAATAAATCATCATGAAAATTAATCAAATATTATTCGAATACTTGCTCAATACACAAGAAAAAATTGGTTGGAATTGAATGCAATTTGTAGCCTGTAAAGTGTCCCAAACGTACGGAATAAAAGGTAAATGATCATGCAATAATCAATTGCTTATAAAAACTGCATTTCTCAACAAAACTCAATAGAAATCAATAGGATATAAAATCAATAGTACATTGATTGATTAACAATAAATTATCAAAATTGATTTGATTTCATGATATTTAACGTGTCCACACACGTACAGACTAAAAAACAAGCAATCATGCGACAATCAATTGCCCATAAAAAATGCACCATTCAATAAATCATCATGAAAATTGATCAAATATTGTTTGAATACTTGCTTAATTCACAAGAAGAAATTGGCTGGAATTGAATGCAATTTGTGACCTGTGAAGTGTCCCAAACGTACAGACTAAAAGGCAAATGATTATGCTATAATCAATAGCTTATAAAAACTGCATTTCTAAACAAAATTCAATTAAAATCAATAGGATCTTGAATCAATAATTAGTTTATTGATTCACAGTAAATTATTGAAATTGGTTTGATTTTATGATATATAACGTGTCCACATACGTACAAACTAAAAAACGAGCAATCATGCGACAATCAATTGCCCATGAAAAATGCATCATTCAACAAATCATCATGAAAATTGAACAAATATCGTTTGAATACTTGCTGAATTCACAAAAAAAAATTGGTTGAATTTGAATGCAATTTGTGGCCTGTTAAGTGTCCCGAACGTACAGACTAAAAGGCAAATGATTATGCAATAATCAATTGCTTATAAAAACTGTATTTCTGAACAAAACTCAATAAAAATCAATAGGTTCTTAAATCGGTAGTCAATTAATTGATAAACAGTAAATTGTTGAAATTGGTTTGAATTTGTAATGTATAACGTGTCCACATACGTACAGACTAAATGGCAGATAATCATGCGACAATAAATTGCCCATAAAAATTGTTTTATCCAACAAATTATCAAAAAAATCAATAGAATTATATTTTATTTCTTGTTCATGCTTCTACTTTTCAATTTGATAAACAAGCTACAATTTAATTCAAATTTGGGGCATTAAAGTTACACCCACAAATTATATACAAGCACAATTAAATCAATTGATATTCAAGACACATTTTGGTAACTTTTAATCTTTAAAATCATACGTTTTGATATTCAAATTAAAGCAAATAATAGGCGACTTCCTTGAAACCACAAAACTGTTTTAATCGCTCCTGAATAATCATTCCGTTGATATCTCTATTTGTTTTTCTAATTTTTCAATAAATCATTCCAGAGTTGTAATTAAATTTAATTCTAGTCAATTTTGCTTTGATATTGAAAATCTAGCTTATGATTATTGATCTTAACCTCAAATAAATCATAAAATTGCACAATTTGGTAATAAAAAATGAGTTTAATGAATGCAAGCGGTAGGTAGCACTATCCTTGAAATTTATTTTGTTGTCTTGCTCCTTAAACGTGTGTTGTTCTTTGTGTACCTCAAAACTTATCAGTAATTGATTTATAAGTATGCAATTCACTAAATTATATTTGGCTAAAATAATTAAAATATGAATCAGTATTACAACGCATTGCACTTTAAATCAGTTAATTTCTAATATTTTATGCTTCACTCTTCAATATTTATGGTAGGAACCAATGCTGTAATGATAACAAAAGATTAATTACTAATTTCCAATTATCAAATAATGATTTTACCTTTGGATCAGCCTTCTCCAGACAAACATTGAAATTGTAGCTCAATTCGCATTTCTTCGTTCCACCTAAACAAATTAGGCATTATTATTGTTTATATTTGATCAATTGGTAATTGTTTGATACTATTATCATTAAAGTTGTTGTTGAATGTATATTCAAGCTCGTAAAGCACTTAGTGTGCCAGCAAAGCGCCTTTAAGACGAACCGAGCCAAATTCCATGTCCCTCTATTTTTGCAAATACGGAACCCTAATTTTGTATATAAGTTAAGATATCTGATGTAAGAATTTCGTGCTAATTTCGTGCATCAAGCTGCAGTAGTTCCCAAGATATGAGCATTTGAATATTGTAACTAGGGCACCCATCAAAACATCCAGCGGAGCTGGATCATTGAAATTTGGAATATAACAAGTGTAATACATACAAATAAAGATCAAAATGAGAAATCAGTCAAATTATGTTTGGTTCAGTGTGAAATGATCAACAAAAATTGTCGATTACCTTCAATTCACCTCGTCATCTTTTATAATTACTTTCAATTTGAATTCTCCAATTGACCACCATGTACTATTCAACTGTAAGCAATTTGAAAGTAATCTATCCTGAAATAGACTTTAAAACCTATTGACTTTTCGTACAATAAAAAGTGAAAGATTTGTGTAAGAATGTAAGGTCAAAAACTTTTGTACGCAGGTGAAAGAAAATATAGCAATTAAAAGTGCCCAAGGGACATTTTATTGGTAAATATCAATGCGTAGTAATATTACTGATTTTGTTTGTTAATTAATACTTCCTGTGTGTTAAAGGGTGTGGACAAAAATTGCATATTGAAATTCAATTTGATATACTTACGATCAATATTCATGCATTTTCCAATAGCAGCCAGAAGTATTTCTCGTATTTTGGGATGGGTGAACTCTTTTATCACATCGTATTGAATTTCTCCATCTGCTGAAATCTGCAACCAAAAAATAAATACAATATTGTAGTTGAAACATCGTCTAACGATTCGAACTGTGCGATTTTTCAAGTCTTTGATACGTCCATGAACCTCTTAACCTTTTTTTAGACGGTCCTTGATCTTCTTTGACTTCATTTCGCCAAAGCATAAAGTATATCGACTATGGCCATTTTTGGTACTAACAATCCGTTGTTTGGACTGTTCAATCGTGGAGTGGTGTTCCATGTTTCGTCCAAATTGACGAAACGACGTCTTGGGACTCCATTAAAACATTTGCGAGCCTTGCAAATTCCAGAAGGCAGTCTTCAAGTAATTCCTGACCTAAATTGTGGATTGGTGTATCAATGTCTCGTCCATATTGACGAAACGATGTCCAGAAAACGACTTTTCTTGCAGTAGCAACGGCTAAGTCTTGTTTGGTGCAAACTTTCCACTGGCAACCCATTGTGTGGACTGAATTTGGTTTTCGATGTTTCGTCCACAGTGACGAAATAATGCCTTAAGTCTTGTAGATTCGACTGAAAAACAGCAAACCTAGTAAATTCCAGAAGATAGTCGTAAAGTCCTTCCTAACAGTATAGCATTATTTGGGGCCAATTTTTCCTTGGCCTGGACTGTTATTTGGCTCCTGATGTATCAGGATGAGTTTAAGTCATGTCCTAGTGACGAAATATTGCCGGAAGTCCTGCGGACTTCGCTGAAACAGCTTCAAATCTTGCAAATTCCAAAAGACAGTCGTCTAGCCTTTTTTACTGCCATTTTTTTTTGGTCCAGGTTGTTATTTGGTATCTACTATATCGTGATGAAATTATGTCCTATCAACAGTGACGAAACCAAGCCTAAAGTCTTGCTGAAACAGCTGCAAACCTAGCAAATCCTAAAAGGCAGTCGTCAAGTCTTTCTTGACAGTTGCAACGACTATAGCCTTTGTTGGTGCCAATTTTCTCTTGGTCTGGATTGTTATTTGGCTCCTGATGTATTGTAACGGATTCATGTCTTGCCCATGGTGACGAAACATTGCCGGAACTCCTGTGGACCTCGCTGAAACAGCTGCAAACCTAACAAAGCCTAAAAGACAGTCGTCAAGACCTTCCTCACAGTAGCAACAAGTGTAGCCGTTTTTGGTGCCATTTTTTCCTTATTCTGAACTGCTATTTGGCTCCTGAAATGTGACGAAACATTGCTGGAAGTCCTGTGGACTTCACTGAAACAGCTGCAAACGTCTTCTAATTCTTCCTGACAGTAGCAACGAGTATAGTTTTTTTTGGTGCCAATTTGCCTTTGTTCTAGACTGCTTTTTGCTCCTGATGTGCCCAGATGTATTCATGTCTTGTCCCAGTGACGAAACATTACCAGAAGTCCTGCAGACTTCGTTAAAATAGCTGCAAATCTAGCAAAGTCTCAAAGACAGTCGTCTAGTCATTCCTGATGAGTGTAGCCTCCATTGGTGCCATTTTTATTTTGTTCTGGACTGTTATTTGGTTCCTGATGTGTCAGAATGATTTCAAGTCTTGTCCCAGTAACGAAATATTGCCGGAAGTCCTGCGGATTTCGCTGAAACAGCTGCAAGCCTTGCAAATTTCAAAAGGCAGTCGTCAAGTCCTTCCTGACAGTAACAACAAGTATAGCCTTTTTTTCGTGCCAATTTCCCTTCGGTCTAGACTGTTATTTGGCTCCTGATGTATTGTAATGAATTCATATCTTGTCCACAGTGACGAAACAATGCCTGAATTCTTATAAATTCAGCTGAAACAGCTGCAAACTTGGCCAATCCCGAAAGACAGTCGTCTTATCCTTACTGACAGTACCAACGAATATAGCCTTTTTTAATGCCAATTTTTTCTTGGTTTAGGCTGTTATTTGGTATCTGGTTTATCGTGATAGATTCATGTCCTATACACAGTGACGAAACCAGGCCTAAAGTCTTGCTAGAACAGCTGCAGATTTAGCAAATGCCAAAAGATAGTCGTCAAGTCCTTTCTGACAGTATTGTCTTTTTTGGTGCCAATTTTTCCTTGGTCTGGACTGTTATTTGGCTCCTGATGTGTTATGATCAATTCATGTCTTGTCCACAGTGACGAAACATTGCCGGAAGTCCTACGGACTTCGCTGAAATAGTTGCAAACCTAGCAAGACCTAAAAGACAGTCGTCAAGTCCTTCCTAACAGAAACAACGACTATAGCCTTTTGTGGTGCCAATTTTCTCTTGGTTCAGACTGTTATTTGGCTCCTGATGTGTTGTGAAGGATTCATGTCTTGTCCACAGTGACGAAACAATGCCTAAAGTCTTGTAGATTTGGCTGGAATTCAGCCACCTTTTTTGGTGCCAATTTTCTTCGGTCAGGACTGTTATTTGGCTCCTGATGTGTCAGGATAAATTCAACTCTTGTCCCAGTGACGAAATATTGCCGAAGGTCCTGCGGACTTTGCTAAAATGGCTGTAAACCTAGCAAATCCCAAAAGACAGTCGTAAAGTCCTTCCTGACAGTAGGAACGAGTATAGCCTTTGTTGGTACCAATTTTGCCTTGGCCTGGATTGTTATTTGGCTCTTGATGCATTGTGATGGATTCATGTCTTATCCACAGTGACGAAGCATTGCCAAAAGTCTTGCTAAAATAGCTGCAAACATAGCAAATCCTGAGAGACAGTCGTCAAGTCCTTCCTGACAGTAACAACGAGTATAGCCTTTTTAGGAGCCAATTTTTTCTCAGTCTAGAGTGTTAGTTGATGTCTGGTTAACCGTAATGGATTCATGTCCTATCCACAAAGACGAAACTAGGCCTAAAGTCTTGCTAAAACAGCTGCAGACCTAGCAAATCCCAAAAGATAGTTGTCAAGTCCTTTCTGACAGTATTGTCTTTTTTGGTGCCAATTTTTCCTTGGTCTGGACTGTTATTTGGCTCCTGATGTGTTATGATCAATTCATGTCTTGTCCACAGTGACGAAACATTGCCGGAAGTCCTACGGACTTTGCTGAAATAGCTGCAAATCTAGCAAGACCTAAAAGACAGTCGTCAAGTCCTTCCTGACAGAAACAACGAGTATACCCTTTTGTGGTGCCAATTTTCTCTTAGTTCCGACTGTTATCTGGCTCCTGATGTGTTATGAAGAATTCATGTCTTGTCCACAGTAACGAAACAATGCCTAAAGTCTTGTAGATTTGGCTGGAATTTAGCCGCCTTTTTTGATGCCAATTTTTCCTTGGTCTGGACTGTTATTTGGCTCCTGCTGTGTCAGGATAAATTCAACTCTTGTTTCAGTGACGAAATATTGTCGGAAGTCCTGCGGACTTCGCTAAAATGGCTGTAAACCTAGCAAATCCCAAAAGACAGTCGTAAAGTCCTTCCTGACAGTAGGAACGAGTATAGCCTTTGTTGGTACCAATTTTGCCTAGGCCTGGATCGTTATTTGGCTCCTGATGTGTTGTGATAGAGTCATGTTTTATCCACAGTGACGAAACATTGCCGAAAGTCTTGCTGAACTAGCTGCAAACGTAGCAAATCCTAAAAGGCAGTCATCAAGTCCTTCCTGACAGTAACAACGAATATACCTTTTTTTGGAGCCAATTTTTTCTTGGTCTAGACTGTTATTTGGTATCTGGTATTGATTCATGTCCTATCCACAGTGACGAAACCAGGCCTAAAGTCTTGCTAAAACAGCTGCAGACGTAGCAAATCCCAAAAGATAGTCGTCAAGTCCTTTCTGACAGTATTGTCTTTTTTGGACCCTATTTTTTCTTGGTCTAGACTTTTATTTGGCTCCTAATGTATTAGGATCAATTCATGTCTTGTCCACGGTGACGAAACATTGCCGGAAGTCCTACGGACTTTGCTGAAATAGCTGCAAACCTAGCAAGACCTGAAAGACAGTCGTCAAGTCCTTCCTAACAGAAACAACGAGTATACCCTTTTATGGTGCCAATTTTCTCTTGGTTCAGACAGTTATTTGGCTCCTGATGTGTTGTGGAGGATTCATGTCTTGTCCACAGTAACGAAACAATGCCTAAAGTCTTGTAGATTTGGCAGGAATTTAACTGCTTTTTTTGGTGCCAATTATTCCTAGGTCTGGACTGTATCAGGATAAATTAAACTCTTGTCCCAGTGACTAAATATTGTTGGAAGTCCTGCTGACTTCTCTAAAATGGCTGCAAACCTAGCAAATCCCAAAAGACAGTTGTAAAGTCCTTCCTGACAGTAGGAACGAGTATAGCCTTTGTTGGTATCAATTTTGCCTAGGCCTGGATTGTTATTTGGCTCTTGATGCATTGTGATGGATTCATGTCTTATCCACAGTGACGAAACATTGCCGAAAGTCTTGCTGAAATAGCTGCAAACGTAGCAAATTCTAAAAGACAGTCATCAAGTCCTTCCTGACAGTAACAACGAGTATAGCCTTTTTTGGAGCCAATTTTTTCTTGGTGTAGACTGTTATTTGGTATCTGGTTCATCGTAATTGATTCATTTCCCATCCAGAGTGACGAAACTAGGCCTAAAGTCTTGCTGAAACAGCTGCAAACCTAGCAAATCCTGAAAGACAGTCGTTAAGTCTTTTCTGATAGTAGCAACGAGTCTAGCCTATTTTGGTACCATTTTTTTCTGGATCTAGATTGTTATTTGGTATCTGGCTTATCGTCATTGATTCATGATCTATCCACAGTGACGAAACCAGACCTAAAGTCTTGCTGAAACAACTGCAAACCTAGTAATTCCCAAAAGACAGTTGGCAACGAGAATAGCCTTTTTTGGTACCAATTTTTTCTTGGTCTGAACTGTTATTTGGCTCCTTATGTGCTATGACGAATTCATGTCTTGTCCACAAACAAAACATTGCCTAAAGTCTTAAAAATTCAGCTGAAACAGCTGCAAACAAAGCAAATGCCAAAAGACAGTCGTCAAGTCCTTCCTGACAGTAGCAACGAGTATAGCCTTTTTTGGTGCCAATTTGCCCTTGATCTAAACTTTTATTCGACTCTTGATGTGTCCTATCGACGAAAAATTGCCGGAAGTCCTGCGGACTGCCCTGAAACAGCTGCAAACCTTGCAAATCCCAAAAGACAGTCGTCTCATCTTTCCTGACAGTAGCAACGAGTAAAGCCTTTTTTGGTGCCATTTTTTCCTTGGTCTAGACTGTTTTTTTGGCTCCTGATGTGTTGTGATGTATTCACGCCTTATCCAGAGTGACGAAACATTGACGAAAGTCTTGCTGAAACAGCTGCAAACCTAGCAAATCCTGAAAGACAGTCGTCAAGTCTTTCCTGACAGTAGCAACTAGTACAGCCTTTTTTGGTGCCATTTTTTCCTTGGTCTGGACTGCAATTTGGCTCCTGATGTGTTGCGATGGTTTTATGTCCTGTCCACAGTGACGAAACATTGCTGTAAGTCCCAAATAGCAATGACTATAGCCGTTTTTGGAGAGCCACCACGCCAGAAATGGCCAATAGAATCCATGAAATGGACTGAATATTATGGATTAATAATTGGGGGATGGGGTGCTGCAAAAAGACTATTTGTGCCATTTCGTAACCTTGAAAGAAACATTGTACCACTTCTGACAAACAATCGAAGCCGAAGAAGGCTAAAATGGGCTTTAAGATATGGTTGCAGTTTTTTGGGCACTGTTGACGACGACCACCCGATAGGGGAAGAACGATTACAGGCCTATATTTAAAATTTGGATCGATTTGACATCGATTTGGCTTTTATTTTAATTGAAGACGATCACATTTGCTAAATAAAAAGTAGGATAAAGTAAACAGGGCTTTGAGGAGACAATATTGTAAAATAAATTGAGTTTTTTGGGCCATGTCTGGCAGACGGTATATCGAATCTGTGGTCATCAAAAAAGTCGATTTTCATGGTGAATGAGTAACGATTTCAGTAAAAACTGTATTGACAAACAAACTTCAGACATTCCAAATTAATAAAATGTGATTTAAGTGATTGTTTTTCGATTGTTTTATTATTAATAACCGGTTTTTATTGTTTGACGACTTACCCATTTAGACTCCTTCATCAGACATTCCATGTAGCACTAAAAAATTCAAAACAATATTAATTAAGAAAAAAACACTTAAAAATGATTAATGGTTCAAAAAAAATTGATTACGATCTAAATATGCACCCATGGGCATATAATTTGAATAATTTTGGTATTATTTTGTTGAAGACTTAATAGTTCTGTTATTCACTATTTAAAACAATCTGAAAATAGGTATTTAATTCGTTTTTTGCACCCCCAATTTGAATTTATTATGAATTTGTTTCTAAATTGTTATTAGGAAGCTTAAAAAAAGAAGTGTAGTGCTTACCATCATTTTTTCGGAATTATCGGACAGTTGGTAGTTCTTTACTTCATCTGCAACACAAATATCCAAAAAATATTCAATATGTAATAAAATAAAGTTAAATACTCCCCATCTGAAACTCCCATCCTTTCTGTACAAAGATCGTGGAGAGGATCAATAATTTCGTATAGATCTGGAGGAGGATACTGAAAAAAAACGATTTTAGTCTAAAACTTCGGAGACCCAAACGCTCGATCAAGACGCAAACCCGTTTTGTTTTAAAATTAGTTTATTATATAATTAAATAATAAAAATTGATTTATTGATCATAAATTGGTGTCCGAAAAGCGGTTAAAGTTAATATTTCCTGGTGAAAATACAACAAAATGACTTACAGGTTCATCTGCGTTGCTTCCACTTAAAACCCCCAAAATGACCAACAAAACAATTTTCTTCATATTTTTTTTACTTTAACTGAACAAGTAACAACTGAAGATCAATTAACAACCCAGCTACTTTTTATACCCACCCACACTTCCTTGTTTTCGCAAAAATTACCCCCCAAGTCTTGATATTCTATAATTAAATTATAAATACTCCTAAAGTCCTACATTAAATTATTAATGACAGTTTTTAAATAAGATTCCATTTAATTGAAATGACGTGTGGTGATTACTTTTGATTTAATCATCAGTTATCGTTTGTGATCGTTGACAAGACAAATAAAACGAAAAGAAAGGTCAAAATGTTTGTTGGTATCTAATAAAATATAATTTTGCAAACTTGACAGGTTTATAAATGGAAATTAATAAGTGATGAATAAGGAAACTTTTTAGAAAGTTTCAGCTCTGTATGTTGAATACAAAAAAAGATATGCCACTTTAAAGTTTTAACGGCGCGCTCGGCGCGCGCTGCGCGCCGTTTCAAGTCCCATATCTTTTTTTTCATGCAACATACAAAGCTAAAACTTTGCAGGAAGCTTCCTTATGCATCATATTTTAGTTCCCATTGAATGAATAACAAAAATTGTAAACTTAATGCCTCAAATATTGTAATTATATATAAGTACCAGTAAAGCAGTATGAAAATTTTTTGAAAATTCGTTATTAAATCAAAGGATGCTTTGAAATCTTGAAATGGATTGTATTTTGCCGACAATACTTTGAAAAATATGTCTATAAAATTTCAGGAGGAAATTCGGAAAATTGTAGGAAGTATGGGCAGTCAAACATTGACTTTATTGGCATTTGTGTCATTAATATTTAATGAAGAATAAATCAAAAATACTACAGTTTACAGAAAAATGTTCCAGATAAAAAATCAAGAAGACAAAATTTTCTACAGAAAATGTTTTATAACATTTTTTTGTAAGTGCTACCGTTTTTGCGTTAGCGCGCCGGGTATAATACCTTATGGGTTGTGTGGAAAATGATGTCTTTTTTCGCCGAGCCCTAACGCAAAAACGGTCGCACCTACAAAAAAAAGTTAAAAGACGTCGAATGTAGGAAATTTAATGTACTTCATTTTTTATATAAAACGTTTTTCTGTAAGTTGAGCTGTTATTGATTTATTCTTGAATAACTATTTTGACAACACAGGAGTATTGTTAGGTACTGGTAAAACCGTATGGAAATTTTTTGAAAATTCATAACTCAGTCAAGGAATGCTCTAAAATTTCGAAACTGGTTTTATTTTACTGATAATACTTTGAAAAATATGTTTATAAAATTTCAATGAAAAATATTTAAAAAGTTGAACTTTATTTATGTTTGTGCAATTAATTTACAAGAAAATGTGCTACTAAAAAGGTTTTACAGAATTAAATCAGAAACTGTTAGACATACAGAAAAATGTTTGATATAAAAAATAAAACAGACTAAATTTCCTACAAATATTGTTCCATAACATTTTTTTGTACGTGCAACCATTTTTGCGGTAGAGCGCTGTGTAGCGCACCTTGTGTGTTGTGTGGAAAACGAGGACACATTTCGCCGAGCTCTAACGCAAAAACGGTCACACTTACAAAGAAATGTTAGAGGACATTATTGGTAGGAAATTTAGTCTACTTTATTTTTATATATAACATTTATTTGTGAGTTAAACCGTTCTCGACTTATTGCTAAAAAACTTTTAAAGTAACATGGAAGTATTGTTGGGCTGCTTTATTTCGCCGGGCGCTAACGCAAAAACGGTTGCACCTACAAAGAAATATCAGAGAACATAATTTGTAGGCAATTCAGTCTTCTTTATTTTTTGTATTAGGTATTTTCTTGTAAGTAGAACCGTTGTTGACTTATTATTGAAAAACTATTAAAGTAACATGAAAGTATTATTGGGTTGCTTCATTTTGCCGGGCGCTAGCGCAAAAATGGTTGCACCTACAAAAAAATATCAAAGGACTAAATTGGTAGGAAATTTAGTCCTCTTCAATTTTGTATTGAGTAATTTCTTGTAAGTTGAACCGTTGTTGACTTATTCTTGAAAAACTCCTAAGGTAACATAGAAGTATTATTGGGCCGCTTTATTTTGCCGGGCGCTAACGCAAAAACGGTTGTACCTACAAAGAAATATTGAAGGACTAAATAGGTTGGAAATTTAGTTCTCTTCATTTTTTGTATTGGGTATTTTCTTGTAAGTTGAACCGTTGTAGACTTATTCTTGAAAAACCCACAAAGTAGCATGGAAGTATTATTGGGTTGCTTTATTTCGCCAGGCGCTAACGTAAAAACGGTTGCCCCTACAGAGAAATATTAGAGGACTAAATTGGTAGGAAATTTAATCCTCTTTATTTTTTGTTTAGAGTATTTATTTGTAAGTTGAACCGTTGTTGACTTATTCTTGAAAAACTATTGAAGTAACATGGAGGTATTATTGGGTTGCTTTATTTCGCCGGGCGCTAAAACAAAAACGGTTGCACTTACAAAGAAGTATTAGAGGACTAAATTACTAGGAAACTTAATCCTCTTCATTTTTTGTATTGGGTATTTTCTTGTCAGTTGAACCGTTCTTGACTTATTATTGAAAAACTATTAAAGTAACATGGAAGTATTATTGGGTTGCTTTATTTCGCCAGGCGCTAATGCAAAAGCAGTTGCACTTACAAGAAAATATTAGAGGACTGAATTGGTAGGAAATTTTGTCTTTTTTATTTTTTGTTTTGGGTATTTTCTTATAAACTGGACGTATTATTGGGCTGCTTTATTTTGCCGCGCGCTAACGTAAAAACGGTTGCACCTATAAAAAAATATGAGAGAACCAAATTGGTAGGAAATTTTGTCCTCTTTATTTTTTATACTGGATTTTTTCTTATAAGTTGAATCGTTGTTGACTTATTCTTGAAAAATCATCAAAATAGCTTGGAAGTATTATTGGGTTGCTTTATTTCGTCGGGCGCTAATGCAAAAACGGTTGCACCTACAAAGAAATATTGAAGGACTAAATTGGTAGGAAATTTAGTTCTGTTTATATTTTGTTTTGGGTATTTTCTTGTAAGTTGAACCGTTGTTGACTTATTCTGGAAAAACTATTAAAGTAACATGAAAGTATTATTGTGTTGTTTTATTTCGCGGGGCGCTAACGCAAAATCGGCTGCACCTAAAAAGAAATATTAAAGGACAAAACTGGTAGGAAATTCAGTCCTCTTTATTTTTTATATTGGGTATTTTTTTTTAAACTGAATCGTTGTTGTCTTATTCTTGAAAAACTATCGAAGTAACATGGAAGTATAATTGGGTTGCTTCATTTCGCCAGGCGCTAACGCAAAAACGGTTGCACTTAAAAAAAATGTTAGAGGACTAAATTAGTAGAAAATTTATCCTTCTCCATTTTTTGTGTTGGATATTTTTTTGTGAGCTGAACCATTGATGACTTATTCTAGAAAAACTATTGAAGTAACATGGAAGTATTATTGGGCCGCTTTATTTCGCCGGGAGCTAAAACAAAAACGGTTGCACTTACAAAGAAGTATTAAAGGACTAAATTACTAGGAAACTTAGTCCTCTTCATTTTTTGTATTGGGTATTTTCTTGTCAGTTGAACCGTTGTTGACTTATTATTGAAAAACTATTAAAGTAACATGGAAGTATTATTGGGTTGCTTTATTTCGCTGGGCGCTAATGCAAAAATGGTAGCACTTACAAAGAAATGTTAAATGACTTAAGTGGTAGAAAATTTAGTCCTCTTTATTTTTTGTATCGGGTATCTTTTTGTAACCTGAACCGTTGTTGAATTATTCTTGAGAAACTATTAAAGTAACATGGAAGTATTATTGAGCTGCTTTATTTCGCCGGGCACTAACGCAAGAATAGTTGTACTTACAAAAAATTATCAAAGGACTAAATAAGTAGGAAATTTAGTCCTCTTTATTTTTTGTATTGGGTATTTTCTTATAAGTTAAACAGTCGTTGACTTATTCTTGAAAAATCATCAAAATAGCATGGAAGTATAATTGAGTTGTTTTATTTTGCCGGTTGCTAACGTAAAAACGGTTGCCCCGACAGAGAAACATTAGAGGACTAAATTGGTAGGAAATTTAATCCTCTTTATTTTTTGTTTAGGGTATTTATTTGTAAGTTGAACCGTTGTTTACTTATTCTTGAAAAACTATTGAAGTAACATGGAGGTATTATTGGGTTGATTTATTTCGCCGGGCGCTAAAACAAAAACGGTTGCACTTACAAAGAAGTATTAAAGGACTAAATTACTAGGAAACTTAGTCCTCTTCATTTTTTGTATTGGGTATTTTCTTGTAAGTTGAACCGTTGTTGACTTATTCTTGAAAAACAATTAAAGTAACATGAGAGTATTATTGGGTTGCTTCATTTTGCCGGGTGCTGACGCAAAAAGCTTTGCACTCACAAAGAAACTTATACGACCAAATTGGTAGGAAATTTAGTCCTCTTTATTTTTTGTATTGGGTATTTTCTTATAAGTTGAACCGTCGTTGACTTATTCTTGAAAAATCATCAAAATAGCATGGAAGTATTGTTGAGTTGCTTTATTTCGTCGGGCGCTAACGAAAAACGGTTGCACCTACAAGAAAATATTGAAGGACTAAATTGGTTGGAAATTTAGTCCTCTTCATTTTTTGTATTGGGTATTTTCTTGTAAGTTGAACCGTTGTTGACTTATTCTGGAAAAACTATTAAAGTAACATGGAAGTATTATTGTGTTGTTTTATTTCGCGGGGCGCTAACGCAAAACCGGCTGCACCTAAAAAGAAATATTAAAGGACAAAACTGGTAGGAAATTTAGTCTTCTTTATTTTTTGTATTGGATATTTTCTTGTAAGTTGAACTGTTCGTGACTTATTCCTGAAAAACTATTAGAGTAGCATGGAAGTATTATTGGGTTACTTTATTTTGCCGGGCGCTAATGCAAAAACGGTTGCACTTACAAAGAAATATTAAAGGGCTTAATTGGTAGGAAACTTAGTCCTCTTTGTTTTTTGTATGGGGTATTTTCTTATAAGTTGAACCGTTGTTGACTTATTCTTGGAAAACTATTAAAGTAACATGGAGGTATTATTGGGCTGCTTTATTTCGCCGGGCGCTAACGCAAAAACGGTTGCACCTACAAAGAAATATTAATGGACCAAATTGGTAGGAAATTTAGTCCTCTTCATTTTTTGTATTGGGTATTTTCTTATAAGTTGAACCGTTGTTGACTTATTCTTGAAAAATTATTAAAGTAACAGGGAGGTATTATTGGGCTGCTTTATTTCGCCGGGCGCTAACGCGAAAATGGTTGCACCTACAAAAAAATATTACTGGACATCATTTGCAGGAAATTTAGTCTACTTTATTTTTTATATTGAATATTTTCTTGTAAGTTGAACCGTTCATGAATTATTCTTGAAAAACTATTTGAATAGCACAGAAATATTGTTGAGTATAAACATTGCGTATTTTTGTGTGGGGGGGGGGGGGGGTTTAGTTATTGTGGCAGCTGCAATCCTGTTAAATTTATCAACCCGATAAAAACAGTTAACACAACATTACTACAAAAGCAATAAATTACAACTTTAAAAAACGTAAAGGTTATTAGGGGTCATTCCAGCAGCTCTAAGAGTTGGTGGAGGTGTCGGACAGCCTTGAACGACCTTCGCAAGTACCACCGTCCTTTCACAACAAAACAATTTAAAATTCGGCAACGCGAATTCCGCTGGTTTTGTTGTTACATTCTTTCTTCTTTAGCACTTATTGTTCGTGTTTTAAGAACTGTCGGATTATAATCTTATATTTTTTTTGATTAATCATTGTGAAGGATACTTTTTATATACTAGAATTATTAATTGTAATGTAAGAGTCTCATAATTTGTGCCTGAATAGAAGGAACAACTGATTTCTGTACATAAGGTTTTGGGGTTGTAGGTAAGGCATTATATTTAGACTTTGTCGACTGTTTTTTGTTTCTGGATCATTATAATAGACTCAATTTTCATTTACAATCAGCAATTATCCAAAAAATTGCTTACAATATTTTCAAAATGACCACTAATCAATTTGGATACTGTTTTGGTTAATTGCTCCAAAATCGATTAAAAATCGATTCAAAATCGATAATAACAGGAATATATAATCTCCAGGCTTCAATCTAACATTTGTTTTGATAGAAATAAGAATTACGCCTTTTTTACAATTTTTACAGCTTCAGGATTATTGCAATCGTTTCTGACGTCGCATTGAAGTCTCCCACATATTATTAAAGAAATACAGCCCATTAAACGATAAAACGAAGCTGCTTTTCGTTTCACAATGCAATAAACAACCTCCAGTTAGCACAATCTGACAAATTTCTGCTTTTAAAAGCCACATTTTGTTATTTACCTTCTCGTTTTACTTTAAAACTATTCTTTCTGACTTTAATAAGTTTTAGCACTGCTAAAACACCATTAACAGTACACCATAAACTTGCTGAAGATTTTTCTTCTTTAACGACCTTCAGAGAGGGGATTTTGGTCCTTGGTTTGTCGGATAATGTTACTGGTTGAGTATCCTTTTGTTTATTTTGTTTTAGGCGTGGCTTTTTGCAACTTTTTATGATATATTTGGGAAACACTGTGATTATTTTTAATTTGTATCGTTTTAAAGTGGATAATTATCTGTTCACGTCGTGTAAAATAAAGTCAATCTCCTTGAAACTTCCAGACATCTGCCAATCAGAGCAAACAGGAAGGATTTAAAGACTTTTTAACAACTGGTTATTGATTTTGATCGAAAATATAAATAAAAGTCTTCAACTGCATTACAAATTAATAATTCGTTCCGTTTGAAATCTACGTCAAAATAAAAAGAATCAGATCAAGTTTTTGTGTGCATTCCATCTATAGTTCTTCGTTATAGTTAATTCTTAAGTATTGTTACATCATCGTGAGCTAGGCGTCCGCTTGGCGGCCTTCAATGTCTTCGAAAAAACGGTCAAGTTGTTGTTTGTTGGAAATTAACGGCGTAAATAGCGGATTTTTGTTTATAAATAGTTCCCTCCACTATTAAGCTAGTATATTAACTTTAACATACACTCCTGGAAAGCTTCCTGTACCAAAAAGCCATTTTTTAGCCTATTTTAAGCAAGAAAACCTCGGAGACCCAAACACTCGATCAAGACACCGACCAACGTTCTGCAGGAGTTTCTAAGTGATAACAATTGATTTATTGGTGTGTTTCTTCGTTGTTTGGTTCCAGGCGTGTAATGATGTATCTATATTTCGTCTACAATGACGAAACGATGCCCAAAGTCCACTGGAGCAGCTGCCAACCCTAAAGACATTTGCCACGATCTTCCTGGTTGTCTCCAAGATCAAAGAATTTTTGAAAGCTGATTGCGTCATGCCTGAACTATTCTTTGGTCTCAGGCGTATGATGGAGTATTCATATTTTGTCCACATTGACGAAACGACGCCTAAAGTCCTGTGAGCTTCATTGAGGCAACTGCAAATCCTTCTAATACCTTACAAACCCCAAAAAACATTTCTGGTTGAAAAAACGGTTTTGGTTTCTTTGGTACAGTCTTTGCATTGACTTCCACAGTGACGAAACGACGTCTAAAGTCCTGTAGGCTCCATTGGAGCAGCTGCAAATTGTTCCTATTGTTCCAAAACACAGAAGACAGTCGTCATGATCTTCTTGGCTGTAGCTACTCACATTGCTCATTGTCTAAGCTGTTTTTTGGTCTCAGGCGTGTAATGATGTATCTATATTTCGTTTACAGTGACAAAACGGCGCCTAAAGTCTTGTAGGCTCCGTTGGAGCAGCTGCAAACCCTAAAGACATTTGCCATGATCTTCCTGGTTGTATCAAAGATCAAAGCCTTTTTGAAAGCTGGTAGCTTATTGTCTGAACTGTTCCTCGGTCTCAGGCGTATGATGGTATATTCATATTTCGTCCACATTGACGAAACGACGCCTAAAGTCCTGTGAGCCCCATTGCGGCAGCTGCGAATCATTCTAATACCTTACAAATCCCAAAATACATTTCTGGCTGAAAAAAATGGTTTTTGTTACTTTGGTACAGTCTTTGGATTGTCTTAGATGCCATCTACAGTGACGAAACGACGTCTAAAGTCCTGTAGGCTCCATTGGAGCAGCTGCAAATTGTTCCTATTGTTCCAAAACCCAGAAGACAGTCGTCATGATCTTCTTGGCTGTTGCTACTCACATTGCTCATTGTCTAAGCTGTTTTTTGGTCTCAGGCGTGTAATGATGTATCTATATTTCGTCTACAGTGACGAAACAACTCCCAGAGTCCTGTGGGCTCCATTGGAGCAGCTGCCAACCCTAAAGATATTTGTCACGATCTTCCTGGTTGTATCAAAGATCAAAGCTTTTTTGAAAACTAGTAGCTTATTGTTTGAATTGTTCTTTGGTCTCAGACGTATGATGGTGTATTCATATTTCGTCCAAATTGACGAAACGACGCCTGAAGTCCTGTGAGCTTCATTGAGGCAGCTGCAAATCCTTCTAATACCTTACAAACCCCAAAAAACATTTCTGACTGAAAAAACGGTTTTGGTTTCTTTGGTACAGTCTTTGCATTGTCTTCTACAGTGACGAAACGACGTCTAAAGTCCTGTAGGCTCCATTTGAGCAGCTGCAAATTGCTCCTATTGTTCCAAAACCCAGAAGACAGTCGCCAAGATCTTCCTGGCTGTAGTAAGTCATTGTCTAAGCTGTTGTTTGGTCTCAGGCGTGTAATGATGTATCTATATTTCGTCTATAATGATGAAACGACGCCTAAAGTCCTGCAGGCTCCATTGGAGTAACTGCCAACTCTAAAGATATTTTCCATGATCTTCCTGGTTGTATCAAAGATCAAAGCCTTTTTGAAAGCTGGTAGCTTATTGTTTGAATTGTTCTTTGGTCTCAGACGTATGATGGTGTGTTCATATTTCGTCCAAATTGACGAAACGACGCCTGAAGTCCTGTGAGCTTCATTGAGGCAGCTGCAAATCCTTCTAATACCTTACAAACCCCAAAAAACATTTCTGGTTGAAAAAACAGTTTTGGTTTTTTTGGTACAGGCTTTGCATTGTCTTCTACAGTGACGAAACGACGTTTAAAGTCCTGTAGGCTCCATTGGAGCACAGAAAATTGTTCCTATTGTTCCAAAGCCCAGAAGACAGTCGCCATTATCTTCCCGGCTGTAGTAACTCTTATTGCTCATTGTTTAAGCTGTTGTTTGGTCTCAGGCGTTTAATGATGTATCTATTTTTCGTCTACAGTGACGAAACGACGCCCAAAGTCCTGTGAGCTTTATTGAGGCAGCTGCAAATCCTTCTAATACCTTACAAATCCCAAAAAACATTTCTGGCTGAAAAAAATGGTTCTGGTTACTTTGGTACAGTCTTTGGATTGTCTTAGATGCCATCCACAGTGACGAAACGACGTCTGAAGTCCCGTAGGCTCCATTGGAGCAGCTGCAAATTGCTCCTATTGTTCCAAAACCCAGAAGACAGTCGTCAAGATCTTCCTGGCTGTAGTAAGTCTTATTGCTCATTGTCTAAGCTGTTTTTTGGTCTCAGGCGTGTAATGATGTATCTATATTTCGTTTACAGTGACAAAACGGCGCCTAAAGTCTTGTAGGCTCCGTTGGAGCAGCTGCAAACCCTAAAGATATTTGTCATGATCTTCCTGGTTGTCTCCAAGATCAAAGCCTTTTTGAAAGCTGGTTGCGTCATGCCTGAACTGTTCTGTGGTCTCAGGCGTATGCTGGTATATTCATATTTCGTCCATATTGACGAAACGACGCCTAAAGTACCTGTGAACTCCTTTGGAGCAGCTGCAAATCCCAAGAAACATTTGTGGCTGAAAAAACAGTCTTTATATTTTTTGGTACAATCTGTTTATAGATAAACCATTCTTTGAATTGCCTCAGGTGTGTTTATATTCCATCCAAAATGACCATGGATTCATTTAAACAGTTGGAAGACCCAAAAAACAGTCGCCAAGTCCTTCCTGGATGGCGCAGCAGCTATTGCCTTTCTGGAGCATATTTCCCACTGGCATCTTATTGTTTGGACTGTTTTTTGGCTCTAGGTGTCCAGTCTCTCATCTGTATTTCGTCCAATATGACGAACTAACGCCCAAAGCTCTGAGGACTCTATTATAACCTTGCAAGTTCTTCTTGACAATAATTATGGTTTTGTTTGGTACAGTTCTTCCGCTGGTAGCTCATTTTTATTGTTTTTTGGTCTCGCGTCCCACCTATAGTTGCCCAAATTCCTGTAGATTCCATTGTAGCAACTGCAAACCCTTTTTATAGCCTTCAAACCCCAAAAGAC
The DNA here is from genome assembly GCA_963989225.1 of Dromius quadrimaculatus. NCBI lineage: Eukaryota > Metazoa > Arthropoda > Insecta > Coleoptera > Carabidae > Dromius > Dromius quadrimaculatus. The sequence continues at coordinate 64,706,452 of OZ022326.1, forward strand.
AGTCGCCAAGTTCTTCCTGGCTCTAGCAACGGTTATTATCAGTTTTGGTTCGATTTTCTCGCTGGTAGCCCATTTTTTGGATCATTTCTTGGTCTCATGTTTCATTCACCTTCTCAAAAGTTCTTCGTAATCCATTGTAACAGCTACAAACCCTAAAAAACAGTCGCCAAGTTCTTGCTGGGTACAGCAACGGCTACGGTCTGTTTCAGTGTGCTCTTTCGGCTGGTAGCCCATTTTTTGGACTGTTTCTTGGTCTCATGTCTCATCTATCTTGTCAAAAGTCCTATGAATCTCCTTGAAGTAATTGGGAGTCCTTTTTATACCCAAAAATTTCCAAAAGACAGTCCGTTGGTACTACCCAGCTTAAGAAACGTTCTTTGCCTTTTTTGGTACAGTCTCTTTGTTAACAACCCATTTTTTATCTCTCTCAGGTATCTATAAACAATGCCTGATGTCTTGTGGATCCATTGTAACTGTTGCTAGCCCTTCTTATACCTTCAAACCCTAAAAGACAGTCGCCAAGTTCTTCATGGCTTTAGCAACGGTTGTAATCAGTTTTGGTTTAGTTTTCTCGCTGGTAGCCCATTTTTTGGATTATTTCTTGGTCTCATGTTTCATCCACCTTCTCAAAAGTCCTTTGTGATCCATTGTAACAGCTACAAACCCTAAAAGACAGTCGCCAAGTTCTTACTAACTACAGTAACGGTTATGACCTGTTTTGGTTCAGTTTTTCCACTGGCAGCCCATTTTTTTGACCCTTTCTGGTCTCATGTCTCATCGACAGTTGTAAAAAGTCCTGTAGATTCCATTGTAGCAACTGGAAGTCATTTTTGTACCCAACAATTTTCAAAAGACAGTCCGTTTGTTCTTCCCAGTTCAAGAAACGGTCTTTGCCTTTTTTGGTACAGTCTCTTCGTGGACAATCCATTTTTTGACTTTTTGGGGATGTCTGAATGATGCCTGATGTCCTGTAGATCTATTGCAACAGTTGTGAGCCCTTCTTATACTTTTTAAATCTCAAAAGGCAGTCGCCAAGTTCTTACTAACTACAGTAACGGTTATGACCTGTTTTGGTTCAGTTTTTCTACTGGCAGCCCATTTTTTTACCTTTTCTGGTCTCATGTCTCATCGACAGTTGTAAAAGGTCCTGTAGATTCCATTGTAGCAACTGGAAGTCATTTTTGTACTCAACAATTTTCAAAAGACAGTCCGTTTGTTCTTCCCAGCTCAAGAAACGGTCTTTGCCTTTTTTGGTACAGTCTCTTCGTGGACAATCCATTTTTTGACTTTTTGGGGATGTCTGAATGATGCCTGATGTCCTGTGGAACCATTGTAACAGTTGCAAGCCCTTCTTATATTTTTTAAACCCCAAAAGACAGTCGCCAAGTTCTTATTAGCTACAGTAACGGTTATGACCTGTTTTGGTTCAGTTTTTCCACTGGCAACCCATTTTTTTGACCATTTCTGGTGTCATGTCTCATCGACAGTTGTAAAAAGTCCTGTAAATTCCATTGTAGCAGCTGGAAGTCATTTTTGTACCCAACAATTTTCAAAAGACAGTCCGTTTGCTCTTCACAGCTTAAGAAACGGTCTTTGCCTTTTTTGGTACAGTCTCTTTGAAGACAACCCATTTTTTGACTTTTTAGGGATGTCTGAATGATGCCTTATGTCATGTGGATCCATTGTAACAGTTGCAAGCACTTCTTATACTTTTTAAATCCCAAAAGACAGTCGCCAAGTTCTTACTAACTACAGTAACGGTTATGACCTGTTTTGGTTCAGTTTTTCCACTGGCAACCCATTTTTTTGACCTTTTCTGGTGTCATGTTTAATCGACAGTTGTATAAAGTCCTGTAGATTCCATTGTAGCAACTGGAAGTCATTTTTGTACCCAACAATTTTCAAAAGACAGTCCGTTTGTTCTCCCCAGCTCAAGAAACGGTCTTTGCCTTTTTTGGTACAGTCTCTTCGTGGACAATCCATTTTTTGACTTTTTGGGGATGTCTGAATGATGCCTGTTGTCCTGTGGAACCATTGTAACAGTTGCAAGCCCTTCTTATACTTCTTAAACCCCAAAAGACAGTCCCCAAGTTCTTACTAGCTACAGTAACGGTTATGACCTGTTTTGGTTCAGTTTTTCCACTGGCAACCCATTTTTTTGACCTTTTCTGGTGTCATGTTTAATCGACAGTTGTATATAGTCCTGTAGATTTCATTGTAGCAACTGGAAGTTTTATTTGTACCCAACAATTTCCAAAAGACAGTCCGTTTGTTCTTCCCAGCTCAAGAAACGGTCTTTGCCTTTTTTTGGTACAGTCTCTTCGTGGACAACCCATTTTTTGACTTCTTAGGGATATCTGAATGATGCCTGATGTCCTGTGGATCCATTGTAACAGTTGCAAACCCTTTTTATATCTTACAAACCCCAGAAGACAGTCGCCAAGTTCTTATTAGCTACATTAACGGTTATGATCTGTTTTGGTTCAGTTTTTTCGCTGGCAGCCCATATTTTGGACCGTTTCTGGTCTCATGTTTCATCCACAGTTGCCTAAAATCCTGTGGATTCCATTGTAGCAACTGGAAGTCATTTTTATACCCAATCATTTCCAAAAGAGAGTCCGTTTGTTTTTCTCAGCTTAAGAAACGGTCTTTGCATTTTTGGTACAGTCTCTTTGTGGACAACTCATTTTTTATCTTTCTCAGGTATTTTTGAACAACGCCCGATGTCTTGTGGATCTATTGTAACAATTGCTAGCCCTTATTATATCCTCAAACCCCAAAAGACAGTCGCCAAGTTCTTCCTGGCTTTAGCAACGGTTATGATCTGTTTTGGTTTGGTTTGTTCGCTGGGATCCCATTTTTTGGATTATTTTTTGGTCTCATGTTTCATCCACCTTCTTAAAAGTCCTTTGTAATCCACTGTAACAGCTACAAACCCTAAAAGACAGTCGCCAAGTTCTTGCTGGGTACAGCAACGGTTACAGTCTGTTTTGGTGCACTCTTTCCGCTGGTAGCCCATTTTTTGGACTGTTTCTTGGTCTAATGTTTCTTCCACTTGGTCAAAAGTCCTATGGATTCCCTTGTAGCAATTGGAAGTCCTTTTCATACCCAAAAATTTCCAACAGACAGTCCCTCTGTACTTCTCAGCTTAAAAGCGGTCTTTGCCTTTTTTGGTACAGTCTCTTTGTGAACAATCCATTTTTTGACTTTCTCAGGTATGTAAGAACGACGCCTGATGTCCTGTGAATGCATTGTAACAGTTGCAAACCCTTCTTATACCTTACAAACCCTAAAAGACAGTCGCCAAGTTCTTCTTGGTTGCAGCAACGGGTATGGCCTTTTTTGGTGCCAATTTTGTGCTAAGGGCCTATTGTCTGGACTGTTTTTTGCTTTCAGGCATGTAGGGATAAATCCTGGTTTCGTCCACAGTGACGAAACTATGTTTAAGGTCCTACAACAAGCGCAAATACTGCCAAAAGAGGATCGTTATGATCTTTTTGACAGTAGCAATGCTTTTTGTTTTTTAAATAATTTTTCAAGAAAGCTTCTTCCAAAGAACTTATAAAGACCATATTTCAATGAAATTTCATTTGAATGATCATTTGATTGAATCAGAAAGCAGCCATGAACATAACCTTAAAAAAACTCATTCCAACATCAATAGCCTCTTTGGAATGATGAATTGAAGTTAATTAATTACTCTTCTTGTAGTTACTTCAAATATCTTTCGTACTTATGTCAAGAATTTCATCCAATGTCAAGATTTCAACAAAGTCTAATTAAATAAATGCGTAAGAAGTGTTGACGTCATGAAGGTGTGGTAAACTCATTTCCGCCTTGAAACACACCATACATATTGTCTTATTCTGTAGAAAAATTCATTATGAACTCAAATTTCCATAATTACCCAATTTTTGAAGCCAGTTGTACCAACAAAACTTCAATGGAGCATAAAATAATTTTAGAGCCTTTCAGTTGAATGGAAAGTTGCTTTATTGAAGGACCAACTGAAAATTCCTGAAATTTAAGCTTCTTTGAAGTAATTGACATTGAATTAATATTTTTATTACAATATTTACCAAAAAAAAATTACAATCACAAACTTTCCTTCATTGTAAAATATTAAACATTGATTAAAAACCGGATTTCCTGTTGAAAGGTCAAAATATGTAACAAAAACTAGACTTTGTACTTGTGGGTGACGTACCCCACCCACAGAAAAAAACATTGTTTTTATTGTTTCAACACAATTACAGTGTTCAAAATTTGAAATCCCTGATATAATAATCATTTCTGTTCCCCTGACCAAAAATATTTATTCTTGACTTGACCAGCGGATCAAAAAATTTCAAACTACGAGTCCTGACTAAAAAAGGATGTCAAAATAATAAATTGAAGAAAAAATCACGTTTTTGTTTTTTTTTAATACAATAAGAGTGTTCAAAGTTCAATTTTGTTATCCTAGCTGTTCTCTTGAGATGCATTATTAAATCTTGTTAAAACCAGCGGATCAAAAAATGTAAAACTACATGTCCTGACTAAGAAAGGATGTCAAAATAATATACTAGACAGATAATGATGTATTTACTCCCTCTGAAATGAAAATGCTATCTGTTCTGTTGAGATAAATTATTCATTTCTGACTAAACCAGTGCATCAAAAAATTTTAAACTATGAGTGTTGACTACAAAAGGATGTCAAAATAATATACTAAGAAGATAATAACGTTTTTTCTTGTTTTTAGCACAATAAGATTGTCCAAAACTCGAAATTTGCTCCCTTAGCATAAATTATTAATTACTGACTAAACCAGCAGATAAAAAAATTTGAAACATCGAGTGCTGATCAACAAAAGGATGTAAAAATGATATACCGACGATAAATTGACGTTTTGGTTTGTTTTTACGCAATTATAGCGTTCAAAACTAAAAATAACTTATATAAGAATCTTGGTTGTTCTCTTGAGATGAAATATTCATTCCTAACTGAACCAGCGGATAAAAAAATTTAAAACTGCGGGTGCTGACTTTAAAAAGATGGAAAAATAATATATTGAAGAAAAAATAACGTTTTTGTTGTTTTTAGCACAATGGGAGTGTCCAAAACTCGGAATTCCTAATATAATAATCCTATTTGGTCCCTCGAGATAAATTATCCATTCCTGACTGAATTAGCGAATGAAAAAAATTAAAATTATGAATTTTGACTAGTAAGGGATGTCAAAATAATATACTGAAGACAAAATGACATTTAATTTTTTTTTTCACAAAACTATAGCACTGGAAGCTCAAAATAACTGATATAATAATCCATTTTGTTCCTTTAAAATAAATTATTCATTTTTGACTAAGCCAGCGGATCAAAAAAATTTAAATTACGGTTGTTAATAAAGGAAGAACGTAAAAATAATATACTAGAGAAAAAAAAACGTTTTTGTTGTTTTTCGCACAATGAGAGTGTCCTAAATTCGGAATTCCAAATATAATAATCCTGTTTAGTCCCTCGAGATGAATTATCCATTCCTGACTGATTCAGCAGGTAAAAAAAAAATAAAAATTATAAGTGCTGTCTAGGAAAGGATGTTAAAATGATATACCGAAGACAAAGTGACGTTTTAATTTTTTTTCACATAATTATAGTACTGTAAACTCAAAATAACTGATATAACAATTCTTTTTGTTCCCTTAAAATAAATTATTAATTTTTGACTAAACCTACTAATGAAAAATTTTTAAATCACGAATGCTGATTAAGGAAGAACGTTTAAATAATATATTGAAGAAAAAATAACGTTTTTGTTGTTTCTAGCACAATGAGAGTGTCCAAAACTCGGATTTCCTAATATAATAATCTTATTTGGTCCCTCGAGATAAATTATCCATCCCTGACTGAATGAGCAAGTAAAAAAAATATAAAATTATGAATTCTGGCTAGAAAAGGATATAAAAATAATATACTGGAGACAAAATGACGTTTCAATTTTTTTTCCACATAATTATAGTACTGGAAACTCAAAATAACTGATATAATAATCCATTTTGTTCCCTTGAAATAAATTATTAATTTTTGACTAAACCAGCGGATCAAAAAAATTTTATTTATGATTACTGATTAAAGAAAAACGTAAAAAAGATATACCGAAGAAAAAATAACGTTTTTTGTTGTTTTTCGCACAATGAGAGTGTCCAAAACTCGGTTGTCCTCATATAATAATCCTATTTGGTCCCTCGAGATAAATTATTTATTCCTGACTGAATAAGCGAATGAAAAAAAATAAAATTTTGAATTCTGACTAGGAAACAGTGTTAAAATAATATACTGAAGACAAAATGACGTTTTAGTTTTTTTTTTCACATAATTATAGTACTGGAAACTTAAAATAACTGATATAATAATCCCATTTGTTCCCTCAAAATAAACTATCCATTTTTGACTAGGCCAGCGGATCAAAAAATTTTTCAATTACGAGTATTGGCTAAAAAAGGACGTAAAAATAATATACTGAAGAAAAAATCACGTTTTTGTTGTCTTTAGCACAATGAGAGTGTCCAAAACTCGGAATTCCTAATATAATAATCCTATTTGGTCCCACGAGATGAATTATCCATTTCTGACTGAATTAGCAAGTAAAAAAAAGTAAAATTATGAATTTTGACTAGGGAAGGATGTAAAAATAATATACTGAAGACAAAACGACGTTTAAATTTTTTTTTCACATGATTATAGCACTGGAAACTCAAAATAACTAATATAATAATCCATTTTGTTCCTTTGAAATAAATTATTAATTTTTGACTAAGCCAGCGGATCAAAAAATTTGAAATTACGAGTGCTGATTAAGGAAGAATGTTAAAATAATATACTGAGCAAAAAATGACGTATTTGTTGTTTTTAGCACAATGAGAGTGTCCAAAACTCGGAATTCCTAATATAATAATCCTATTTGGTCCCTCGAAATAAATTATCCATTCATGACTGAATTACCAAATGAAAAAAAATAAAATTATGAATTCTGACTAGGAAGGGGTGTAAAAATAATATACTCAAGTTGTTGTTTTCCGCACAATGAGAGTGTCCAAAACTCGGAATTCCTAATATAATAATCCTATTTGGTCCCACGAGATAAATTATCCATTCCTGACTGACTCTAGCAAATAAAAAAAAAATTAAATTATGGATTCTGACTAGGAAGGGATGTCAAAATAATATACTGGAGACAAAATGACGTTTAAATTTTTTTTTTACATAATTATAGCACTGTAAACCAAAAATGACTGATATAATAATCCCTCTTGTTCCCTTAAGATAAATTATTTATTTTTGACTAAGCCAGCCTATCAAAAAATTTGAAATTACGAATGCTGATTGAAAAAGAACGTAGAAATAATATACTAAAGAAAAAACAACGTTTTTGTTGTTATTAGCACAATGAGAGTGTCCAAAACTCGGAGCTCCCAATATAATAATCCTATTTGGTCCCTCGAGACAGATTATCCATTCCTGACTGAATTGGCGAATGAAAAAAATTTCAATTATGAATTCTGACTAGTAAAGGATGTAAAAATGATATACTGAAGAAAAAATGACGCTTCAAATTTTTTTCACATAATTATAGCACTGGAAACTCAAAATAACTGATATAACAATCGTTTTTGTTCCCTTAAAATAAATTATTAATTTTTGACTAAGCCAGCGGATCAAAAAATTTTAAATCACGGTTGTTAATAGAGGAAAAACGTAAAAATAATACACTGAAGAAAAAATTACGTTTTTGTTGTTTTTAGCACAATGATAGTGTCCAAACCTCGGAATTCCCAATATAATAATCCTATTTGGTCCCACGAGATAAATTATCCATTTCTGACTGAATTAGCAAGTAAAAAAAAATAAAATTATGAATTTTGACTAGGGAAGGATGTAAAAATAATATACTGAAGACGAAACGACGTGTAAATTTTTTTTTCACATAATTATAGCACTGGAAACTCAAAATAACATATAATAATCCATTTTGTTTCTTTAAAATAAATTATTAATTTTTGACTAAGCCAGCGGATCAAAAAATTTGAAATTACGAGTGCTGATTAAGGAAGAATGTTAAAATAATATACTGAAAAAAAATGACGTATTTGTTGTTTTTAGCACAATGAGAGTGTCCAAAACTCGGAATTCCTAATATAATAATCCTATTTGGTCCCACGAGATAAATTATCCATTTCTGACTAAATTAGCAAGTAAAAAAAAATAAAATTATGAATTTTGACTAGGGAAGGATGTAAAAATAATATACTGAAGACAAAACGACGTTTAAATTTTTTTTTCACATAATTATAGCACTGGAAACTCAAAATAACTAATGTAACAATCCTTTTTGTTCCCTTAAAATAAATTATTGATTTTTGACTAAGCCAGCGGATCAAAAAAATTTAAATTACTATTGGTAATAAAAGGAGAACGTAAAAATAATATACTTAAGAAAAAATAACGTTTTTGTTGTTTTTCGCACAATGAGAGTGTCCAAAACTCGGAATTTCTGATAAAATAATCCTATTTGGTCCCTCGAGATGAATTATACATTCCTGACTGAGTTAGCAAATAAAAAAAAATAAAAATTATGAATTTTGACAAAGAAGGGATGTAAAAATGATATACTGAAGACAAAATGACATTCCATTTTTTTTTTTCACATGATTATAGCACAGGAAACTCAAAATGACTAATATAATAATCTCTTTTGTTCCCTTAAGATGAATTATTCATTATTGACTAAACCAGCAGATGAAAAAATTTGAAATTACGTATGCTGATTAAAGAAGAACGTAAAAATAATATACTGAAGAAAAAATAACGTTTTTGTTGTTTTTAGCACAATGGGAGTGTCCAAAACTCGGTTTCCCTTATATAATAATCCTATTTGGTTCCTCGAGATGAATTATCCATTCCTGACTGAATTAGCGAATGAAAAAAACTAAAATTATGAATTCTGACTAGGAAGGGATGTGAAAATAATATACTGAAGACAAAATGACGTTTCAATTTTTTTTTTCACATAATTATAGCACTGGAAGCTCAAAATAACTGATATAATAATCCATTTTGTTCCTTTAAAATAAATTATTAATTTTTGACTAAGCCAGCAAATCAAAAAATTTGAAATTACGAGTGCTGATTAAGGAAGAATGTTAAAATAATATACTGAAAAAAAAATGACGTATTTGTTGTTTTTAGCACAATGAGAGTGTCCAAAACTCGAAATTCCTAATATAATAATCCTATTTGGTCCCTCGAGATAAATTATCCATTCCTGACTGACTCTAGCAAATAAAAAAAAAAATTAAATTATGGATTCTGACTAGGAAGGGATGTCAAAATAATATACTGAAGACAAAATGACGTTTAAATTTTTTTTTTTACATAATTATAGCACTGTAAACCAAAAATGACTGATATAATAATCCCTCTTGTTCCCTTAAGATAAATTATTTATTTTTGACTAAGCCAGCCGATCAAAAAATTCGAAATTACGAATGCTGATTGAAAAAGAACGTAGAAATAATATACTAAAGAAAAAACAACGTTTTTGTTGTTATTAGCACAATGAGAGTGTCCAAAACTCGGAGCTCCCAATATAATAATCCTATTTGGTCCCTCGAGATAGATTATCCATTCCTGACTGAATTGGCAAATGAAAAAAATTTCAATTATGAATTCTGACTAGTAAAGGATGTAAAAATGATATACTGAAGAAAAAATGACGCTTCAAATTTTTTTCACATAATTATAGCACTGGAAACTCAAAATAACTAATATAACAATCCTTTTTGTTCCCTTAAAACAAATTATCAATTTTTGACTAAACCAGCGGATCAAAAAAATTTAAATCACGGTTGTTAATAGAGGAAAAACGTAAAAATAATATACTGAAGAAAAAATAACGTTTTTGTTGTTTTTAGCACAATGAGAGTGTCCAAAACTCGGAATTCCTAATTTAATAATCCTATTTGGTCCCTCGAAATAAATTATCCATTCATGACTGAATTACCAAATGAAAAAAAATAAAATTATGAATTCTGACTAGGAAGGGGTGTAAAAATAATATACTCAAGACAAAATGATGTTTTAATTTTTTTTCACATAGTTATAGCACTGGAAAGTCAAAACAACTGATATAATAATCCCTTTTGTTCCCTTAAAATGAATTATTCATTTTTGACCAAACCAGCTGATGAAAAAATTTGAAATTATGAATGCTGATTAAGGAAGAACGTAAAAATAATATACTTAAGAAAAAATAACGTTTTTGTTGTTTTTAGCACAATGAGAGTGTCCAAAACTCGGAATTCCTAATATAATAATCCTATTTGGTCCCTCGAGATAAATTATCCATTCCTGACTGAATTAGCGAAAGAAAAAAAATAAAATTATGAATTCTGACTAGCAAGGGATGTAAAAATAATATAATGAAGACAAAATGCCGTTTCATTTTTTTTCCCACATAATTATAGCACTGGGAACTCAAAATAACTGATATAAAAATCCCTTTTGTTCCCTTAAAATAAATTATTTATTTTTGACTAAACCAGCGAATCAAAAAAAAATTAAATTACGACTGTTAATAAAGGAAGAACGTAAAAATAATATACTAAAGAAAAAATAACGTTTTTGTTGTTTTTAGCACATTGAGAGTGTCCAAAACTCGGAATTCCTAATATAATAATCCTATTTGGTCCCTCGAGATAAATTATCCATTCCTGACTGAATTAGCGAAAGAAAAAAGATTAAAATTATGGATTCTGACTAGAAAAGGATGTAAAAATAATATAATGAAGACAAAATGACGTTTAAATTTTTTTTCACATAATTATAGCACTGTAAACCAAAAATGACTGATATAATAATCCATCTTGTTCCCTTAAGATAAATTATTTATTTTTGACTAAGCCAGCCGATCAAAAAATTTGAAATTACGAATGCTGATTGAAAAAGAACGTAGAAATAATATACTAAAGAAAAAACAACGTTTTTGTTGTTATTAGCACAATGAGAGTGTCCAAAACTCGGAGCTCCCAATATAATAATCCTATTTGGTCCCTCGAGACAGATTATCCATTCCTGACTGAATTGGCGAGTGAAAAAAATTTCAATTATGAATTCTGACTAGTAAAGGATGTAAAAATGATATACTGAAGAAAAAATGACGCTTCAAATTTTTTTCACATAATTATAGCACTGGAAACTCAAAATAACTGATATAACAATCGTTTTTGTTCCCTTAAAATAAATTATTAATTTTTGACTAAGCCAGCGGATCAAAAAATTTTAAATCACGGTTGTTGATAGAGGAAAAACGTAAAAATAATACACTGAAGAAAAAATTACGTTTTTGTTGTTTTTAGCACAATGATAGTGTCCAAACCTCGGAATTCCCAATATAATAATTTTATTTGGTCCCACGAGATAAATTATCCATTTCTGACTGAATTAGCAAGTAAAAAAAAATAAAATTATGAATTTTGACTAGGGAAGGATGTAAAAATAATATACTGAAGACGAAACGACGTGTAAATTTTTTTTTCACATAATTATAGCACTGGAAACTCAAAATAACATATAATAATCCATTTTGTTTCTTTAAAATAAATTATTAATTTTTGACTAAGCCAGCGGATCAAAAAATTTGAAATTACGAGTGCTGATTAAGGAAGAATGTTAAAATAATATACTGAAAAAAAATGACGTATTTGTTGTTTTTAGCACAATGAGAGTGTCCAAAACTCGGAATTCCTAATATAATAATCCTATTTGGTCCCTCGAAATAAATTATCCATTCATGACTGAATTGCCAAATGGAAAGAAAAATAAAATTATGAATTCTGACTGGGAAGGGATGTAAAAATAATATACTGAAGAGAAAATGACGTTTTAATTTTTTTTCCACATAATTATAGCACTGGAAACTCAAAATAACTGTTATAATAATCTCTTTTGTTCCCTTAAAACAAATTATTAATTTTTGAATAAACCAGCGCATCAAAAAAATTTAAATCATGATTATTAATAAAGAAAGTACGTAAAAATAATATACTAAAGAAAAAATAACGTTTTTGTTGTTTTTAGCACAATGAGAGTGTCCAAAACTCGGAATTCCTAATATAATAATCCTATTTTGTCCCTTGAGGTAAATTATCTATTCCTGACTGAATAAGCGAATGAAAAAAACTAAAATTATGAATTCTGACTAGGAAGGGATGTGAAAATAATATAATGGAGACAAAATGACGTTTTAATTTTTTTTCCACACAATTATAGCACTGGAATCTCAAAATAACTAATATAATAATCCTTTTTGATTCCTTAAAATAAATTATTGATTTTTGAACAAACCAGCAGATCAAAAAAATTTAAATTACGATTGTTAATGAAGAAAGAACGTAAAAATAATATACTGAAAAAAAATAACGTTTTTGTTGTTTTTAGCACAATGAGAGTGTCCAAAACTTGGAATTCCTAATATAATAATCTTATTTGGTCCCTCGAGATAAATTATCCATTCCTGACTGAATTAGCAAATGAAAAAAATTAATATCCGGAATACTGACTAGGAAAGGATGTAGAAATAATATATTGGAGACAAAATAATGTTTTAATTTTTTTTCACATAATTATAGCACTGGAAACTCGAAATAACTAATATAATAATCCATTTTGTTCCCTTGAAATGAATGATTAATTTTTGACTAAACCAGCGGATCAAAAAATTTTTATTTATGATTACTGATTATAGAAAAACCTAAAAATGATATACTGAAGAAAAAATAACGTTTTTTGTTGTCTTTCGCACAATGAGAGTGTCCAAAACTCGGTTTCCCTCATATAATAATCCTATTTGGTCCCTCGAGATAAATTATCCATTCCTGACTGAATTAGCGAATAAAAAAAAATAAAATTATGAATTCTGACTAGGACACAGTGTTAAAATAATATACTGAAGACAAAATGACGTTTTAGTTTTTTTTTTCACATAATTATAGCACTGGAAACTTATGATAACTGATATAATAATCCTATTTGTTCCATTAAGATGAATTATTTATTTTTGACTAAACCAGCCGATCAAAAAATTTGAAATTACGAATGCTGATTGAAAAAGAACGTAGAAATAATATACTAAAGGAAAAACAACGTTTTTGTTGCTTTTAGCACATTGAGAGTGCCCAAAACTCGGAATTCCTAATATAATAATCCTATTTGGTCCCTCGAGATAAATTATCCATTCCTGACTGAATTAGCAAATGAAAAAAATAAGAATTATGAATTCTGACTAGTAAGGGATGTAAAAATGATATACTGAAGAAAAAATGATGCTTCAATTTTTTTTTCATATAATTATAGCACTGGAAACTCAAAATAACTGATATAACAATCGCTTTTGTTCCCTTAAAATAAATTATTAATTTTTGACTAAGCCAGCGGATCAAAAAAATTTAAATCACGGTTGTTAATAGAGGAAAAACGTAAAAATAATATACCGAAGAAAAAATAACGTTTTTGTTGTTTTTAGCACAATGATAGTGTCCAAACCTCGGAATTCCCAATATAATAATCCTATTTGGTCCCTCGAGATAAATTATCCATTCCTGACTGAATTAGCAGATGAAAAAAATTAATATTGTGAATACTGACTAGGAAAGGATGTAGAAATAATATACTGAAGACAAAATGACGTTTTAATTTTTTTTTTACATGATTATAGCACCGGAAACTCAAATTACCCAATATAATAATCCTTTTTGTTCCCTTAAAATAAACTATTCATTTTTGACTAAACCAGCGAATCAAAAAAAAATTAAATTACGACTATTAATAAAGAAAGAACGTAAAAATAATATACTAAAGAAGAAATAACGTTTTTGTTGTTTTTAGCACAATGAGAGTGTCAAAAATTCGGAACTCCTAATATAATAATCCCATTTGGTCCCTCGAGATAAATTATCTATTCCTGACTGAATTAGCTATTGGAAAAAATTAAAATTATGAATTATGACTAGGAAAGGATGTGAAAATGATATACTGGAGACAAAATGACGTTTTAATTTTTTTTCACATAATTATAGCACTGGAAATTCAAAATAACTAATGTAACAATCTTTTTTATTCCCTTAAAATAAATTATTAATTTTCGACTAAACCAGCGCATTAAAAAAATTTGAATTACGGTTGTTAATAGAGGAAAAACGTAAAAATAATATACTGAAGAAAAAATAACGTTTTTGTTGTTTTTAGCACAATGAGAGTGTCCAAAACTCGGAGCTCCCAATATAATAATCCTATTTGGTCCCTCGAGATAAATTATCCATTTCTGACTGATTTGGCGAATGAAAAAAATAAGAATTATGAATTTTGACTAGTAAGGGATGTAAAAATGATATACTGAAGAAAAAATGATGCTTCAATTTTTTTTTCATATAATTATAGCACTGGAAACTTAAAATAACTAATATAACAATCCTTTTTGTTCCCTTAAAATAAATTATTAATTTTTGACTAAACCAGCGGATAAAAAAAATTTAAATTACAATTGTTAATAAAGAAACAACGTTAAAATAATATACTGAAGAAAAAAATAACGTTTTTGTCATTTTTAGCACAATGAGAGTGTCCAAAACTCGGAACTCCTAATATAATAATCCTATTTGGTCCCTCGAAATAAATTATCCATTCATGACTGAATTACCAAATGAAAAAAAATAAAATTATGAATTCTGACTAGGAAGGGGTGTAAAAATAATATACTCAAGACAAAGTGACGTTTTATTTTTTTTTCACATAATTATAGCACTGGAAACTAAAAACGACTGATATAATAATCCCTTTTGTTCCCTTAAGATAAATTATTAATTTTTGATTAAACCAGTGGATCAAAAAATTTGAAATTACGAATTCTGGCTAAAAAAGGACGTAAAAATAATATACTGAATAAAAAATTACGTTTTTTTGTTTTTAGCACAATGAGAGTGTCCAAAACTTCTGATATAATAATCCTATTTTGTCCCTTGAAGTAAATTATTAATTCCTGACTAAACTAGTGGATAGAAAAAATTGAAATTATGCGTACTAACTGAGGAAGGATGTAAAAATAATATACTAAAAACAAAATGGCGTCCTGTTTTTCTGAACAAAATTGGAGCGTGCTAAACTTACCCAATCCAAAAATAGTATTTTAGTTGATTTATAGTTAATACCTTTTAAGGTAGAAACTAATTCATTACCAAAGTGTCCTTGAATGATAGAAAAAACTGATACAAAAGATCAATAATTAATTTTGAAACAAATTCGGACATTTACAAGTATGTTTTGTTAATTTTTAGACAGGGCAATTTGTTTGATTATAAATCAAACAAAAAATTGGACAAAAAAAAATTTGGACAGAATTTTTTATGTTTTTAATGTTTCTGAATGATTAATTAATAATATTTTTTAGGTACTAATTGGAAGAGGTCCCGAGGTGAGCAGCAAACCGATACCTCAACCACACAGCTCAGACATCTTATCTGGGGTTGATTTTTTATCAATGTTTATGCACAGTGCCACCCAATTACCAAAACAAACTTCTTTTACCAACAATATAGAAGTAACAACCATTTATAACGAAGAAATTACTCAAAATGATGAAAGGGGTGAGAAAAAAGGGGGTGAGGAGGAAATTGATAAGGTAGCTTTTATAAAAGACAACCCTAGTGCCATTGTAGCAAATTCAAACAGAAATGAATTTAATATAGACGAAACTGACCCTATTTTAATTAATAAACAGGATAATTTAAGGGTGGACTCAAAAGTCAAACGAAAATCGGAGGATTTATTGGCAATAGGCGCAAATCCTGATTACATCGCTCAACAACAATCCAGACTTCATAATAATAATTATAACCACCCTTATTTGAATCGCCAATCATCCAGGAGTCGATCAGTTAGTTACAGTGCTGTAATACAATCCTTACCCTCAAACATCCCCCCAGAAAAAAGCTGGAAGGACTCAAATCCAGTTATTGCCAAACCTAACCACAATTTGGATGATTACGACTATACAGAACCCCCAAATATATCCCCCAACCCCCATTCGACTGCCGAAAGCAAATACAACCCCGGGGAGTTCAACGAAAGCGCTGATAAAAAGCACGAGCCCCACGAACGAAACTGGGGCTTCCCTGAAAAGAACTACGGAAACTTACCCCAAGTTTATGGAAAACCCGAACAGAATTACGAAATAGATGAAGCTGTAAGCGTAATGACTAATGGTAGAGCCCATGGGGTTCAAAGCAACCCCACTGAAAAGCCCCAACAGGATGACAACCAAAAAGTTGGTTATGTTGTCGAAGGGAGGAATTATAGGAAATACAGGGTGGAAGAAAGGACCTCTGATGGGTTTATTGTTGGGGAATATGGGGTTGTGAGCAATAATGATGGTAGTTTGAGGGGGGTGAGGTATACAGCGGATGGGACGATTAATCCGAGAGTTATTTATGATGCCCTGATGAAGTTTTTGGCTCTGTGATGATTTAACGTAAAGACAATTAATAAAACGTGCACTGAATACTTAATAGGTGCGAAAAGAATACTTTTTGCACGGCTGATAATCAATTCATAGCTGTATTTCCTGTGGAATACTTGACAATACCTAATTCATTGTATTTCCTTCAGGATATCTGCATATCTCAGAAATATTGGTATTTTCTGTAAATGGCTTGGAAATATCTGTATTTCCTGTCAAATACCCGTTAAATACCTGGTTTCCTGTAAAATACTTGCATTTCCTTCAAAATACCTTAATTTTCCATAAAATTACTTGTCGTGAATATCTTGGAAATACAGATTTCCTGTTAAACATTTTGGCAATACTTGTATTGCTTCTGCCAAACAAGGAAATACTTCAGCAATACCTGTCTTTATTATAAAATACCTATTTTACTCTGCAATACTTGTATTTCTTTGGAATACCTAAATTTCCTGTAAAATACCGTAGGGATATCTGTATTTCCTGTAAAATACCGTAAAAATATCTGTATTTCCTATGAAATACTCGTATTTGTCATGTAATACCTATTCTTCCTCTGGAGTACCTGTATTCATTTAGAATACCTATATTTCCTATAAAATACCTCAAAAAATCTGTATTTCCTTTAAAATACAGTTGAAATACTTGTATTTCCTGTGGGAACTTCAAAAATACCTGATTTCCTATTGCATAACTTATATCGCCTGTAAATATTTCTAGTTCAAATGTAGTATCTCCAAAACATCTGTAATACCCCAAGAGTTCTTGTATTTTCCATGAAATACCGGTATTTTCAGTATTTCCTGTGGTATACTCTGTAAATAGCTGTTTTATATGTGTTATACCTTGAAAATACTCAAATGATCCATGAAATACCCATGAAACATCTGATTCTTTTTTAGAAACCTGTACTTTCTATGAAATATCTTGTAAACATCAGTATTTCCTATGATCTACTTCGGCAATACCTAAATTTCTGCAATAATACTTTGTAAGTAGTTGTATTACCTGTAAAATATTTCAGGAATAACTGATTATCTATTAAATACTTGTATTCCTTGTAAAATACTTGTATTTTTTTGGCAATATCTCTATTTCTGGTATTTCCAGTTGAGTACGTCAGAAATTCCTGCATCTTCCATAGAATATCCTGAAAACCCTAAGAATACTTGCATTCCTTGCGAAATACCTAAATTTCCTGTAAAATACTGGTATTTCCCCTGAAATTTCTGTATTTCTCTGGTATACCTGTATTTCCTAAGAATATACTTGGGTTTAACTGTATTTCCTGTAAAATGCTTTAGAAGGATCTGAATTTTCTTCAAAATACTCAGGAAATGACTATTTCCTTTCTAAAATACTGTAATTTACAATATTTCGAAGTTTACTTGAATTTCTCATGAATTTTTTTGGCAATACCTGTATTTCCTGTGGAATGCTCGAGAATTACCCTGTTTTTTCTCTGCAATATCTGAGTTATGTTCAAAGTAACTTAGGATTGCCTGTTTTCATTCTAAAATACTTCAGGAATGCCAATTTTTATGAAAAGTACTTCAATTTCACAAAAAACTCTCAAGAAATACCTGCATTTATAAAAAAAACACAAAAGTACTTCAGTTTTCTAAAAAATACTTTGAAATTACTTGTACCTCGTCTGTTATATCAGTATTGTCCTTGAGTATCTATACTTTTACTGAAATACCTGTATTTCCTGTGAAATACTTTGAGATTGCCTATTTCCATTCTGGGGTATCTCAGGAATGCCTGTATCCATAAAATACGACGAAAGTACTGTAATTTCTCAAGAAATACCCCGAAATTTCTTGTATTTCCTTTAGTATATCCTAGGAATACCTGTACTTACTCTGTAATCACTGTATTTCTCCTGCAATACCTGTATTTCCTGTAAAATACTTCGTTAGAAATAATCCAGCAGCATCTGTATTTATAAAATACAACAAAAGTACTTCACTTTCCCAAAAAATATTCCAAAATTACTTATATTTCCTTTAGTACGGCCTAAAAATACCTGTACTTCGTCTGTAATATCTGTATCGCACTAGAATGCCTGTATTTCCTGTAAGATACTTTAGGACTGCCTATTTTCTTTCTGAAATACCTCAGGAATACCATAAAAGTACCCTAATTCCAGAAAAAATGCCTTTACTCCGTCTGTAACATCTGTATTTTCCCTGGCATACTTGTATTTCCTGTAAAATACTTTGAGATTGCCTATTTCCATTCTGAAAAGTACTTCAATTTCTCAGGAAATACCTCAAGATTTCTTGTATCTCCTTCAGCATGCCTTAGAAATACCTGAACCTCCTCTGTAAGGTTAATATTGTCCTTGGACGTATGAGTACCTGTATTTCCTGTAAGATACTTTGGGATTGCCTGTTTTTATTCTGAAACACTCCACAAATACTTGTATTCATAAAATAGCACTAAAGTATCTCAACTTCATGAGAAATACTTCAAAATTACTTGTATTTCC
The DNA here is from genome assembly GCA_963989225.1 of Dromius quadrimaculatus. Classification (NCBI taxonomy): domain Eukaryota; kingdom Metazoa; phylum Arthropoda; class Insecta; order Coleoptera; family Carabidae; genus Dromius; species Dromius quadrimaculatus. The sequence goes on from OZ022326.1 coordinate 64,725,498, forward strand.
TTAAGTATGCCCTAGAAATACCTGTACTTCCTCTGTAATATTTGTATTTTCTCTGAAATACTTGTATTTCCTTTAGTATGCCTTGGAAATACCTGTACCTCCTTTATAGCATCTGTATTGTTCTAGAACGTCTGTATTTTTTTCAAATATCTGTATTTCCCATTTAATACGTTGAGATGGCCCGTTTTCATTTTGGACTACTCTAGAAATACCTGTATTAATAAAATTTCAGGAAATTACCTCATTTTTCTAGGAAATACCTGAAAATTACTTGTATTTCATGTAGTATGCCCCAATAATACCTGAATTACCTCTATATTGTCCTGAAACATATGTATTTTTCTTGAAATACCTGTATTCCCTGTAAGGTACTTTGGAATTGCCTGTTCTTATTTTGAAATACTTGTATTTATTGAATATCAAGAAATACTAGTGAAAAATACCTCAAAATTACCTGTACTCCCTCTGTAATATCTGTATTTTCTCTGAAATACTTGTGTTCCTTGTAAGATACCTTGATATTGCCTATTTCCAATCTGGAATACTCCAGGAATATCTATATTCATAAAATACCACAAAAGCACCTCAGTTTTTCAGGTAATACCTTAAGATCACTTGTATTTCCTTTGGTATACCCTACAAATTCCTGTACCTCCTCTGTAATTTTTGTCTTGCCCTGAAACATACGTATTTTTTCTGAAATACATGTATCTTCTGTAAGACATCTCTGGATTGCCTGTTTTCATTTTGCAATACTGCAAGAATACATATATTCATAAAATATGCCGGAAGTATCTTAATTTCTCGAAAAATACCATGTATTTCCTTAATTATGCTTTATAATGTCAATATTGTCCTGACATTTATATATTTCTCCTGAAATACCTGTATTTCCTATGAAATACATTTGGATTGCTTATTTCCATTATGAAATACTTCAGGAATATCTATATTTATAAATTACCACAAAAATACCTCAATTTTTCAACCCATATTGCCCGGAGATACCTGTATTTCCTGTGAAGTATCTGTTTATCCTTTGAAATCACACAAAAATATTAGTTATACCTATGTTATACTTCAATACTCTCTACAGTGCTAGAAATACCTGTATTTCCTATGACATTTTGTATTTCTTGGAAATATCTCCTTCACTATGCCCTAGGAATATCTGTATTGTCTTGGGACGTCTGTATACCTGTATTTTCTGTAAAATACCTTGAGATTGCCTATTTTATACTGGAATACTTCAGGAATATCTGCATGCATGAAATACTACAAAAGTACCTCAATTTTTCAAGAAATACCTTAAAATTACTTGTATTTTTTTGGTATGTCCAAAAAATACCGATACATCTTTTGTAATTTCTGTATTGTCTCAGAATGCTTGTATTTCTAGTGAAATACCTTGGAAATATCTGTTTATCCTTTGAAATTACACATAATTACCTGTTTTGCCTGAGCAATATTGGAAATATCTGTATTTCCCATTAGATTGTTGTATTTCCAATATTGCAGAGAATATTCAAGTATTGAACAGGTAAACAAGTATTTCTGTGCAATTCCAAAGAATCGTCAGATATTTCCAAGGTATTTCTCAAAAAATGTCGTAAAATTACTTGTATTTTCTTAAGTATGCTCTAGAAATACTTGTATCGCCTCTGTAATCACTGTATTGTCCTGGAATGTTTATAAATCCTGTGAAACAGCTTGGAAATACTTGCTTATCCTTTGGAATCATACAAAATTAATCCAGGAGTAGCGGTGTTTATAAAATACAACGAAAGTACTTCAATTTTTCAAAAAAATACCAAAATTACTTGTATTTCCTCAAGTACGCCCTAGAAATACCTGTACTCAATCTGTGATGTCTGTATTGTCCTGAAATACCTGTATTACCTGTAAGATACTTTGGGACTGCCTATTTTCAATCTGAAATACTCCAGGACATCTCCAGGACATCTCGACATATCTATATTTCCTGTAAAATACTTTGGGACTGCCTATTTCCATTCTGAAAAAAGCTTGCATTTATGAAATACGGGACAAGTACCTCAATTTCCCAGGAAAAACTTCAAAATTTCTTGTATTTTCTTCAGCATGTTTCAGGAATACCTGAACCTGTAAAATCAATATTGTCCTGAAACACCTATATTTTCTGTAAGATACTTTGAGATTGGCTGTTCTCATTTTAAAACACTCCACGAATACTTGTATTTATAAAATAGCACAAAAGTATCTCAACTCCATGAGAAATACATCAAAATTACTTGTATTTCCTTTAGTATACCTTGGAAATACCTGTATTTCCTTTGTAGCATCTATATTGACCTGAGACATCTGTACTTTTTTTGAAATACCTGTATTTCTCATAAAATACGTTGAGTTTGCCTGTTTTCATTTTGGAATACCTCAGTTTTGCAGGAAATACCTGAAAATTACTTGTATTTCCTGCAGTATACCCTAATAATACCTGAATCTTCTCGGTATTGTCCGTATTGTCCTGAAATATATGCATAACTGTTTCTCTTGTAAGATACTTTAGTATTGCCTATTTTCACTCTGCAATACTTCACGAATGCTGATATTTATAAAATAGGATGAAAGTATTTAAATTTTCCAAGAAATACCCCAAGATTACTTGCATTTTTTCAGTATACCCAGAAATACCTGTATTTTCTCTGAAATACTTGTATTCCCTGTTAAATACCCTAAGATTGCCTATTTTCATTTTGGAATATTTCAGGAATACCTGTATTTATGAAATATAACCGAAGTACCTTAATTTCCGAAGAAATACCTCAAAATCATTAGTATTTCTTTTGTTACGCACTAGTAATACCTGTACCCCCTTTGATATTTCTGTATCGTCCTGAAACATATGTATTTCTCTTAAAATAGCTGTATTTCCTGTAAGATATCTTGAAATTGCCCATATTAATTTTGGGATACTGAAGAAGTACCTGTATTTATATAGTCTCACGAAAATACCTTGTATTTCCTTTAGTATACCCTAGGAGCTTCTATACCTCTTCTTAAACATTTGTATTGTCCTGAAATACCTTTTTATTGTTTGGAATCAGTAGGCAATACCTGTATTATCTATTAGATTGTTAATTTCGTGAAAATACCTGTATTTATAATATTGCAGAGAGTTTTCAAGTATCACACAGGTGAACAGATATTTCTGTGTAATTCAAAAGGGTAAACAGGTATCTTTAAAGTATTTATTGGGAATTACCTCAAGATTACTTATATTTTCTTTTAGTATGCCCTGGAAATTCTGTATCTCCTCTGTAACATCTGTATTTTTTATATTTCCTGTGAAATACCTTAGAAATAACTATTTATCCTTGGAAATTACACAGAATTACTTGATTTGCCTGTGCAAAGTTGGCAATACCTGTATTACCTATTAGCTTGTTGTATTTCTTGAAAATACCTGTATTTCCAATATTGCAGAGAATATTGAGGTATAACACAGATGAACAAGTAATTCTGTGTAATTCCAAAGAGTGAATACGTATATCTAAAGTATTTCCTAGGAGTTACTGTAAGATTACTTGTATTTTTTCTAATAAGCCTTGGAAAACCTGTATCTCCTTTGTAAATGTCCTGAAATACCTTGGAATTACCTGTTTATGTATCGGAATCATACAAAATTAACCGTTCTGAAAGTACAATGTTGGAAATACTTGTATTAAGATTGTTGTATCTCTTGAAAATACCTGTATTTCTAGTATTGCACAAAATTACACAGTGGAAACAAGTATTTTTATGTAATTCTAATAAATCAGCATGTATTTCCAAAGTATTTATAACAAAATACCACAGAATCACTTGTATTTCCATTCGTATGCCCTGAAAATATCTGTATCCTATCCGTTATAACTGTATCGTCATGAAATACCTGTATTTCTTGCGGAATACAATGGAAATAACTGTTTAGTATCTGGAATTACACAGAAGTACTTGTTTTTCTTGTCAATTACTCTCTGCAAGTTCAGTTTTGGCTATGAGACTGTTGTATTTTCTGGAAATACCTGTAATTTCAATATTGCAGGAAATATTTAAGTATTACACAGGGGAAACAGGTATTCCTGTGTATATTTCCAAAGTATTTATCAAGAAATATCTCAGGATCACTTGTATTGCCATTAGTATTTCCTTGAAATACCTGTATCCTATCTTTTATAATTGTATTGTCCTGAAATATTTGTATTTCCAGTGAAATACCTTGGAAATAACTGTTTATCATATGAAATTACACAGAAATACTTGTTTTTTCTGTTAAATACTCTCTGCAATACAGGAAATACCAGTTTTGACTATGAGACTGTTGTATCTCTTAGAAATACATGTATTTTCTTATATTGCAGAGAATATACCACAGTGGAAACAGGTATTTCTGTGTATATTTCCGAAATATTTATCAAGAAATACCTCAGAGTCACTTGTATTGCCATTAGTATGCCCTTTGTATACTTTGAGAATACCTGTTTATCCTTTGGAATTGTACAAAATTACTTGTTTTGCCTGTGCCATACTGGAAATACCTATATTTCCTATTAGATTGTCGTATTTTTAGTATTGCAGGGTATATTAAAGTATTACACAGGTAAAATAGGTATTTCTGTGTAATTCAAAAGTATAAACGTGTATTTCCAAGGTATTCTTCAGGAAACATCTTAAAATTACTTGTATTTTCTTTAGTATGCACTAAAAATACCTGTATTTCCTCTGTAATAACTACATCGTCCTGGAAAGCCTATATATCCTGTAAAATACTTTTTTATGGTTCGAAATCACACAGAATGACCTATTTTGCATGTGCAATGCTGAAAATACCTGTATTTCCTATGAAATTGCTGTATTTTTTGGAAATACCGATATTTGCTATATTGCACAAGTATTGTTCAGATAAAACAGGTATTTATATGTAATTTCAGAAGAACAATAGGTATTTCTAGAGTATTTCCAATAGTATGCCGTATAAATACCCGTATCTTATCTGTAATAACTGTATTGCCCTTGAATGCTTGTATTTTCTGTGAAATACATTGGAAATAACTGTTTATCATTTGGAATTACACAGAAATACCTGTTTTCTTGTTGAATATTATCTGCAATGCAGGAAATACTACTTTTGATTATTAACCTGCTGTATTTCTTGGAAATATGTTTCCAATATTGCAGAGAATATTCAAGTATTACACAGGTAAACAGGTATTCCTGTATAATTCCAGATATTGCCTGGGAATTCCTTCAAGTTTACTTGTATTTCCATTAGTACGCATTTAAAATACTTCTATTGTATATCTTGTAGGATATCTTACTTATATATTCCTTCAGTATGCCCTGAAGATCCTGTATCTCTTCTGTAACATCTGTATTTTTCTGAAAGACCTGTATTTCCAGTAAAATACTTTGGAAATACCTCTTTATCCTTAGGAGTCACACAGAATTACCTGTGAAAAGTTGGAAATATTTGTATTATCTATTAGATTGTTGTATCTCTTCTGTAATGCTTAAAATTTCCTGAAATACCTGTATTTTCAGTAAAATACATTGGAAATACCTGTTTATGTTTTGGAATCATACAAAATTAACTGTTCTGAATGTGCAATGATGGAAATACCTGTATTTCCTATAAGATTGTTGTATCTCTTGGAAATTCCTGTATTTCTTATATTGCTCAAGATTACACAGTGAAAACAGGTATTTCTGTGTAATTCCAAAAGATTAACAGGTATTTCTAAAGTATTTCTCAGGAAACACCTCAGAATCACTTGTATTTCCATTAGTATGCCGTAGAAATACCCGTATTTTATCGGTTATAACTGTATTGCCCTGTAATACCTGTATTTCCCAAAATACATTGGAAATAATTGTTTATCAATTGGAATTACACAGAAATACCTGTTTTCCCTGTTGAATATTCTCTGCAATGCAGGAAATACCAGTTCTAACTATGTTGTATTTCCTGGAAATACTTGAATTTCCAATATTGCACGGAATATCCAAGTTTTACACAGGTAAGCAGGTATTTCTGTGTAATTTTAGATATTGCCTGGTAATTACTTCAAGTTTACTTGTATTTCCATTAGTATTCATTGGAAATACTTGTATTGTCCTGGGATATATGTATTTCCTGTAAAATACTTAGAAAATACTTGTTTATTTTTTGTAAATACTGGAAATACCTGTATTTGCTACAAGATAGCAGTATTTCTTGGAAATATCTGTATTTCCTGAGGAAATACGTGTATTTTTTTCGGAATACTTCAGAAATGTTTGTATTTCCAGTGGAGTACTCTAAGAATACTCGTAATTTTCGTAAATACCCCGGCAATACTTGTATTTCCTGTGGTATACCTCATAATACCTCAATGGTTACTCCTTTGCTCAAATTATTTGTGAAAATAGTTTGTGGTATATTTCCATTTGTTTTTCTGTGCTTATCGATTATTTTGGTTATGAATTCATGCAGATATCCTAAAAAACACTTGAAGAAGCTCAAAATAGAAAATTTAGGTTAGGTTTGTTAGTTTTGTGTAATGATTTAGGTGATGAAATTAAGTTAAATTACTAGGTATTTTTGATCAATCGCTGTTTGCTTGCCAATTTCTGTTTTAAATTAATTATTAGATGAATCATTATTATTTCTATTGAATCAAATGATAAAAAGCTTGTTTTGGAGTTTGATATTTGCTCATGTATGCATAGTTTATTTTTATACGTAATTATAATAAAATAATTGTATAATGTAGTACTTTTTAGCTTATTATTGTTATTGAGTAGTAAGTTATTTTAATGGAGTGTACGTTTATAGTTTTTATTAATAAAACAATTGTAAAATAAATTCTGGCTGCAGGGAAACCATTTGTCAAACCCTTCCATACAAAAGCCCCCAATTTGTATTCACATTCAGAAAATACATCACATACTCAAAAATTCTTCCCTATTGATCTTTATTATATTTTTTTTCAGGTAAAGGGACAAGTTTTAGTGAATGAAAGGGCACGAGACTTCTGTGACAAGCAAAGACATTCTCAGGTAAGATTTTTGAATGACTATATTTATTTTACATTTGTGTCATGTGTGATTGTAATATTGACAAATGACATTTTTAAATTGAATATTTTAGACATTTTGACGTGTGAAAAATTCCTTTGCTGCAATTTTTTGAATAAATTTGACTGCACTCTTACGATATTCCACCGTCTCTTGACTTCTCAAAGTTCGTTCCTTTCATTTTCTTGAGGCGGTAACATCCGCTCAAGTTTTCGTCTTCCCATTCAAATGTCTGCCGTTCAAGTCTTGCTTCTTGCAGTGAATGATTGTAAGACGAGCACGTTAAGATATCAAGTTACGCCCGCCTGAGAAATTATTGTTTAAAAAGCATAATATGCCTGCATGCTCTTTTAGATCATGAGAAACTTTTTGATGTGAATTCTTGAAGTTAGAGGCTTTCATACAAAAAAAATCATTTTGCAGTTCACATTTTGAACCACTAATTTACGGTACAATAATTCCATTGAATAATTCAATAATTATTGACGTCTGATACTTCAAAATTATTTTGTCAATATCTTCCAAGTTATTTTACAAATATCCTTGTCCCATCTTAATAATGACCCAAAATTTGATAGCTTTTGAGCCACTGGTTTAGTGATTAATTCAACGAAATCAAAGTTGATACAATCTTTCAGTTGTAGTTCAATTCAGGTACCTATTTTTCCTAAATTAGGGTTGATTGAAACTTAAAAATTATTTTGCAGATACCTATATTCATTTTTAGTAATGACACAAAATTTGAATATTTTCGGGTTCCTAGTTTAGTAATCAGCCTGACATTTGTTTCAAAAGGAAAATATTACAATGTTCCTATTGAGACTTTAGTTCAGGCATCCATTTTGTATGAAATATTTGTGTCTGATATTTAAAAATTATTTTACGAATACCTATATCCTTTTTCAGTATTGTCACAAAGTTTGATAGTTTTTACTAAAGTGGTTTAATAATAAACCCGATTTTTGTCTTAATTGCCAAAACATCAATGACAATACAATATTACCGTTGGGTGGTTCATTTCACGAATCTATTTTTCCTGAATTAGGACTGTCTTGAGATTGAAAATTATTTTGCAGACACCTATATTCATTTCTAGTAATGGTATGAAATTTGAACGTTTTCGGGTTCATAGTTTAGTAATCAGCCTGACGTCTGTCTCAATAGAAAAGTAATACAATGTTATCATTGAGACTGCAGTTCAGGCATCCATTTTGTATGAAATAATTGTGTCTGATACTTCAAAATTATTTTTAGAATATCTAAGTATTTTTTCAGTATTGGCACAAAGTTTGCTAGTTTTTACCCAAGTGGTTTAGTAATAAACCTGATTTTTGTCTTAATTCCCAAAACATCAATGACAATACATTATTACCGTTAGGTAGTCCAGAATTTGGGCTTACTCTAACTCAAAATTATTTTACAAATACATATATTCATCATTAGTAATGACATAAAATTTGAACTTTTTCAGGTCCCTAGTTTAGTAATCAGCCTGACGTTTGTTTCAAAAAAAAAGTAATACAATGTTATCATTGAGACTGCAGTTCAGGCATCCATTTTGTATGAAATAATTGTGTCTGATATTTCAAAATTATTTTACAAATACCCATATCCTTTCTCAGTATTGACACAAAATTTGATAGTTTTTACCCAAGTGGTTTAGTAATAAACCTGATTTTTGTCTTAATTCCCAAAACATCAATGACAATACATTATTACCGTTAGGTAGTCCAGAATTTGGGCTTACTCTAACTCAAAATTATTTTACAAATACATATATTCATCATTAGTAATGACATAAAATTTGAACTTTTTCAGGTCCCTAGTTTAGTAATCAGCCTGACGTTTGTTTCAAAAAAAAAGTAATACAATGTTATCATTGAGACTGCAGTTCAGGCATCCATTTTGTATGAAATAATTGTGTCTGATATTTCAAAATTATTTTACAAATACCCATATCCTTTCTCAGTATTGACACAAAATTTGATAGTTTTTACCCAAGTGGTTTAGTAATAAACCCGATTCTTATCCCAACACTCAAAACATCAATGACAATACAGTATTACCGTTGGGTGGTTCATTCCCCGGACCTATTTTTCCTAATTTAGGGCTGACTGCAACTTAAAAATTATTTTTCAGATTCCTATACTCATTTTTAGTAACGATACAAAATTTGAACGTTTTCGGGTATCTAGTTTAGTAATCAGCCTGACGTTTGTCTCCAAAGAAAAATAATACAATGTTCCTATTGAGACTTCAGTTCAGGCCCCCATTTTGTATGAAATAATTGTGTCTGATATTTAAAAATCATTTTGCGAAGACCTGTATCTTTTTTCAGTACTGACACAAAATTTGATAGTTTTTATTCAAGTGGTTCAGTAATAAATCCAATTTTTGTCTTAATTCTCAAAACATCAATGACAATACAGTATTACTGTTGGGTGGTTCATTTCACGAACCTATTTTTCCTAAATTAGGACTGTCTTAAAATTGAAAATCATTTTGCAGATACCTATATTCATTTTTAGTAATGACACAAAATTTGAACGTTTTCGGATCCATAGTTTAATAATCAGACTGACGTTTGTCTCAAAATAAAAATAATACAATGTTCCTATTGAGATTTCAGTTCAGGCATCCATTTTGTATGAAATAATTGTGTCTGATATTTTAAAATTATTTCACAAATACCTATATCCCTTTTTAGTATTGACACAAAGTTTGATAGTTTTTACTCAATTGGTTTAGTAATAAACCCGATTTTTGTCTTAATTCACAAAACATCAATGACAATACAATATTACCGTTGGGTAGTTCAGTACAAGTACCTATTTTTCCTGAATTAAGGCTGACTGAAACTCAAAAATCATTTTGCAGTTACCTATACGTATTTTTAGTAATGACACAAAATTTGAACGTTTTTAACTCAGTAGTTTAGTAATCAGCCTGACGTTTGTCTCCAAAGAAAAATAATACAATGTTCCTATTGAGACTTCAGTTCAGGCCCCCATTTTGTATGAAACAGTTGTGTCTGATACTTCTAAATTATTTTACAAATTCTTATATCCTTTTTCAGTATTGACACAAAGTTTGATAGTTTTTACTCAAGTGGTTTAGTAATAAACCCGATTTTTGTCTCAACTTCCAAAACATCAATGATGATACAATATTACCGTTGGGTGGTTCAGTTCATGTACCTATTTTTCCTGAATAAGAGCTGAATGAAACTTAGAAATTATTTTACAGATACCTATATTTATTTTTAGTAATTACACAAAATTTGAACGTTTTCGGGTCCGTAGTTTAGTAATCAGCCTGACGTTTATCTCAACAGGAAAAAAATACAATGTTCCTATTGAGACTTCAGTTCCGGCGTCCATTTTGTATGAAACAGTTGTGTCTGATTCTTCTAAATTATTTTACAAATACCTATATCCTTTTTCAATATTGACACAAAATTTGATAGTTTTTACTTGAGTGGTTTAATAATAAACCCGATTTTTGTCTTAATTCCCAAAAAACCAATGATAATACAATATTACCGTTGGGTGGTTCAGTTCAGGTACCTATTTTTTCTGAATAAGGGCTGACTGAAACTTAAAAATTATTTTGCAGATACTTATTTTCATTTTTAGTAATGACACAAAATTTGAACGTTCTTGAGTGCGTAGTTTAGTAATCAGCCTGACGTTTGTCTCAAGAAAAAATAATACAATGTTCCTATTGAGAATTCAGTTCAGGCATCCATTTTGTATGAAATAATTATGTCTGATATTTCAAAACTATTTTACGAATACCTATATCCTTTTTCAGTACTGGCACAAAATTTGATAGTTTTTACTTGAGTGGTTTAGTAATAAGCCCGATTTTTGTCTTAACTCCTAAAAAATCAATGACAATACAATATTACCGTTGGGTGGTTCAGTTCAGGTACCTATTTTTCCTGAATTAAGGCTGACTGAAACTCAAAAATTATTTTGCAGATACCTATACCTATTTTTAGTAATACACAAAATTTGAACGTTTTTAAGTCAGTAGTTTAGTAATCAGCCTGATGTTTGTCTCCAAAGAAAAATAATACAATGTTCCTATTGAGACTTCAGCTCAGGTCCCCATTTTGTATGAAACAGTTGTGTCTGCTTTTTCAAAATTATTTTACAAATACTTATATCCTTTCACAGTATTGACACAAAATTTGATAGTTTTTACTTGAGTGGTTTAGAAATAAACCCGATTCTTGTCTGAACTCCCAAAATATCAATGTCAGTATAGTATTACCGTTGGGTGGTTCATTTCACGAATCTATTTTTCCTAAATTAGGACTGTCTTAAAATTGAAAAATATTCTGCAGATACCTATATTCATTTCTAGTAATGATACAAAATTTGAACATTTTCGGGACCGTAGTTTAGTAATCAGTCTGACGTTTGTTTCAAAAGAAAAATAATACAATGTTCCTATTGAGACTTCAGTTCAGTCATCCATTTTGTATGAAATAATTGTGTCTGATACTTCCAAATCATTTTACAAATACCTATATCCTTTTTCAGTTCTGACACAAAGTTGGATAGTTTTTAATCAAGTGGTTTAGTAATAAACCCGATTTTTGTCTCAACTCCCAAAAAATCAATGACAATACAATATTACCGTTGGGTAGTTCAGTTTAGGTACCTAGTTTTCCTGAATTAGGGCTGACTGAAACAGAAAAAATATTTTGCAGATACCTATATTTATTTTTAGTAATGACACAAAATTTAAACGTGATCGGGTCCGTAGTTTAGTAATCAGCCTGGCGTTTGTCTCAAAAGAAAAATCTTGAGACTTCAGTTCAGGCATCCATTTTATATGAAAAAATCGTGTCTGATATTTCAAAATTATTTTCCAGATACCTATATTTTTTTCTAGTATTGACACAAAATTTGATAGTTTTTACTCAGGTGGTTTAGTATTAAACCTAATTTTTGTTCTAATTCCCAAAACATCAATGACAGTACAATATTACCATTAGGTAGTTCAGTTCATGGACCTATTATGCCTAAATTAGGACTGTCTGAAGCTTAGAAATTATTCTGCGAACACCTATATCTATTTTTGGTAATGACAAGAAATTTGAACATTTTCGGGCTTGTAGATTAGTAATCAGCCTGACGTTTGTCTCAAATGAAAAATAATACAATTTGCCCATTGAGACTTCAGTTCAGGCTTTCATTATGTATGAAGTAATTGTGTCTGATACTTCTAAATTATTTTACAGATACTCATATCCTATTTTAGTACTGACACAAAATTTGATAGTTTTTACCCAAGTGGTTTAGTAATAAACCCGATTTTTGTTCTAATTTCCAAAACATCAATGATAATACAATATTACCGTTGAATGGTTAAGTTCAGGTACCTATTTTTCCTGAGTTAGGGCTGATTGAAACTTTAAAATCATTTTGCAGCTACCCATACTCATTTTTAGTAATGACACAAAATTTGAACGTTTTCTGGTCTGTAGTTTAGTAATCAGCTTGACGTTTGTCTTAAAAGAAAAATAATACAATGTTCCTATTGAGACTTTAGTTCATGCATCCATTTTGTATGAAATAATTGTGTCTGATATTTCAAAATTATTTTACAAATACCTATCTCCTTTTACAGTATTGACACAAAATTTGATAGTTTTTACCTGAGTGGTTCATTAATAAACCTGATTTTTGTCCTAATTCCCAAAACATTAATGACAACACAATATTACCGTTGGGTGATTCAGTTCACGGACCTATTTTTTCTAAATTAGGACTGACTGAAGCTTACACATTATTTTTCAAATACCTATATTCATTTTTACACAGAGTTTCATAATTTTCACCCAAGTGGTTTAGTAATAAACTCAATTTTTGTCTCAACTCCCGAAAAATCAATGACAATACAGTATTACCGTTGGATGGTTCATTTCAGGGACCTATTTTTCCTAAATTAGGACTGACTTTAACTACAAAATTATTTTGCAGATACCTATACTCATTTTTAGTGATAACACAAAATTTGAACGTTTTCGGGTCCCTAATTTAGTGATCAGCCTGACGTTTGTCTCAAAAGAAAAATAATACAATGTTCCTGTTGAGACTTCAGTTCAGGCGTCCATTTTTCATGGAATAATTGTGTCTGATACTTTAAAATTATTTTATAAATAACTATACTTATTTCCAGTACTGTCACAAAATTTGATAGTTTTTACTTAAATGGTTTAGTAATAAACCCAATTTTTGTCTTAATTCCCAAAACATTAATGACAATACAGTATTACCGTTGGGTGGTTGTGTTCAGGTACCTATTTTTCCTGAATAAGAGCTGAATGGATCTTAAAAATTATTTTGCGAATACCTACATTTATTTTTAGTAATGACACAGAATTTGAATTTTTTCGGATCCGTAGTTTAGTAATCAGCCAGACGTTTGTCTCAAAAGAAAAATAATGCAATGTTTCTATTGAGACTTCAATTTAGGCATCCATTTTGTATGAAATAATCATGCTTGATACTTCTTGATTATTTTGCAAATACCTTTATCATTTTGAAGTATTGACATAAAATTTGAACGTTTTCGGGTCCGTAGTTTAGTAATCAGCCTGACGTTTGTCTCAAAAGAAAAATAATACAATGTTCCTATTGGGACTTCAGTTCAGGCATCCATTTTGTATGAAATAATTATGTTTGATACTTCTAGATTATTTTACAAGTACCTTTATCATTTTGTAGTATTGACACAAAATTTGAACATTTTCGGATCCGTAGTTTAGTAATCAGACTGATGTTAATCTCAAGAGGAAAATAATACAACGTTTCTATTAAGACTTCATTTCAGACATCCATCTTGTGTGAAATAATTGTGTCTGATATTTCAAAATTATTTTATAAATACCTTTATCTTTTTTCAGTACTGACACAAAGTTTGATAGTTTTTACTTAAGTGGTTTAGTAATAAACCCAATTTTTGTCTTAATTCCCAAAACACCAATGACAGTACAATACTACCGTTGAATAGTTCAGTTCATGTACCTATTTTTCTTGAATGAGGGCTGACTGGAACTTAAAAATTATTTTGCAAAAACCTATATTCATTATTAGTAATGACACAAAATTTTAACATTTTCGGGTCCCTAATTAAGTAATCAGCCTGACGTTTGTCTCAAAAGAAAAATAATACCATGTTCTTATTGGCACTTCAGTCCAGACATCCATTTTGTATGAAATAATTGTGTCTGATACTTCAAACCCATTTTACAAATACCTATATCTTTTTTTAGTATTGACACAAAATTTGATAGTTCTTACTCAAGTGGTTTAGTGATAAATCCGATTTTTGTTCTAATTCCTAAAAAATCAATGACAATGCAATATTACCGTTGGGTAGTTCAATTCAGGTACTTATTTTTCCTAAATAAGGGCTGACTGAAAATTGAAAATTATTTTGCAGATACCTATATTCATTTCTAGTTATGGTATAAAATTTGAACGTTTTCGGGTTCGTAGTTTAGTAATCAGTCTGACGTTTGTCTCAACAAAAAAATCATACAATGTTCCTATTGAGACTTCAGTTCAGGCATCCATTTTATAAGAAATAATAGTGTCTGATATTTTAAAATTATTTTACAAATACCTTTATCCATTTTCAGTATTGACAAAAAATTTGATAGTTTTTACTCAAGTGGTTTAGTAATAAACCTGATTTTTGTCTTAATTTCCAAAACATCAATGACAATACAATATTACCGTTGGGTAGTTCAATTCAGATACCAATTTTTCCTGAATAAGGGCTGACTGAAACTATAAAATTATTTTTTAAGATGCCAATATTCATTTCCAGTAATGACACAAAATTAGAACATTTCTGGGTTTGTAGTTTAGTAATCAGTCTGACGTTTGTCTCAAAAGAAAAGTAATACAATGTTATCATTGAGACTTCAGTTCAGGCATCCATTTTGTATGAAATAATCGTGTCTGATATTTCAAAATTATTTTCCAGATACCTATATTTTTTTTTAGTATTGACACAAAATTTGATAGTTTTTACTTAGGTGGTTTAGTAATAAACCCGATTCTTGTCTCAACTCCCAAAACATCAATGACAATACAGTATTACCGTTAACTAGTCCAGAATTTGGGCTGACTCTAACTTAAAAATTATTTTACAAATACCTATATTTATTTTTAGTAATGACACAAAATTTGAGCATTTTCGGGTCCGTAGTTTAGTAATCAGCCCGACATTTGTCTCAAAAAAAAAAGTAATACAATGTTATCATTGAGACATCAGTTCAGGCATCCATTTTGTATGAAATAATAGTATCTGAAACTTCAAATATATTTTGCAAACACCTATATCCTTTTTTAGTACTGACACAAAGTTTGATAGTTTTTACTCAAGTGGTCTAGTAATAAACCCGATTTTTGTCTTAATTCCCAAAACATCAATGACAATACAGTATTACCGTTGGGTGGTTCATTTCACGGACCTATTTTTCCTAAATTAGGACTGTCTTAAACCTAAAAATTATTTTGCAGATACCCATATTCATTTTTAGTAACGACACAAAATTTGAACGTTTTCGGGTCCGTAGTTTAGTAATCAGCCTGACGTTTGTCTCAAGAGAAAAATAATACAATGTTCCCATTGAGACTTCAGTTCAGGCGTCCATTTTGTGTGAAATAATTGGGACTGAAACTTAGAAATTATTTTACAAATACTTATATTCTTTTTTAGTGTTGACACAAAGTTTAGTAATAATTGGGCCCCTAGTTTAGTGATAAATTTGAATTTTGTTTCAAAGGAACATGATATATTTTTTATCAGGAAGTCCATTTTAGACGTCCAATTTGGACGTCTATTCTTAGTTAAATAATAATTTATGATTATCTTGCAGATTTCACACAGTTTGGTGGATACTTGCACAAAATTTGAATATTGTAGGACAAATGGCACAGTAATAAATTAATTATTGGTTTTAAGGTAACAGAATTAAAATAATATTGAGTTTGACCTCCCAAAGGAGAGGAATTGTTCTTTAAATGTTTGTTGAAAGTAATGAAAAATAATTTAAAAATAATTTAGTCAAGTCAATAGCTGATTATTTAAATCGTGGGATCTTTCACATGTACAAATTCATCCCTTAAGCTTCAAGGCTATCTACCATCAAAAAGAAATCTTTTATGTCTATTCTTCCACTGATTTCGTCCTCATTTATCGATTTTATCTTTACTGAATTGTTTGTGTGGTTTCTATGGTCATTTGTTTGTTGTTTACTGATAAAATTTTAACTTTAGTCCCTCTCACGCAATTATTTTACCATTTTTTATTGTAACATTGAGAAATAACGACTAAATTTTCAGTTAGAAGAAACAGGTCCTTTAAGAACTTAAAAAATCGTACACCGGATGTAGAGGTCGGTTATTTGAAAGTTGAGACTTAAAATGGAGGTGATACGCCCAGGATGTCACAGTCAAAAGCTTTGGAAGACATGTGAATCAATGAAGATTTGTGCAGGTACCTCATAGAAAGAGCAACCGTCTTTTCAATAACAGAAAATTTATCCGAAGCTTGAACCAACATAAAACAGTTCGAAAATCGGAAAATTAGAGCTAGTTTACTTTATTTGGTCTCAATGATGTCACAATTATGTTATATGGAACTATAAATGACAGTTGAAGGGGGTGCGCCATTTTTTGATTGAAAGGAAGCATGCGCGGGAAGTCTGCGCAGTTGAGAAACCACCGCAGCATAACTAGCGAGTGTCGCATCTCAATATTTTGTTCTGCTGGCTTCTTTTCTGATTCATTTTACATCCGCTCGTCTTTCGGCCGCGCCCCTTTCCTTCAGACTTCTTAGTCCTTTAGTTCTTTAGTCTATAGGATGTTGAGATCTCAAGATACACAACGTAAAGCACTCAGAGTCATTCAATTCAACACGTGGGAAGATTAAGTTGTGCTTTATATTATATTTCTTTTGTTTGCCTCAAACAAAAGTGAAAAGTACCTGCCAGTACTTTTAAACATCTTAAAGATGCTGCAAAAGAAGTCCTGTTGTAATAATCACAAAAACTAAATCGGAAAAACTGCTGGTTAATGTTGAAATTAACTTTGGAAGATCAACAAACTATCCAAAGGTAAAAAACGTTGTCTGTACTTGGGTGACGTAGAAAATGCCCTGTATTTTGCATTGTTAAGATTCGACCAACCAACTAATGAGGATAACTAGAGTTAGGTCAATTCTTTACAAACCCAACTGCTGAAAGGAATCAACGCACCAAATTCTTTATGCTGTGTGAATCTGTGGATGTATTTGGGATGAGCACAAAATTCAGACAGATTTTGAGGGTGATTTCAAGTCCAGGTGTTATAATTGAGAGCACAACTGCTGTGGCACGTACATTACGAAGGTATATCATGATATAAATGAGTCAAAATGCAATCCATAGTCATTATTTGATCCAAAAAGTTGGATGAATCTTCGTCAAAACAACTCCAAATCAACTTGAAGATTTTTATACTCTCAGACGTTTCTGGTCGACATTCAAACATTCAAGAATCGATTTTTTATACCTAATTCAGAATAAAGAATGACGATGAATCATATTTTCATTTACAGTCATCATTTGATCCAAAAAGTTGGATGAAACCTTGTCAAAACGACCTCAAATCAATTTGGATGTTGTTATACCTTCAACATTCGTTTTTGGTCGACTTTCAGACATTTAAGAGATCATTTTTATTTCTAAACCTGACCAAATAATAAAAATGAGTCCAACTGCAATCCGTAGTCAACATTTGATCCAAAAAGTTGGATGTATCCCCGTCAAAACGATTACAAATCAACTTGAAGCTTGTTACATTTTTAGTCGTTTCCAGTCGACGTTCAGACATTCAGAAATTGATTTTTCATACCTGAACCAGAATGAATCATAATGATGGATCCTATTTTCATTATTAGTCATCATTTGATCCAAAAAGTTGGATTAATTCCAGTCAAAACCATTTATACATACAAAAAGTTGGATGAATCCTCATCAAAACAACTCCAAAGAAACTTAAAGGTTGTTATACTCTCAGTCATTTCTGGTCGACATTCAGACATTCAGAAATCCATTTTTCATACCTGAAACAAACAAAAAAACATAATAATAAATCTTTTTTGTATCCTTAGTCATCATTTGATCCAAAAAGTTGATTAAATCCTTGTCAAAACGTCTATAAATCAATTTGAAGCTTGTTATACTTTCAGTTATTTCTGATCGACATTCAGATATATACCCAAATAGGTATGAATCATTTTGATCTACAGTCATCATTCGATTCAAAAAATTGGTTGAATCCTACTCAAAACAATTTATAAATCAACTTGAAGGTTGTTATACTCTCAGTCGTTTTTAGTCAATGTTCAGACATTCATAAATCTACTTTTTGTACCTAAATCAGGATGGATTTTTATTCTGAATCCCTTTTTAATCCACAGTCATTATTTGATCCAAAAAGTTGGATGAATTCTCATCAAAACGATTTTTAATCAACTTGGAGCTTGTTATAGTCTCAGTTATTTTTGGTCGACGTTCAGACATTCAGAAATATATTTTTAGTACCTGAATCATAACAGATCATAATGATGAGCACAATTCATACTTATAGTCATCATTTAATCCAAAAAGTTTTGATGTCAAAACGATTGATGAATCAACTTGAAGGTTGTCATTTTTGATCGACGTTCAGACATTCAGAAATCTGATGTTTACACATAAATCAAAATAAATCATAGTGACAAATCCAATTCTCATTCATAGTCATCATTTGATCCAAAAAGTTGGATGAAACCCTATCAAAACAGCCTCAAATCAATTTGGATGTCATTTTACTTTCAACATTCGTTTCCGATTGACTTTCAGACATTCAAGAATTTATTTTTATTTCCGAATCAAACCAACTGGTGAAGATAAGTCCAACCTTGATCTGTAGTCATTTTTTGATCCAAAAAGTTGAATGAATCGTCATCAAAAAGACTACAGATCAACTTGAAGTTTGTTATGCTCAAAATCGACGTTCAGACATTCAGGAATCTTTTCTTCATTCCTGAATTGGATCAAGTCATAATGATGAATCCAATTGTCATCAATTTGATCCAAAAAGTTGGATGAAACTCAGTCAAAACAAACACAAATCAATTTGTATGTCGTTTTACTTTCTACATTAGTTTTTGGTCGACTATCAGACATTCAGGAATTAATTTTTTATTCCTGAATCAGACCAAATCTTGATTATGAATCCGGACTACAATTTGCAGTCAATATTTGATGCAAAAAGTTGGATGAGTGCCTATCAAAGCGGCTGCAAATCAACTTGACGTTTGTTATACTGTAATTTGACGTTCAGACATTCAAGAATTTATCCTTCGTTCCTTAATTAGATCAAATTATAATGGTGAATTCAATTTACATTTATTGTCACCAATTTGATTCAAAAAGTTGGATGAAGCTCAGTCAAAACGAACACAAATCAATTTGGATGTTATTTTACTTTCATCATTCTTTCTTATCGATTTTCAGATATTTAGGAACTTATTTTCATCTCTAAATCTAAAAAATCATTATGATGAATCCAATTTCAATCTGTAGTCTACATTTGATCCAAAAAGTTGGATGAATGTCTATCAAAGCGGCTACAAATGTAATTGTAATGTAATTCGACGTTCAGACATTCAGGAATTCATTCTTGATTCATAAATTGGATCAAATCATAATGATGAATCCAATTTCAATTCATTGTCATGAATTTCATCCAAAAAGTTGGATGAAACTCAGTCAAAATGAACACAAATCAATTTGAATGTCGTTTTATTTTTAGCATTCATTTTTGGTCGACTTTCAGACATTCGGTATTAATTTTTATTCCTAAATCGGACCAAATCATGATGATAAATCCAACTTCAAACTGCAGTCAATATTTAATCCAAAAAGTTGGATGAATGTCTATCAAAGCGGCTAAAAATCAACTTGAAG
This sequence comes from Dromius quadrimaculatus, assembly GCA_963989225.1. NCBI lineage: Eukaryota > Metazoa > Arthropoda > Insecta > Coleoptera > Carabidae > Dromius > Dromius quadrimaculatus. The sequence goes on from OZ022326.1 coordinate 64,745,599, forward strand.
TTTGTTGTACTGTAATTCGACGATCAGATATTCAGGAATCTATTCTTCATTCCTAAATTGGATAAAATTATAATAATGAATTCAATTCTCATGTATGTCATCAATTTGATCCTAAAAGTCGACTGAAACTCAGTCAAAACGAACACAAATTAATTTGGATGTCGTTTTATTTTTAACATTCATTTTTGGTCAACTTTCAGACATTCAGGAATTCATTTTCGTTCCTAAATCAGACCAAATCTTGATTATGAATTCCGACTTCAATCTGCAGTCAATATTTGATCCAAAAAGTTGAATGAGTGTCTATCAAAGCGGCTACAAATCAACTTGAAGTTTGTTATACTGTAATTCGACGTTCAGACATTCAGGAATCCCTAAATTGGGTCAAATCATAATAATGAATCCAATTTTCATTCATTGTCATCAATTTTACCCAGAAAGTTGGAAGAAACTTAGTCAAAGCGAACATAGATCAATTTGGATGTCATTTAACTTTAAACATCCGTTTTTTGTCGACTTCCAGATATTTAGGAATTCATTTTCATTCCTGAGTTATACTGTAATTCGACGTTCAGACATTCAGGAATCTATTCTTCATTCCAAAATTGGATCAAATCATAATAATGAATTCAATTTTCATTCATGTCATTAATTTGATTCAAAAAAATATTCCTAAATCAAGTTAACTTGAAGTTTGTTATACTCTAATTCAACGTTCAGACATTCAGGAATTCATTCATCATTCCTAAATTGGATCAAATCATGATGATGGATCCAATTATCATTCATTGTCATCAATTTGATCCAAAAAGCTGGATGCAATTCATTCAAAACGAGCACAAATCAATCTGGATGTCGTTTTACTTTCAACATTCATTTTTGATCAACTTCCGGACATTCAGGAATGTATTTTATTCCTAAATCAGACCAAATCATGATGATCAATCAGACTTCAATCTGCAGTCATCATTTGATCCAAAAAGTTGGATGAATGCCTATCAAAGCAGCTACAAATCAACTTGAAGTTTGTTATGCTGTAATTTGACGTTCAGACATTCAGCAATTTAGTCTTCATTTCTAAATTAGATCAAATCATAATGATGAAACCAATTTTTATTCATTGTCACCAATTTGATCCAAAAAGTTGGATGACACTCAGTTAAAACAAACACAAATCTATTTGGATGTTGTTATATATTCAAAATTCATTTTTGGCCAACTCTCAGACATTCAGGAATGTATTTTTATTTATAAATCAGACCAAATCATGATGATGAATCCAAATTTGATCTGCAGTCAATATTTGATCTAAAAAGTTGGATGAATGCCTATCAAAACGACCACAAATTAACTTGAAGTTTGTTATACTGTAATTTGACGTTCAGACATTCAGGAATTTATTCTTCATTCCTAAATTAGATCAAATTATGATTCAATTTTCATTGATTTTCACCAATTTGATCTAAAAAGTTGGATGAAACTCAGTCAAAACGAACACAAATCAATTTGAATGTTGTTATACATTCGAAATTCATTTTTGTTCAACTTTCAGACATTTAGGAATTCATTTTCGTTCCTAAATCAGACCAAATTATGATGATGGATTCGAATTTAATCCTTAGTCAAAATTTGATCTAAAAAGTTGAATGAATGCCTATCAAAGCCGGTACAAATCAGCTTGAAATTTGTTATACTGTAATTCGATGATCAGACATTCCGGCATTCATTATACATTCCTAAATTGAATCAAATCATGATGATGATTCAATTTTAATCTTTTGTCATCATTTGATCCAAAAAGTTGGATGAAACTCAGTCAAAACGACCACAAATCTATTTGAGTATTGTTATTCATTCAACATTCTTTTTTGATCAACTTTCAGACATTCAGAAATTCATTTTTGCTCCTAAATCAGACCTTATTATGATGATGTATCCGACTTCAATCTGCAGTTAACATTTGGTCCAAAAAGTTGGATGAGTGCCTATCAAAGCGGCTACAAATCAACTTGAATTTTGTTATACTGTAATTCGACATTCAGACATTCAGGAATTTATTCTTTATCCCTCAATTGGATCAAATCATAATGATGAATCCAATTGTCATCAATTCGATCCAAAAATTTGAATGAAACTCAGACAAAATGAACATAACTCAATTTGGATGTCGTTTTACATTCAACATTCGTTTTTTGTCGACTTTCAGACATTCAGGAATTCATTTTTATTTCTGAACGAGACCAAATCATGATTATGAATCTGTCTTCAATTTGCAGTCAACATTTGATCTAAAAAGTTGGATGAGTGCCTATCAAAGCGGCTACAAATCAACTTGAAGTTTGTTATACTGTAATTCGACGTTCAGACATTCAGCAATTCAGTCTTGATTCCTAAATTGGATCAAATCATAATGATGAATCCAATTTCAATTCATTATCATCAATTTGATCCAAAAATTTGGATGAAACTCAGTCAAAACAACCACAAATCTGTTTGGATGTTGTTATACTTTCAACATTCGTTTTTTGATCGACTTTCAGACATTCAGGCATTTATTTTTATTCCTCAATCAGATCAAATCATCACAATGGATCAGACTTCAATCTGCAGTCAATACTTGATTTAAAAAGTTGGATGAGTGCCTATCAAAGCGGCTACAAATCAACTTGAAGATTGTTATACTGTAATTCGACGTTCAGACATTCAGGAATTTATTTTTTATTCCTAAATTGAATCAAATCATAATAATGAACTCAATTTTTATTTATGTCATCAATTTGATCCAAATAGTTGGATGAAACTCAGTCAAAACGACCACAAATCTGTTTGGATGTTGTTATACGTTCAACATTCGTTTTTTGGTCGACTTTCAGACATTCAGGAATTCATTTTTATTTATAAATCAGAGCAAATCATGATGATTATTCCTGACTTTAATCTGCAGTCAATATTTGATCCAAAAAGTTGGATGAGTGCCTATCAAAGCGGCTACAAATCAACTTGAAGTTTGTTATACTGTAATTCGACGTTCAGACATTCAGCAATTTAGTCTTGATTCCTAAATTGGATCAAATCATTATAATGAATTCAATTTTCATTCAAGTTATCAATTTGATCCAAATAGTTGGATGAAACTCAGTCAAAATGATCACAAACCAATTTAAAAGTCGATTTATTTTTAGCATTCATTTTTGGTCGACTTTCAGACACTCGGTATTAATTTTTATTCCTAAATCGGACCAAATCATGATGATAAATCCAACTTCAAACTGCAGTCAACATTTGATCCAAAAAGTTGGATGAATACCTGTAAAAGCGGCTACAAATCAACTTGAAGTTTGTTATACTGTAATTCAACATTCAGACATTCAGGAATCTATTCTTTAAGTCTAAATTGGATCAAATCGTAATAATGAATTCAATTTTCATTCATGTCATCAATTTGATCCAAAAAGTTGGATGAAACTCAGTCAAAATGAACACAAATCAATTTAAATCTCGATTTAGTCTTAACATTTGTTTTTGGTCGACTTTCAGACATTCAGGAATTCATTTTCATGATTTTTTTTGGAGTAATTTTAAGTATTTATTGGTTCATTTATTGAAAGTTCCTGTATGTATCTCCCGTTGAGATCTCCAGTGACAGCTGCGTTTTGTGTATTTTATATACCCATCTCTTCTTGCCTTTGTGCCTTTGCGACTAAGTACCGGATTTATCTGCAAAAGGTACGTTTGGATGCTGCAGGGCTCAGGGGGGGTTGTATTGGTATTATTTCAAGCGTGTACAGGGTTGGAGCACATTTCTTCAACTTACTGGCTTTTAAATTAAACACGAAGGGTTGCTCTTTAACTTTTTAACATTCTAATCACAAGAAGGTTTCCAGAAGTTGTTTGAAAAGCCCCTAATATTATTTTATTACAAATATCGTACAAGGGGGTGAATCATACTCATAACTTCTAATAACGACCCCAAAATATCTTCATGCTTCAATGGACAATTAGAATCCATACCTTCATTCAAATGTTTAACAATCATCCCTTATTTACAGAGCTTAAATTTTAATCTTTATTGTCAAGTTAAATTTAACACTTTTATAATTATTTCTTCGAACTCATTTATGATTTTAAGTCCTTCATTCATTAATATTGATTTTGAGAATCAAATTATTGGTGTTAAGTGAAGTTTATGAGGGGTAATAGCAGATTTTGACAACAAATTGGGGATTAGTAAACAGGTAAGTTAAAATCAACTTTGACTATTTTAAAAAAAGGATGTTTTGGAGTTTGTTTGATTATCCCACGGTTTTCCACATGATCATATGTTGCCCAGAATCATCATCATCAGATTACCGTCATCATTTATCGATGAGGGACTGAAAAAGCGTCATATGTGCCACCCCCAGGATGTGTGGGAATGTATATACCCCCAATTCTGAAATATTACGTGTTACATATCAGGGGGTGGATGATTAGCCATCTCTGCACAGGTGGACAGTGACACATCAATTAAAAAATCCGTATACTAATACATATCATTAAAGGGGATGAAATCAATCGAAAAAACATTCGTTGCAATCAAAATTCTCCAGAATTTAATAAAGAAATATTTATCATTCTCAACCACCTGAAATAATTTCATAAATCATCCCCTTGTTATGACGATTATTAATAAACTGAATATTGCTAACATTTAAACTAGGGTGAGGTTTGAAGCACCCTTATTCCATATTATCAAGTGGGGTAGGGGGCAAAACATTTAGAATTCAATGCCATGTGGTCCAGCAACAGATGCTACGTACTGGAGGGATTCGAACCCGGATATTACCTGTAATGAATCACGTATGTGATATATTCACACGGGGGGCATATTGTCGTAATTAACCCTAATTATATCCAGAAAATATTATCATTCCATTACAAACCACTGGAACACGAAACTCTATTTGTAATTTCATATCCCAAATCAAATTAAGATGGTTATTTTATAGTTCAAAACGGAACCCTATTAGTTTTTTATATTTTTTTGATTGTCAGGACCTTGAAGATTCATAAGAAATAAACTGGAAGTACAAGAGGGTGTTATTAAGCCTTTGGCACAGCACAGAAACAACAAGAAGTCCTCATGTCCTTCAACAAAATCTTATACCTCAAATCAAATAAAGATGGTTATTCTGTAATTAAAAACGGAACCCTGTTATTTTTTTGTATTTATTCGACTGTTAGAATCTTGTACAATCATAAAAAATAAATTGGAAGTACAAGAAGGCATTGATAAGTTTTTTACGTGGCCCAAAAAGAACAAGAAGTCCTCATGCCCATTCAACCCCATCTTCTGTCTCAAATGAAACATAAATGGTTATTTTGCAGTTCAAAACGGAATCCTATCAGATTTTTGTATCTGTTCGATTGTCAGGTCCTTGTACAATCATAAAAAATAAATTGGAAGTACAAGAAGGCATTGATAAGTTTTTTACAGGACCTAGAAGAACAAGGAAACCTAATGTCCATTCAAGGTAATCTTGTGTCTCGAATTTGATTAAAATAGTTATTTTAAGGTTCGAAACGAAATCCTCTAACTTTTTTACATCTATTTGACTGCCAGGACCTTATTAAACCATAAAAATTAAATAAGGTGTGCCAAAGGAGGTTAATAAGTGTTCCTACAGGGCCTAAAAGGAACAAAAGGACCTCATGTCCATACAAAGTAATATCATACCTCAAATCAAATAAAGGTGGTTATTTTATAAATAAAAACGGAACACTATCAGTTTATTGTATTTATTCGATTGTCAGGTCCTTGTACAATCATAAAAAATAAATTGGAAGTACAGGAAGGCATTGATAAGCTTTTTACAGGACCTAAAAGAACAAGGAGACCTCATGCCCATTCAACTTCATCTTCTATCTCAAATGAAACAAAAATGGTTATTTTGTAGTTCAAAACGGAATTCTATCAGTTTTTTGTATTTGATTGACTGTCAGGACTTTGTGTTATCACAAAAATTGAGCTAGGTGTGCCTAAGGGGGTTAATAAGTGTTTCACAGGGCGTGGAAAGAACAAGTAGACTTCATGTCCGTCCAAGGTAATATCATACCTCAAATCAAATAAAAGTGGTTATTTTATAGTTAAAAACGGAGCACTATCAATTTATTGTATTTATTCGATTTTCAGAACTTTGTGCAATCATAAAAAATAAATTGGAAGTGCAAAAAGGTATTGATAAGCTTTTTACAGGTCCTAAAAGAACAAGGAGACCTAATATCCATGCAAGATAATATTGTGTCTCGAATTTGATTAAGAGGGTTATTTTAAGGTTCGAAACAAAATCCTGTCATTTTTTTATATCTATTTGACCGTCAGGACCTTACAAAACTATAAAAATTGAATTAGGTGTGCCAAAGGGGGTTAATAAGTGTTCCTACAGGGCCCAAAATGAACAAAAGGACCTCATGTCCATACAACGTAATATCGTACCTCAAATCAAATAAAGGTGGTTATTTTATAAATAAAAACGGAACACTATCAGTTTATTGTATTTATTCGATTGTCAGGTCCTTGTACAATCATAAAAAATAAATTAGAAGTACAGGAAGGCATTGATAAGATTTTTACAGGACCTAGAAGAACAAAGAGACCTAATGTCCATTCAAGGTAATCTTGTGTCTCGAATTTGATTAAAATGGTTATTTTAAGATTCAAAACAGAACCATGTCAGTTTTTTAAATTTATTCGACTGTCAGGACCTTGTTCAACCATAAAATTTTTATTAAGTGTGCCAAAGGGGGTTAATAAGTGTTCCTACAGGGCCCAAAAGGAACAAAAGGACCTCATGTCCATACAACGTAATATCGTACCTCAAATCAAATAAAGGTGGTTATTTTATAAATAAAAACGGAACACTATCAGTTTATTGTATTTATTCAATTGTCAGGTCCTTGTACAATCATAAAAAATAAATTGGAAGTACAGGAAGGCATTGATAAGCTTTTTACAGGACCTAAAAGAACAAGGAGACCTCATGCCCATTCAACTTCATCTTCTGTCTCAAATGAAACAAAAATGGTTATTTTGTAGTTCAAAACGGAATTCTATCAGTTTTTTGTATTTGATTGACTGTCAGGACCTTGTGTTATCACAAAAATTGAGCTAGGTGTGCCTAAGGGGGTTAATAAGTGCTTCACAGGGTGTGGAAAGAACAAGTAGACCTCATGTTCATCCAAGGTGATATCATACCTCAAATCAAATAAAAGTGGTTATTTTATAGTTAAAAACAGAACATCAATAATTTATTGTATTAATTCGATTGTCAGGTCCTTGTACAATCATAAAAAATAATTTGGTAGTACAAGAAGGCATTGATAAGCTTTTTACAGGACCTAAAAGAACAAGGAGACTTAATATTCATTCAAGATAATCTAGTGTCTCTAATTTAATAAAAATTGTTATTCTAAAGTTCGAAACGAGACCCTGTCACTTTTTTATATCCATTTGACTGTCAGGACCTTATAAAACCATAAAAATTAAATTAGGGGTGCCAAAAAGGGTTAATAAGTGTTTCACAGGGCGCTGAAAGAACAAGTAGACCTCATGTCCATTCAACGTGAAATCATACCTCAAATCAAATGAAAGTAGTTATTTTATAGTTAAAAACGGAACACTATCAATTTATTATATTTCTTCGATTGTCAGGTCCTTGTACAATCATAAAAAATGGATTGGGAGTACAAGAAGGCATTGATAAGTTTTTTACAGGACCTATAAGAACAAGAGACCTGATGTCCATTCAAGGTAATCTTGTGTCTCGAATTTGATTAAAATGGTTATTTTAAGATTCAAAACAGAACCATGTCAGTTTTTTAAATTTATTCGACTGTCAGGACCTTGTTCAACCATAAAATTTTTATTAAGTGTGCCAAAGGGGGTTAATAAGTGTTCCTACAGGGCCCAAAATGAACAAAAGGACCTCATGTCCATACAACGTAATATCGTACCTCAAATCAAATAAAGGTGGTTATTTTATAAATAAAAACGGAACACTATCAGTTTATTGTATTTATTCAATTGTCAGGTCCTTGTACAATCATAAAAAATAAATTGGAAGTACAGGAAGGCATTGATAAGCTTTTTACAGGACCTAGAAGAACAAGGAGACCTCATGCCCATTCAACTTCATCTTCTGTCTCAAATGAAACAAAAATGGTTATTTTGTAGTTCAAAACGGAATTCTATCAGTTTTTTGTATTTGATTGACTGTCAGGACCTTGTGTTATCACAAAAATTGAGCTAGGTGTGCCTAAGGGGGTTAATAAGTGTTTCACAGGGTGTGGAAAGAACAAGTAGACCTCATGTCCATCCAAGGTGATATCATACCTCAAATCAAATAAAAGTGGTTATTTTATAGTTAAAAACAGAACATCAATAATTTATTGTATTAATTCGATTGTCAGGTCCTTGTACAATCATAAAAAATAATTTGGTAGTACAAGAAGGCATTGATAAGCTTTTTACAGGACCTAAAAGAACAAGGAGACTTAATATCCATTCAAGATAATCTAGTGTCTCTAATTTAATAAAAATTGTTATTCTAAAGTTCGAAACGAGACCCTGTCACTTTTTTATATCCATTTGACTGTCAGGACCTTATAAAACCATAAAAATTAAATTAAGGGTGCCAAAAAGGGTTAATAAGTGTTTCACAGGGCGCTGAAAGAACAAATAGACTTCATGTCCATCCAAGGTAATATCATACTTCAAATCAGATAAAAGTGGTTATTTTATAGTTAAAAACGGAACACTATCAATTTATTGTATTTATTCGATTGTCAGGTCCTTGTACAATCATAAAAAATGGATTGGGAGTACAAGAAGGCATTGATAAGCTTTTTACAGGACCTAAAAGAACAAGGAGACCTAATGTCCATTCAAGGTAATCTTGTGTCTCGAATTTGTTAAATAAGATTATTTTAAGGTTCAAAACAGAACTGTAGCAGTTTTTTGTATTCATTCGACTGTCAGGACCTTATACAACCATAAAATTTTTATTAAGTGTGCCAAAGGGGGTAAATAAGTGTTCCACATGCCCTAAAAGGAACAAAACATATTTTCATACCTCAAATCAAATAAAAATGTTTATTTTACAGTAAAAAACGGAACCCTATTAGTTTATTGTACCTGATCGATTGTCAAAACATTGTAGATTACAGGAAACAGATTTGGGGTGCAAAAAGGTGTTGATAAGTCTTTGGTAATAGCATAGAAAGTACAAGAAAATCATAAAATCAAAAATTGTCCTTTAATTTTACCTTTGGGAGAGGGAAGATCAATTAATTAGTCTTTCTCAGCAGGCTCCGGTAATTAAAGCCCTAAAACTCAAAAACAGCATGAGATACAACCTTAAAATCAATACCCTTCTCAGTGACTAACCTCCCCAAAAGCCCTTAATTCACCAACCTATCCCACTTCGTCATCCCTTCACAGGGCGGAGCTTCCACCCTACTCTTACTGAACCGTACTATAGGGTCAGTTTTCCACCAATCATGGCCTTGTATTTTGAGTCAGGTCAAGTCAGAGGGCTTCATTCATTATCCTCGATCTTCCCAAAGGGAACTTGGGATTCAAAAGCGCAAAAGTTAGAAACGGTGGTGTCAGTTAGTTGCAAAGAGTTAGAAAGAAAGTTGTGGACAGTTTTTTGAGTTGAGTGAAGTTTTGTGGTGGTTTAAATGATGATGAATATGCAAAGTGAGGCGATGATGCAGATGGGGCTGCAACCTGTGCCCAAGGCGTCGCCACCCTCATCAAGTAAGACTTCAATATCCATAAATTAATTATTTATAATTATAAATCATATCAGGTTACAATTTAATTAATTATTCCATTTTACTTACTTTAAATGTTATAATTAAAATATATTTTGCATATATTTTCATTATGCCTTATATAGAGAAGTTCATTAATATTTAAAAGCAATTATTTATGATAAAAAATTGAATAAAATTAATTTTACCTATAAATACTATTGCCTTAATTCATAAATTACCTTCTGCCATGTTTTAGAACCCTAAAAATATAAAAAAACATGTAATTTTCATCCCTCTCGTGTGAACTATGGGAATATGTGAGATTCCACGTCAGATGGTACACAAAATTCCGTCACACAATTGTTTAAAACGTAGGGAGCATCCCTTGATAATAGCTTTCAATCTGCCCTTGTTTTACTACATTTGTAACATATGGCAGCAAATCTCTAATAAATCTACAATTGAGGGGTGTTTTTTAATCAATTCCCATCAATTTGGATTCCAGCAGATCCTTAATCAATTCAAAAATCGTTATCCAAACGATAACAAATCAATTTTGATGTTATTATACTTTCACCCGCTTTCGTAATCATTCAAACGTTTATAAATAAATTTTTTGTAGCTAAATTTGAGAGGATTATAATGATGATCCAATTTTCATCATCATTCATCAATCAATCAAAAAATTTGGATAAATCCTCTTCAAAACGATTTATGCATCAATTTGGATGTTGTTGTACTCTCAGTCGTCGTTCAGACCTTCTGAAATCGTTTTTTCATACCTAAATTAAAATAAATTATAATGATGGGCCAGTTTTCATCAAAAATCATCAATCGATCCAAAAAGTTGGATGAATCCTCATCAACTTGATTTATAAATCAATTTTAATGTTGTTATACTCTTAGTCGACGTTTGGATGTTTGGAGGTCCTAATTTGATACCTAAATCAGTAATTACTATGACGATGAGTCCAATTTTCATCCTCATTCATTATTTGATCCTGAAAGTTGGATGAAACTTCATCAAAACGATTTATAAATCAATTTGGATGTTGCTGTACTCTCAATCATCGTTCAGACACTCAGAAATTCTTTTCTTCATACCTAAATCAGAATGGATCATAATATCGAACCCAATTTCTATCAACAGTCATCAATCGATCCAAAAAGTTGGATGAATCCTCATCAACCTGATTTATAAATCATTTTGAATGTTGTTATACTCTTATTCGACGTTTGGATATTTGGAGGTCCAAATTTTATACCTAATTCAGTGATTATTATGATGATGAGTCAAATTTTCATCGTCATTCATCATTTGATCCAAAAAGTTGGATGAAACTTCATCAAAACGATTTATAAATCAATGTCGTCGTTCGGACATTCAGAAATCCTTTTTTATACCTAAATCTGTATAGGTCATAATGATGAGCCCAATTTTCATCAACAGTCATCAATCGATCCAAAAAGTTGGATGAATCCTCAGCAACCTGATTTATAAATCAATTTGAATGTTGTTATACTCTTATAGTCAACGTTTGGATATTTAGAGGTCCGAACTTCATACCTAAATCAGTACTGATTATGATGATGAGTCCAATTTTTATCCTCATCCATCATTTGATCCAAAAAGTTTGATGAAACTTCATCAAAACGATTTATAAATCAATTTGGATGTTGCTGTACTCTCAATCAGCGTTCAGACACTCAGATATTCTTTTCTTCATACCTAAATCAGAGTGGATCATAGTAATGAGCCCAATTTCCATCAACAGTCATCAATCGACCCAAAAAGTTGGATGAATCCTCATCAACTTGATTTATAAATTGATTTTGATGTTATTATACTCTTAGTCGACGTTTGGGTATTTGGAGGTCCGAATTTTATACCTAAATCAGTACTGATTATGGTAATGAGTTCAATTTTCATCCTCGTTCATCATTTGATCCAAAAAGTTGAATGAAACTTCATCAAAACGATTTATAAATCAATTTGGATGTTGCTGTACTCTCAATCAACGTTCAGACACTCAGAAATTCTTTTTTCATACCTTAATCAGAATGGATCATAATGATGAGCCCAATTTCCATCAATATTCATCAATCGATCCAAAAAGTTGGATTAGTTCCTGACAAAATCAACTTGAATGTTGTTACACTCTCAGTCGTTTTCAGCCGACATTCAGACATTCACAAAGCCATCTTTTATACCTAAATCATAACAAATCATAATGATGAGCCCAAACTTCATCATTAGTGATGAATTGATCCAAAAATTTGGATGACTCCACGCGAAAACGATTTATAAATCAACTTGGATGTTGTTAAACTCTCACTCGTCGTTCAGACATTTAGAGGTCCAGTTTTTATACCTTAATCAAAGTGGATCATAGTGATGAGCTCAATTTTTATTCATATTCATCAATCGATCCAAAAATCCTTGTTAAAACGGCTACAAATTAATTTGAATGTTGTTATACTCTCAGTCGTTTCCAGTTGTCGTTCAGACATTTATAAATCCATTCTTCATGCTAGAATCTTAATAGATCATCAATAGTCATCATTTGATCCAGAAAAGTTGAATAAATCCTCATTAAAACTATTTATAAATTAATTTAGAAGTTGCTATACTCTCATTCGACGTTCAGACAATCGGAGATCCATTTTTTATACCTAAATCAGTATGAATATTAATTTAGTAAGTCAAATTTGTATTCATAGTCATCAATCAATCCAAAAAATTTGATGAATTCTTGTCAAAACAACTACAAATTCACTTGGATGTTATACGCTCAGTAGTTTCTAGTCAACATTCAGACATTAAGGAATCCATTTTATTCACCTAAATCAGAACAAATCATGATGATGAGCCCAATTTTTATTTATAGTCATCAATCGATCCAAAAAGTTGGATGAATCCTCATCAAAACGATTTATAAACTAACTTTGATATTGTTGTATTCTCAGTAGTCACTCAGACATTCAGAAATCTTTTTTCTCAACCTTAAGGATCCTAATTATGAGCCCTATTTTCATTTGTAGTCATCAATTGATTCAAAAAGTTTGATGAATTCTTGTTAAAACGACTACAAATCAACTTGGATGCTGTTAGACTTTCAGTCGTTTCTGGTTTACATTCAGACATTCAGGAATCCATTTTTTTGTACTTAAATCAGAACAGATCATAATTTTGAGTCCAATTTCCATCTATAGTCATCAATTGATCCAAAAAGTTGAATGAATCCTCATCAAAACGATTTATAAATCAATTAAGATGTTGCTATACTCTCAGTCGACGTTCGGACACTCGGAGATCCATTTTTTATACCTAAATCAGTATGAATATTAATTTAGTAAGTCAAATTTGCATTCATAGTCATCAATAAATCCAAAAAATGGGATGAATTCTCGTCAAAACAACAACAAATCAACTTGGATGTTGTTATACGCTCAGTCGTTTTCAGTCGACGTTCAGACATTTATAAATCCAATTTTTATACCTAAATCAGAACAAATCATGATGATCAGCCTAATTTTCATTTATAGTCATCAATCGATCCAAAAAGTTGGATGAATTCTCATCAAAACGATTTATAAACTAACTTTGATATTGTTGTATTCTCAGTAATCATTCATACATTCAGAAATCCTTTTTCTCAACCTTAATTGAAATGGATCCTAAATATGAGCCCTATTTTCATTTGCAGTCATCAATTGATTCAAAAAGTTTGATGAATTCTTGTTAAAACGACTACAAATCAACTTGGATGTTGTTAGACTTTCAGTCGTTTCTGGTTGACATTCAGACATTCAGGAATCCATTTTTTTGTACTTAAATCAGAACAGATCATAATTTTGAGTCCAATTTCCATCTATAGTCATCAATTGATCCAAAAAGTTGAATGAATCCTCATCAAAACGATTTATAAATCAATTTAGATGTTGCTATACTCTCAGTCGACGTTCGGACCTTTAGAAATTCTTTTTTCTCACCTAAATCACAACAGATCATAATTGTGAGTCCAATTTCCATTCAAAGTCATCAATCAATCCAAAAAATTGAATGAATACCTGTTAAAACTACTAAAAATCAACTTGGAGGTTAAACTATTTATAAATCATTTGAAATCAGTTGACGTTTCGGCATTCAAAAATTCATTTTTTGTACCTAAACCAGTATGGATCATAATAATGAGTCCAATTTTCATCAACAGTCATAATTCGTTCCAAAAAGTTGAATGAATTCTCATCAAAACGATTTATAAACTAACTTTGATGTTGTTGTTCCCTCAGATGTCGTTCAGACTTTCAGAAATCCTTTTTTCACACCTGAATCAGAATGGATCATGATGATGAGCCCAATTTCCATCCATAGCCATCAATCAATCCAAAAAGTAGGATGAATTCTCGTTAAAACAACTACAAATCAACTTGGATGTTGTTAGACTCTCAAGTCGTTTCTGGACGACGTTCAGACATTCAGGAATTAATTTTTTTTACTTTAATCATAACAAATAATAGTGATGAGTCCATTTTTCATCTTTATTCATCATTCGATCCAAAAAATTGGATGAATCTCCTTGAAAATTATTTATGAATCAATTTGGCTGTTGTTATACTCTAAGTCGACGTTCAAACATTTAGAAATCCACTTCTCATACTTAAATCATAAAAGATCATGATGATGAGCCCAACTTCCATCAATAGTCATTATTTGATCCAAAAACTTGAATGAATCATCGTTCAAATGACTACAAATCAACTCAGTCGTTTTTGGTCGACATTCAGACATTCAGGAATCCATTTTTTGTACCTAAATCAGAACAGGTTATGATTATAAGCCCAGTTTTCATCATTATTCATTATCCGATCCAAAAAGTTGGATGAATCATCATCAAACCGATTTATAAATCAATTTGAATATTGTTATTCTCTTAGTCGATATTTAGACATTTAGAAATTCAGTTTTCATACCTAAATCAGAATGGATCATAATGATGAGCCTTATTTTCATTTACAGTCATCAATCGATCCAAAAAATTGGATTATTCCTCGTCAAAACGACAAAAATCAATTTTGATGCTGTTGTATTATCAGTTATTTTCTTTCGACGTTCAGACATTTATAAATTCACTTTTTATACTGAGATTAGAATAGTTCATAATGATGAGCTTAACCTTCAAATTAATTGATCCAAAAAGCTTTGCAATTCTTCATCAAAACGGTTACAAATCAATTAGAATGTTGTCATAGCCTCAGTCGTTTCCGGTCGACGTTCAGACATTTAAAAAGCCATTTTCATGTCTAAATCAGAATAAATCATAATTATGAGCCTAATATTCATCCATAGTCAACAATCAATCAAAAAAATTGGATTAATCTTTGTTAAAATGACTACAAATAAACTTGGATGTTGTTATACGCTTAGTAGTTTCCAATCGACATTCAGACATTTGGAAGTCCATTTGTCATACCTAAATCAGTACGGATCACAATGATGAGCCAAATTTCAATCATTATCCATCATTTAATCCAAAAAGTTGGATTAATTATTGTCTAAACGATTTATGAATCGACTTGAAAGTTGTTATGTTCTCAACAACTACTGATCAATGTTCAAACATTCAGGAACTCTTTTTTTATTCTATAATCATAAAGGATCATACTGATGAGCCTTACGTCCATCAATAGTCATTATTTGATCCAGAAAGTTGGATTAATTCTTGCGAAAACAATTTATAAACGACTTGAATGTTAATATGTGCTCAATAGTTTTTGGTCGACTTTCAGACAATTTTTATACCAAAATCAGTACTAATCATAATGACGAATTTAATTTTCATCATTATTTATTATTTGATCCAAAAAGTTGGATTCATCATCGTCCAAACGATTTATAAATCAACTTGAAGCTTGTTATACATACTCAGTCGTTTTTGGTCGACGTTCAGACAATTTGAGATACATTTTTATAACTAAATCATAATAGATCATGATGATGAGCACAGCTTCCATCAATAGTCATTATTTAATCCAAAAAATTGGATGAAACCTTGTTGAAACCACTAAAAATCAATTTTAATGCTTTTATATTCTCAGTCGTTTTTGGGGTCAATATCCAGACATTTGGAAATATATTTTGCATACTGACATCAGTACAGATCATGATGATGGACTCACTACTAATTCACAGTCATCATTGGATCAAAAAAGTTGAATTATAACTTGCTAAAATGACTGCAAATAAACTTGGATGATGTTATACGCTTTTTCAGTCGACGTTCAGACCATTTTACCTAAATCAGTACAAATTACAATGATGAGCCCAAATCTCAATGCTTGTTCATAATTTGATCCAAAAAGTTGGATCTAAGAACGATTTGAATTTTATAATATTCTCAATGGTTTCTGATCGATTTTCAGACATTTGTAGATCCATTTTTAATATTTTAATCATAAAGAATCATAATGATGAGACTAACTTTTATTAAAATCTCTCATTTGATCCAAAAATTCTTGTTGGAACGACTAAAAATAAACTTGGATGTTGTTATACGCTCCAGTCGTTTTCAGTCGACTTTCAGACATTTGGTAACCCATTTTTCATACCTAAATCAGTACGGATCATAATGATGAACCAAATATCCATCATCATTCATTATTTGATCCAAAAAGTTGGATTATTCATCATTAAAACGATTGATAAATTGATTTGAATGTTGTCACATTTCCAATAGATTCCGATGGACGTTCAGATTCTAAAGAATTCATTTTGAATGTTTAAATCTGTACAGATCATAATGATGAGCCCAACCTTCATCCTTAGTGGTTAATTGATCCAAAAAGTTGAAAGAGTCTTCATCAAAACGGCGACAAATTAATTTGAATGTTGTCACACTCGCAGTCGTTTCTGATTAAAGTTTAGACATTCAGAGACTCATTCCTTATGCCAAAATCAAACTGGATCATAATGATGAGCCCAATTTTCATCTACAGTCATCAATCGATCCAAAAAGTTGGATGGACCCTCTTCAAAACGACTAAAAATCAATTTGGATGCTGTTATACCCTCAGTCGTTTCTGGTCGACGTTCAGACATCCAGGAATCCGTTATTTGTCCCAAAATTAGGATACAATAGTCAAAAACATATTTTGTCTCATTTTCAATGATAAATTGATCCAAAAAGTTGGATGAATCTTCATCAAAACGGCTACAAATTCATTTGATTGCTGTTATACTCTCGGTCGTTTCAGGTTCAAGTTCAGACATTCAGAAATCCATTTCTTATGCCCAAGGACAGAATGGATCATAATGATGAGCCCAATTTTTATCTACAGTCATCAATCGATCCAAAAAGTTGGATTAATTCTAATCAAAACAACTACAAATCAAATTTGATGTTGTTATACTCTCAGTCTTTTCTGGTCAACGTTCAGACATCCAGGAATCCGTTATTCGTCCCAAATTAGGATGAAAGAGTCAAAAATATTTTTGTTTCATTTTCAATGACTAAGTGATCCAAAAAGTTGGATGAATCATCATCAAAACGGCTAAAAATCAAATTGGATGTTGTTATACTCTCAATCGTTTCTGGTCGACGTTCAGACATCTAGGAATCTATTATTTGTCTCAAAATTAGGATAAAATAGTCAAAAATACATTTTTGTTCTATTTTCAATTATTAAGTGATCCAAAAAGTTGAATGAATCTTCATCAAAACGGCCACAAATTAATTTTAACGTTGTTATACTCTTAGTCGTTTCTGGTTGAAGTTCAGATATTCAGAAATTCATTACTGATGCCCAAATGAGAATGGATAATAAGTATGAGTCCAATTTTCATCTACAGTCATCAATCGATCCAAAAAGCTGGATTAATTCTCGTCAAAACGGCTACAAATCAAATTGGATGTTGTTATACTCTCAATCGTTTCTGGTCGACGTTCAGACATCCAGGAATCCGTTATATGTACTAAAACTAGGATAAAATAGTCAAAGATACATTTTTGTTTTATTTTCAATTATTAAATGATCCAAAAAGTTGGATGAATCTTCATCAAAATGGCCACAAATTAATTCGAATGTTGTTATATTCTCAGTCTTTTCTGATTTACGTTCAGACATTCAGAAATTCATTCCTCATGCCAAAATCAGATTGGATAATAATGATGAGCCCAATTTTCATCTTCAGCCATCAATCGATCCAAAAAGTTGGATTAATTCTCATCAAAACGGCTACAAATCAAATTGGATGTTGTTATACTCTCAGTCGTTTCTGGTCGACGTTCAGACATTCAGGAACTAATTTTTTATGCCTAATTGAGGGTAAAATAGTGGAAAATACGTTTTTAATAAGTTTGTGTTCCAAATAATCAGTGGTTCAATATTCATTGCCCATTTCACAACCTCCTATCGTATTTCCGGGGTAGTCCACACTTAATAAGCACCGTGCTTTGATTGTCATATATGAATGAGCTGGTACCAGGCCAACGTTTCCGGTTTGTTGTTCTCACCCCCTACAATCACAGATTGCACCACTAGTCTTGAAGCTTTGTACGTGGTGCTCATTTTATTAACGTAGGCGGAGAATAAACAATTTAGAAATGTGATACTGTACTTAGGATGTGATCAGGTGCATTTTGATATTATATGGGGTGGTTTTCATTTGTTTCAGGTCGTATTCTTTACGACATACCTTGTAAAGTATGTCGGGATCATTCTTCAGGGAAACATTACGGAATTTTTGCATGCGACGGCTGTGCTGGATTTTTTAAGCGTTCAATTAGGAGGAATCGTCAGTATGTCTGCAAAGCCAAAGAAGAGGGTACCTGTATTATCGACAAGACTCATAGGAATCAATGCAGGGCTTGTAGGCTGTCAAAATGTCAAGAAGCTGGGATGAATAAAGACGGTAAGTCATTTTTTTTCTTAATGCAAGTTTTATAATCGGAAACATATAAATAATAGATTTTATTATTTGCACCCCTTAATCCAAGCCTGCAGATTACAAAACTGTAATTTTTATGAAAATACAGTAACTAATATTGGAAAAAAAAAATTAAAAGCGACAGGTGGTACTGCCTTTATTTGAAACCATATTTGGGCCCGATTTCTCACAAATTAGATTTTTTTTACATATTTATGATCTACGGGGTTGAATTTAAGGGATGATACATATTTTAAATTGATTGTCACAAATTTCATGGCCGTAAGACGTCATTCAATTTTTTTTTTCCCTATATAAATTAATAATAATTTAGGGTGGTTTTTTTGATGATTTTGGTACAATTTTGGGTAATTTGATTGCTTGCACCCCTAAAATCAAGCCTCCAGATGACAAAACTGTAATTTTTGGTAAAAAAAGCGATATGAATCCTGAAAAATCAGGCCTGAAAAGATAAAGGATGACATTAATCAAAATTGCACCAATCTTAGACCATTTTGACTTTCATCCCCCATTTCTCAAAAACTTGTTAAGCAATTTTTATTTATATCTTATATTTATGATCTACGGAGTTCAACTAAAGGGATGATATACATTTTAAACTGTTGGATTGAGAATTTGGGTCCATTTTGGTAGGGTAAAAATGCAGAAATTTAACAAACTCCCAAAACAACCATTTTAAACCATTTTGACTTCCATCCGGCATTCCTCAAAAACCTGTAAACCAATTAAAAATTTTTGTACATATTTTGATCTACGGGGTTGACGTTAAGGGATGATATGTGTTTCAAACTGTTGGACTGAAAATTTGGGTCCATTTTGGTTAGGTGGAAATGCAGAAAGCTGCCAAACTTTCAAAACAATTTTCATCAATTATATAAAAAAAGGGGTGACATTTTTCCAAAAAAAAAAATGAAAATTATATACTGAAGGACCACCCTGTTGAACCAGTATATACAAAACTGAATAATTTGTTGATTTATGCCCATAGGACGTCATTCTAATGTTTTTGGGGTGATCTAAATTAACAAGTATTTGAGGGTAGTTTTTTGGGCATTTTGGGGGATTTTATTACTTTTACCCTTGAAATTTAGCATGTAGATGGCAAAACAATTATTTAGAATAATGACGGCGACACAAATCCTGAAAAATCAGGCCTGAAAAGATGAAGCATGACATTAATCAAAATTGCACCGATTTTAGACCATTTTGACTTTCATCTCCAATTTCTCAAAAACTTGTGAACCAATTTTTAATTTTATCACATATTTATGATCTACGGGGTTCAACTAAAGAGATGATGTACATTTTAAACTGTTGGATTGAGAATTTGGGTCCATTTTGGTAGGATAAAAATGCAGAAATTTGACAAACTCCCAAAACAACCATTTTAAACCATTTTGACTTCCATCCGGCATTTCTCAAAAACTTGTGAACCAATTTAAAAATTTTGTGCATATTTATGATCTACGAGGCTGACTTTAAGGGATGATATGTATTTATAATTGTTGGATTATTAATTTGGGTCTATTTTCGTTGGATGAATATGCAGAAAGCTGCCAAAATTTCAAAACAATTTTTATTAATTATAGCAAAAAAGGGGTCACATTTTCCTGAAAAAAAAATGAAAATTGGATACTTTAGGACTACCCTGTTGAACCAGTATATACAAAATTGAATAATTTGTTGATTTATGACCATAGGACGTCATTCTAATGTTTTTGGGGTGGTCTAAATTAACAAGTATTTGAGGGTAGTTTTTTGGGCAATTCTGGGGGATTTTATTATTTATACCCTTTAAATTCAGCATGCAGATGGCAAAAATATCATTTAGAATAATGACAGCGACATAAATCTTGAAACATCAGGCCTGAAAAGATGCAGGATGACATTAATCAAAATTGCACCGATTTTAGACCATTTTGACTTTCATCCCCCATTTCTCAAAAATTGGTGAACCAATTTTCAATTATATCACATATTTATGATCTACGGGGTTCAACTAAAAGGATGATATACATTTTAAACTGCTGGATTGAGAATTTGGGTCCACTTTGGTAGGGTAAAAATGCAGAAATTTAACAAGCTCCCAAAACAACCATTTTAAACCATTTTGACTTCCATCCGGCATTTCTCAAAAACTTGTGAACCAATTTAAATTTTTTGTGCATATTTATGATCCACGGGGTTGACTTTAAAGGATGATATGTATTTTAAACTGCTGGATTATTAATTTGGGTCTATTTTGGCTGGATGAAAATGCAGAAAGCTGCCAAACTTTCAAAACAATTTTCATCGATTATATCAAAAAAGGGGTGACATTTTCCTGGAAAAAAATGAAAATTGGATACTTTAGGATCACCCTGTTGAACCAGTATATACAAAATTGAATAATTTGTTGATTTATGACCATAGGACGTCATTCTAATGTTTTTGGGGTGATCTAAATTAACAAGTATTTGAGGGTAGTTTTTTGGGCAATTCTGGGGGATTTTATTATTTGTACCCTTAGAATTCAGCATTTAGATGGTAAAACTATCATTTAGAACAATGACATAAATCTTGAAACATCAGGCCTGAAAAGATGAAGGATGACATTAATCAAAATTGCACCGATTTCAGACCATTTTGACTTTCATCCCCCATTTTTCAAAAACTTGTGAATCAATTTTTATTTATATCACATATTTATGATCTTCGGGGCTCAACTAAAGGGATGATATACATTTCAAACTGTTGGATTGAGAATTTGGGTCCATTTTGGTTCACCAAAAACGCAGAAATTTGACAGACTACCAAAACAACCATTTCAAACCATTTTGACTTCCATCCGGCATTTCTCAAAAACTTGTGAACCAATTTAAATTTTTAGTGCATATTTATGATCTACGGGGTTGACTTTAAGGGATGATATGTATTTTAAACTGCTGGATTATCAATTTGAGTCTATTTTGGTTGGACGAAAATGCAGAAAACTGCCAAACTTTTAAAACAATTTTCATTAATTATATGAAAAAAGGGGTGACATTTTCCTGGAAAAAAAATCAAAATTGGATACTTTAGGACTACCCAGTTGAACCAGTATACACAAAATTGAATAATTTGTTGATTTATGACCATAGGACGTCATTCTAATGTTTTTGGGGTGATTTAAATTAACAAGTATTTGAGGGTAGTTTTTTGATAAATTTTGGGGGATTTTATTACTTGTACCCTTAAAATTCAGCATGTAGATGGCAAAACTATTATTTAGAATAATGACAGCGACATAAATCCTGAAAAATCAGGCCTGAAAAGATGAAGGATGACATTAATCAAAATTGCACCGATTTCAGACCATTTTGACTTTCATCCCCCATTTCTCAAAAATTGGTGAACCAATTTTTAATTATATCACATATTTATGATCTACGGGGTTCAACTAAAAGGATGATATACATTTTAAACTGCTGGATTGAGAATTTGGGTCCACTTTGGTAGGGTAAAAATGCAGAAATTTAACAAACTCCCAAAACAACCATTTTAAACCATTTTGACTTCCATCCGGCATTTCTCAAAAACTTGTGAACCAATTTAATTTTTTTGTGCATATTTATGATCTACGGGGTTGACTTTAAGGGATGATGTGTATTTTAAACTGTTGAATTATTAATTTGGGTCCATTTTGGTAAAGTAAAAATGTGCAAACTGCCAAACTTTAATTTTGAGCTTCCAAAATAATTTCTACGAAAATATCAAAAAAGGGGATGAAAAATTGAAAAAAAAAAATTTTTGACACCCTAAGAACAATAATGTAATACCAGTTTATGTAAAATCAAATATTTTAGAGCCGTAGGAGATCAAATAATTTTTTTTGTTGATTTAAATTAATAATGATTTGAGGGTAGTTTTTTGGGTAATTTTGGATGATTTTATTGTTTCTACCCCTAAAATTGGGCGTATAGACGACAAGATTGTTATTTTGAAGAATTACAGTGGCACAAAACAAAAAAAATCATGCTACAAAAGATGAGGGAGGACATTAATCAAAATTGCACCCATTTTGGACCATTTGGCTCCCACCCCTCATTACTCGAAAACTTGTGTACTAATTTGAATTTTTGCTACATATTTATTATCTACGGGGTTGAATTAAAGGTAATTCAGGGTTGGAAATTTATTTATAGCTGTGCAACATGAGCGTGGCCCTCGCAATTCAACCCTCCGTCGCCAAATGGCCCTATTTTACAACAAAGACGGTCCTGAGCCTATGGGAAGTCCAGGCGGTCCTGTTTTGGATTTAGCCCTCCCTAAACAAGATATGGAACGTCACAATCCATTTATTTCTCAACAACCCTTCATGTGCAACCCTCTAGCTGGCACTGCTTTAAGGGTAAGTAATAAAAAATGCTTTTGTGCTATTTATTTTATTTATTTATTATTTTGGTTGCAGTATTCATTGGGGATGCCTGTTGCAGCCCCTATTATGCCTCCCCCAATGGTGTCCCCGGAAACAATATGCGAATCAGCGGCCCGTCTCCTATTTATGAACGTCAAGTGGGCCAAAAACGTCCCAACTTTTACCTCTTTGCCTTTAAGTGATCAATTATTGCTCCTGGAAGAAAGTTGGCGAGAGTTGTTTGTTTTAGGAGCAGCTCAATTTTTACTTCCCTTGGAGCTTACCCATTTAGTACACGCTTCTGGGGCTCTTTCCCGCCACCCGGAAAGGGCTCTGACCTTCCTCCACGAAGTGAAACTCTTTCAGGAAAGTTTGAGCAAGTTTGCTCAAATGCAGGTTGACCCCCACGAGTTTGCCTGTTTGCGGGCAATTGTTTTGTTCAAAACAGCGTTTGATACTCCCAGTGGGAGCAACCAACAAAAGGATAATAAACAATTGAACGATTCAGCTACAGTTGCCACGCTACAGGACCAAACCCAACTCACACTAAACAAATATATACAAACTGCCCAACCCGGGCAACCCTTAAGGTTTGGAAAATTGTTGCTCTTGTTGCCAGCTTTGAGAACTGTTTCCAATACCACAATTGAGGAGCTTTTTTTTCGAAGGACCATTGGGAATATTCCAATTGAAAGAATAATTTGCGATATGTACAAAGCTAGTGATATTTAATTTATTTTTAAGGGATGTGATTTAATATTTTATAAAACTGTTTGCTCATCACCGAAGAGTGTCTTAAACGCACAAATTTTATTTTATTTTGTACATATGTGTAAATATTAAGGGGTTATTATTTTGTGTACACTGCACCGTTATTTAAAAGGCAATAATAAATTTATTTATAAAATAACAACAATTTTAAGTTAAGGCATGTTCCAATCGAGGTTTGTATCAGTAAAGATGCAAAAATTCCTAAAACAACCATGTATTATCCCTTGAGGGCCGCAGAAATCGAAAGAGTGATTTCAAGGATAAAATCGTAAATAAATCTGTAAGTAATGCCTCGAGAAAAAAATGTTTCAAATAAAATTCACCCACAATTAAAAGAGCTTTCTAATGATATATAAACCTCCCCCCTATCTCTTCATTTAGGGGCGGTAATAAAGTTTTACTGCTTCACTGAACAGCAGGGTTGAAATCATCAATAACTATGAAGCTAGGACCGTTAGGAATTTTTTTTTAAGCAAAACGTGTGTAAAATCTAAAAGTCTATCTGTCAATATATACTTAATCTTTCAATTGTTTTATTTAGGGGTTGAAATATGGTTTTTCAGCATCTGAAACGAAAGCGTTGATAATTCTGAAACTAGTGCCCTTGGGGCAAAAATCTTTAAGCAGTTAATTTAATTCATCAACCACCTCCCAACCAGTTCATTTAGGGGTGGTAATAAAGTGTCCCTCTTTCACTAAAAGAACAGGAATGAAAAATATTATTTAGGGTTGAATCGTTAATAGCTCTGAAGTTAGGGCCTTCAGGATTATTTTTATTGATAAATTTTGTACATAATTAAAAGAGCTACCTGCCAATATATGCTCCATTTTTCAATTGTTTGATTCAGGGGTAGTAATAACAAATGAAAACAGTACTTTAAAGGTTAATAACTCTGCAAATAAGACCCTTAGAAAAAAATGTTTCGAGTAAAATTTATGCTAAATTAAAAGAGCTATCCAATGGTATACCAATCCATGGCCCATTTTTTTAATTAGGGGCAGTAATATCGTATTTCTATTTTACCAGAGCAGCAGGGATGAAATCGTTGATAAATCTGCAGCTAGGGCCCTGACAAATTTTTTCTTGAATAAAATATATGCAGAATTAAAAGAGCTATCTGTCAATATGTACTTAATCTTCCAATTATTTTATTTAGGGGTAGTATTACAGAACAGGAATGAAAAATGTGATGTAGGGTTGAATCTTTAATAGTTCTGAAGCTAGGGCCTTCAGGAATTTTTTTCTTAGTAAAATTTATGTATAATTAAAGGGACTACCTGTCAATATATGCTCAATTTTCCATTTGTTTGATTTAAGGGTAGTAATAACAAATGAAAACAGTACTTTAAAGGTTAATAACTCTGCAAATAAGACCCTTAGAAAAAAATGTTTCAAATAAAATTTATGCTAAATTAAAAGAGCTATCAAATGGTATACCAATCTCTCGCCTATTTTTTATTTAGGGGCAGTAATATCGTATTTCTATTTTACTGGAACAGCAGGGTTGAAATCGTTGATAAATCTGCGGCTAGGGCCCTGACAGATTTTTTCCTTGAATAAAATGTATGCTGAATTGAAAGGGCTATCAGTCAATGTATATTTAATCTTCCAATTGTTTTATTCAGGGGTAGTATTATAGAACAGGAATGAAAAATGTAAAGTAGGGTTGAATAGTTAATAGTTCTGAAGCTAGGGCCTTCAGGAATTTTTTTCTTACCAAAATTTATGTATAATTGAATATACCAGTCAATATATGCTCAATTTTCCAATTGTTTGATCTAGGGGTAGTAATAACAATTGAAAACAGTACTTTAAAGGTTAATAACTCTGCAAATAAGACCCTTAGAAAAAAATGTTTCAAATAAAATTTATGCTAAATTGAAAGAGCTATCCAATGATATACCAATCTCCCACCTATTTTTTTATTTAGGGGTAGTAAAATCATATTTCTATTTTACTAGAACAGCAGGGATGAAATCGTTGATAAATCTGCGGTTAGGGCCCCGACAGATTTTTTTCTTGAATAAAATGTATACAGATTTGAAAGAGCTATCTGTCAATATATACTTAATCTTCCAATTGTTTTATTTAGGGGTAATATTTTAGAACAGGAATGAAAAATGTAATGTAGGGTTGAATCGTTGATAGTTCTGAAGCTAGGGCCTTCAGGAATTTTTTTCTTAATGAAATTTATGTATAATTAAAGGAGCTACCTGCCAATAACAGCTTGACTTACCAATTGTTTGATTTAGGGGTAGTAATAACAAATGAAAACAGTACTTTAAAGGTTAATAACTCTGCAAATAAGACCCTTAGAGAAAAATGTTTCAAATCAAATTAATGCTAAATTTAAAGAGCTATCCAATGATACACCAATCCTCCACCTATTTTTTTTATTTAGGGGCTGTAATATCTTATTTATATTTCACTAGAACAGCAGGGATGAAATCGTTGATAAATCTGCGACTAGGGCCCAGGCAGAACTTTTTCTTGAATAAAATTTATGCAGAATCTATCAATATATATATTTAATTTTCCAATTGTTTTATTTAGGGGTAGTTTTATAGAATTTTCAGCAGCTAAAGCAATACCGTTAATAACTCTGCACCTAATGACTTTAGAAAAAAATGGTTTGAATCAAATGTACGTAGAATTAAAAATGCTTTCCGGTAATGTACCAATCTTTTCCCTACCCCTTTTTTTAAGTGCAATAAAACAGGTACTATACAACATAAAATAAGTTCAAAACCAAGGCACTTGGAAAAAAAATTGTGTTAGAAAAGTTATCTGCCAATATATAATTTACATCCCTGTCAACTCATTTGGGGATAGAAATATAGTATCCCTATAAAAAAATAGGAATAGGGGTAGAAATATAAAGTGTGCAGCATCATGAAAGAAAACAGTACTTTCAAGGTTAATAACTCTGCAAATAATGCCTTTAGAAAAAAATGTTTCAAATTAAATTCATGTCAAATTAAAAGGGCTTTCCGGCGATATATCAATTTTTTTCCTAGCCCTTCATTTAAGGGCAGTAAAAGTAGATTATAAGAATTTTTTGTTAATATGAAGATAGCTCTGAAATGGAGGCCTTCAGAAAAAAATGTTTTGGATAAAAAATATGCAAAATTAATAGAGCTACCTGTTGATATATGATTTATATCCCTGCCAGTTCAGTTAGGGGTGGGAAAACTGAAAGAATACAACTTGAAAGAAGTATTTCAGTATGAAATCGTTGATAACTCTGAAGCTAGAGCCCTTAAAAATATTTTTTCAATGTAAGATATGCAAAATCAAAGCAGCTATCTGCCAAAATAATATTTATCTTTCTTACATCCAATTTAAGGGTGGTAAAATAGAGTTAACTACATCATAAATGAATCGTTAATAACTCTGTCCCTAATTCCCTCAGAAAAAAATGTTTCAAATAAAATCTACCCGAAATTAAAAGGGCTTTCCTATGATATATCAACCATTTTCCAACTATTCCATTTAGGGGCTCTAAAAGAGCAAGAATAGAAAAAGAGGTTTTAGGGTTGAATCGTTGATAAATCTGAAGCTGGGGCTCTGTAGAAGTTTTTTTTCCAATAAGTGTATGCAGAATTAAAGTGGTTATCTGCCGATATAGCTTTATTTTTCTATTTTGTAATTTAGGGGTAATAAAAAAAAAATGCAGTATCATAAACGCAATACCGCAATTATTAATTACTCTGTACTTGGTGGTCTAAAAAAAAAATGTTTAATATAAAATCTACGCAGGATTAAAAAGACTATCCGATAATGTATCAATGTTTACCTAATTTTTTATTTAGGGGCTGTGATTAAAAAGTATAAGTCCAGGAAAAATATGCATCAAAAATATTTAATTTAATAATAGCTCTGAGGCTAAGGCCTTCAGAGAAAAATGTTTCAGATAAAAAGTATGCAGAATTGACAGAAATTTCCAAAAATATATTGTATTTTGATCCCTCAATTTGGGGGTAGTAACCATACCGTTTCTTGAAAGCTTTATTTAATATTCATTACTCAACATTAAAAGCTATGTAAAATTCAAATTTTGGTTTTGAATCAAGCAACAAGACTTGAAGGTCATCTTGAAAGTATTTTTTTTATAAAAACCACCCTCTGGTTGTTAAAATTTTAATTTTATAACCAAACAAATCTTAAACTTTGAATATTGGTTTTCTTTATTGAAATACTCATAAATAAATAATTGAATGCACGAATAAAAAATTATTAAGGGTTGTATTTATTTGTACCACCCTTAACAATAAATTAGGGTGGTTTTTGAGCCATACATTTTTTTTTTCGTGGGCCTACAACTGTAGTTCTAATTTATTATGAAATATTATTTAAAGGGGTGAATACTACATTATATTTATTTATTTTAATATTTTTAGATTTTGGCAACAATTTTAAAGACAAAATTAATATTCAAGCTTCAAAAAAGTCTGCTACTTTTTAATATAAATATATTAAATGTATTTCATTTATTAGGTAATATTCTCGTTTCAGCCGGCAAGCGCTGCGCAATTTTGTACTTGTTTCCCATATTTTTTCACTTTTTTAAGTAAAATGAGTGTGTGTACATCTTGTGCAGAGTATATTGTGCATCTTAGTGTGAAAAGTGGACTTTTCGGACTATATTTCAGCCCAGTACGTCACCACAAATGTAAGTCAATTTGTATACCTTATTGTGCTTAAAATTAAATATTTTTTGTGCAAAAAAATATATTAAAATATGCATTTGGGTCCTGTTTATTAAATAAAAAACAATTGAATATTTTTGATTCATGTGTGTATGTGATATTAAATAAAAACGATCCAAGCGTCGCGTTTTGCAGCATAAAAGCAGGGCGTTGTACGTCGGTTATAATTTTTTTGTGGCTGAACTATTAAAGCTATCAATTTGAAATTTTGGATATTCATTGAGCATACTTGCCCAAACCTATTTTATAAGGCATATGTTAACTTTCCCCAGGATTATTTTTTTTAGGCAGCTTAATTTCCCTCCTCTCAATTTAGACATTTTGTCATTGTGGCTAAAAGTCCAACATGGCGTTGATGAAGCCAAATCGGTCCTTAGATCATTCCCTACATGATCCCATCTTCAAGCACAACCCCACAGTCTAATGTTGTCTAAAAATGACATATTTGGGATAATGTATGGCTTAATAATACACTCACTGGGGTTATACACAAAGTGTTGAAAAGGCAGGTCACTGTATTATTCTGTCCTCTATTTTTCACCCCAAATCAAAATTAAGTTTCCCTGGGTGTGATTTATTGTCATGTAGGGGTGGGTTTGGGCTGTGCAGTAATTATTTTGTGGTACGTTTAGTGCAGAACAGCTGCACCCCGCTAATCCAGCATTGAAGTCTCTTGTGAATGTGTGCTGTTGGGTGCATATGTCAGACATACGAGGGGAGCTTCTTCGCAAAATTTTAACAGCATTTGAAATTAGAACTCATCAAATAATTTTACATTTTCTTTCTATTATAACAAATACAAAAAAAAAACACAAATAAGCTTCTTAAAATGATGCTATCGTTTGAACAAGGTTTTTAATAATAGAAAAGTAACCACTGGTCAAAATTGCGGCTAAAAGTTAAAGAATTCATGCTGTTAAGGGGAGTTATGTTTTAGCTCCTGAAGATTCTTTTGAAAATATTCGTAGATACACCGGATTACAGTTGGATTAGCCAAAAAAAAAATTCTTCTTTGAGAAGGTGTTAACTTTAACCACAAAAAATTTCAGTTATCTGAATTCAATAGTTTGGCTATAAAAAAATAATTTGTTTTAAATGGTTGACTTGTTTAATGAATCTTCATTTCAAATTTAATAATTAATATCTGACAAAGTAGTCGCATTCAAACAACAAAAATTGTACAGTAGACAACTAAAGTACTTACAAAAAATCAAAAAAAGTTTCAGTTATTAGGGGCCACTGGTTCAGCTATAAATAAATAATTTGTTTTAAATGCCAACTCGACTAAATTAATAAATTTCAAGTTTAGTAATTAATATCTGACGAAATAAGCAAATTGAAACAACGATATTCATAGACCAAATATATATAATACTAATGTATAATCAACAAAAATTTCAATTATTAGAAACCACTGGTTCAGTTATAAAAAAATAATTTGTTTTAAATGAACACGATTTGCTTGAAAAATATCTGTAATAAATTTCAAGTTTAATAAATAATATCTGACCAAATAAGCAAATTTGAACAACAATATTTATAGATCAGATATATGTAATACTGATGTATATTTGCCAAAAATTTTAATTATCAAAACTCACTGGTTCAGCTATAAATAAATAATTTGTTTTAAATGGTCACGATTTGCTTGAAAAATATCTGTAATAAATTTCAAGTTTAATAAATAATATCTGACCAAATAAGCAAACTTAAACAACGATATTCATAGGTCAAATATATGCAATACAAATTTATAATCACCAGAAATTTCAAATGTCGAAAGCTACTGGTTCAGTTATAAATAAATAATTTATTTTAAATGGGCACGATTTGCCTGAAAAATATCTGTAATAAATTTCAAGTTTAATAAATAATATCTGACCAAATAAGCAAATTTGAGCAACGATATTTATAGGCCAAATATATATAATACTAATGTTTAGTCAACAGAAATTTCATTTGTCAAGAGCATCTGGTTCAATTATAAATAAATAATTTGTTTTAAGTGAGAACGACTTGATTGAAAAATCTATAAAGTAAATTTCGAATTTAATAATTAATATCTGTCAAAGTAGGCAGATTTAGTCAATAACATTTATAGAACAAATACTTATAGCTTTCATATATAATCACAAAAAAAATTAGTTATTAGAGACTACTGGGCCAGTCATAAATAAATAATTTGTTTTAAATGGGAACGACTTGATTGAAATATGTATAAAGTAAATTTCAAATTTAATAATTAATATCTGACGAAGTAAGCAGATTTGGTCAACAATATTCATAAAACAGATATTTATAGCTTTCATATATAATCACAAAAAAAATTAGTTATAAGGGGCTACTGGGCCAGTTATAAATAAATAATTTATTTTTAATGGGAACTGTTTGATTGAAAAATCTATAAAGTAAATTTCGAATTTAATAATTAATATCTGACGAAGTAAGCAGATTTGGTCAACAATATTCATGAAGCAAATACTTATAGCTTTTATATATAAACACAAAAAAAATTGACTATCAGGAGCTGCTGGGCCAGCTATGAATAAATAATTTGTTTTAAATGGGAACGACTTGATTGAAAAATTAATAAAGTAAATTTCGAATTTAATAATTAATATCTGACGAAGTAAGCAAATTTGGTCAACAAAATTCACAAGACAAATACTTGTAGCTTCTATATAAAACCAAAAAAAAATTGAGTTATCAGGAGTTACTGAGCCAGCTATAAATAAATAGTTTGTTTTAAATGGAAACGACTTGATTGAAAAATCTATAAAGTAAGCTTCGAATTTAATAATTAATATCTGACGAAGTAAGCAAATTTGGTCAAAAATATTCATAAAGCAGATACTTATAGCCCTTATATATAATTACAAAAAAATTTAGTTATTAGGGGCTACTGGGCCAGCTATAAATAAATAATTTGTTTTAAAAGGGAACGACTTGATTGAAAAATCTATAAAGTCAATCTCGAATTTAATAATTAATATCTGACGAAGTGAGCAAATTTGGTCAAAAATATTTATAAAGAAGATACCTATAGCCCTTATATATAATCACAAAAAAAATTATCCATGAGAAGCTACTAGGATAGCTATAAATAAATAATTTGTTTTAGATGGGAACGACTTGATTGAAAAATCTATAAAGTAAATTTCGAATTTAATAATTAATATCTGATGAACTAAGCTGATTTGATCAACAATATTCATAGGGCTGATACTTATAGCATTTATATATAATCACAAAAAAAATTAGTTATAAGGAGC
This sequence comes from Dromius quadrimaculatus, assembly GCA_963989225.1. Taxonomy (NCBI): domain Eukaryota; kingdom Metazoa; phylum Arthropoda; class Insecta; order Coleoptera; family Carabidae; genus Dromius; species Dromius quadrimaculatus. The sequence continues at coordinate 64,777,472 of OZ022326.1, forward strand.
TACTGGGCCAGCTATAAATAAATAATTTGTTTTTAATGGGAACTGTTTGATTGAAAAATCTATAAAGTAAATTTCAAATTTAATAATTATTATCTGACGAAGTAAGCAGATTTGGTCAACAATATTCATAAAGTAGATATTGATAGCTTTTGTATATGATCACAAAAAAATTTAGTTATTAGAGGCTACTGGGCCAGCTATAAATAAATAATTTGTTTTAAATGGGAACGATTTGATTGAAAAATCTATAAAGTAAATTTCGAATTTAATAATTAATATCTGACGAAGTAAGCAAATTTGGTCAACAATATTTATAAAGCAGATATTTATAGCTTTTATATATAATTGCAAGAAAATTTAGTTATTAGGGGCTACTGGGCCAGCTATAAATAAATAAATTGTTCTAAATGGGAACGACTTGATTGAAAAATCTATAAAGTAAATTTCAAATTTAATAATTAATATCTGACGAAGCAAGCATATTTGAACAACAATAATTATAGAACAGATACTTATAGGTCTTATACATAACCACAAAAAAAATTATTAATCAGGTGTCACTAGCTGAACTATAAATAAATAATTTGTTGAATGGGAGCATATTCATAGTGAATTTCAAGTTAATTTATTGATTGTTCGCAAAATAGGGGTATTTAATAGACAAAAATTGTTGGACAAGTGCCTATAGTCCCCACTTATGTAAAATAATTTTCCCAAATACTGTTACATCAAATAATTCATCATAATGTAACAACTACAATCCGTAACACTTCTGTCTGAAGTGCAACAGTGTTTGAAGTGGTTTGCGACGGTAACCACAGTACAAATCTCACGGGAACCGTGTGTTACCAATGCGGGCATCTTCCTTCCGGCACTCAGTGGTTAGTTCCGGAAAAAGTGGAGCACCGCAGTGCGGTTGAGGGCCAATCAACGCAGCGGGGGACTCTCACCTTTGGATGAGACTGTGTGAATTTCTGCGGAGATAGAAATTATTTTTTTCGGAAGATTCTTACAATTTGAAGACTCTTGAAACATCTCCTCACAAATATTGAATTTCACGAAAATTGGTGGTAATTTTTCTTCATTTGAGCGTGAGGAATATTCGAAAAGAAGCCGCTATTGTCGGTTCTTCTGTTCATCCAGGATGAATTGGTTTGCTGGTAAGAAGGAAGTAGCTTTTCGCGCTCCAAGGAACATGTAAGGTGGATATTTTGTTGTGGTATGGACAATGCTGTAATATGGTTTTTAAATTAGTTGAAGGCAGCAGCAGGTACAAAAATGATTTTACTTTTCGCAAATTGCAACAAGAAAATTACTTGCATTCAATCAATTATTAATAAAAATTGAACTATCCAACAAATCTTAGGTTTATGAAACAATAATTGATGAAATTTGTGTGCTACAGGGTGTCCCATACGTACAGACAAATATATGAATATGAATTTTCATCTATAGTCATCATTCAATCCAAAAAGTTCAATGAATTCTTATTGAAACGATTTATGAATTAATTTGGATGTACTTGAACTATCAGTCGTTTCTAGTTGACATTCAGACATTCAGGAGTTAATTTTTATGCCTAAATCAGAACACATCATATTGATGAGTCCAATTTCCATCTATAGTCATAATTTGATCCTAAAAGTTGGATGAAATCCAGTCAAAACGAATTAAAATCAATTTGAGGGTTGTTGTACTATCATCCAACGTTTTTGATCGATGTTCATACATTCAGGTATCCATTTTTATATCAAAATCAGAATAGATCATATTGATAAATCCAATTTTCATCTATAATCATAATTTGATCCAAAAAGTTGGACTGATTTCCATCAAAACGGCCACAAATCAAATTTAAATGTTGTTATAGTATCAGTCGTTTTTAGTCGACGTTCAGATATTTGAGAATCAATTTTTCAACGTAAAGAAGAATGGATCCTAGTTATAAACCTATTTTTTATTCATAATCATCATTTGATCCAAAAAATTAGATGAAAACCAGTCAAAACAATCATAAATCAATTTGAATGTTGATATACTCTCATCAATCATTTTTGATGAGCGTTCAGACATTCGGGCATCGATTTTTATACTCAAATCAGAACAGATCATACTGATAAATCCAGTTTTCATCCATAGTTAAAATTTGATCCAAAAAGTTCGATAAAACCTAGTCAAAACGACTCCAAAAATTTGAGGGTTGCTATACTCTCATCAAAGGTTTTTGATCTGCGTTCGGACATTTAGGCATGCATTTTTATACCGAAATCAGAACAGATCATATTGATGAATCCAATTTTCATCTATAGCCGTAATTTAATCCAAAAAGTTGGATTAACTCTCATCAAAACAACTACAAATCAATTTGAGAGTTGTTATCCTGTCATCAATAATTTTGATCGACGTTCAGACATTCATAAAGCAATTTTTATATCTAAAGCAGAACAAATCATAATGATGAATTTAATATCCATTCATAGTGGTCATTAGATCCAAAAAGTTGGATTAATTCGCTTCAAAACAACTACAAATCAATAAGGATGTTATTATACTCTCATCAATCGTTTTTCGTCGAAGTTTAGACATTGAGGAATCCATTTTTATACTGAAATCAGAGCAAAAATCAATCATAGATCAATATTTTATTCATATTATTTATTAGATTCAAACAGTTGAATGAATTTTCATCAAAACGACAACAAGTAGATTTGAATGTAATTCTAGTCAACGTTCAGACATTCAGGCATCGATTTTCATACCTAAATCAGAACGAATCATATTGATGGAACCAATTTTTTTTCAAATAATGATTCCCTCCAAAAAGTTGGACCAATTCTTATCAAAACGACTACAAATCGATTTGAATGTTGTTATATTCTCATCAATCGTTTTTGTTCAACGTTCAGACATTTGAGAATCAATTTTTATACGTAATTCAGAACGAATATTCATGATGATCCTATTTTACATCCAAAATCATCATTTGATCCTAAAAGTTGGATCAATCGTCATCAAAACTATTATAAATAAATTTGAATGCTGTTATAGTCTCATCAATCGTTTTTGGTCGACATTCATACATTCAGGCATCCATTTTCATACCATAATCAGAACAAATCATATTGATGAATCCAGTTTTCATCCATAGCTATAATTTAATCCCAAATATTGGATTAACTCTCATCCAAACGACTACAAATCAATTTGAGAGTTGTTATATTGTCATCAATGGTTTTGATCGACATTCAGACATTTATAAATCAATTTTGATGCTTAAAGCAGAACAGGTTATAATATTGAATCCAATAGTTATTCATAGTAGTTATTAGATCCAAAAAGTTGGATTAATTTGCTTTAAAACAACTGCAAATCAATAAGGATGTTATTATACTCTAATCAATCGTTTTTCGTCGACGTTCAGACATTAAGAAATCCATTTTTATACTGAAATCAGAGCAAATAATAATCATAGATCTATATTTCATTCATATTGTCTATTGGGTTCAAACAGTTGGATGAATTTTCATCAAAACGACAATAAATACATTCAAATGTATTTAAAGTCGACGTTCAGACATTCAGAAATCGATTTTCATGCCTAAATCAGAACGAATCATACTGATGGATCCAATTCTCTTTCAAAGTAATAATTTGCTCCAAAAAATTGGACTGATTATTATCAAAACGACTACAAATCGATTTGATTTTTTTTATATTCTCATCAATCGTTTTTGGTCGACGTTCAGACATTTAAAAATCAATTCTTATACGTAATTTGAAACGGATATTCATGATGATCCTATTTTACATCCAAAATCATCATTTGATCCTAAAAGTTGGATCAATCGTCATCAAAACGACTATAAATAAATTTGAATATTGTTATAGTCTCATCAATCGTTTTTGGTCGACGTTTGAACATTCAGGCATCCCATTTTTATACCTAAATCAGAACAGATCATACTGATGAATCCAGTCTTCATCTATAGTCATAATTTAATCCAAAAAGCTGGATTAACTCTCATCCAAACGACTACAAATCAATTTGAGAGTTGTTATAATGTCATCAATAGTTTTGATCGACGTTCAGACATTCATAAATCAATTTTTATACTTAAAGCAGAACAGATCATAATACAGAATCCAATATTCATTCGTAATCGTCATTAGATCCAAAAAATTGGATAAATTCGCTTTAAAGCAACTACAAATCAATAAGGATGTTATTATACTCTCATCAATCGTTTTTGTCGACGTTCAGACATTAAGGAATACTGAAATCAGAACAAATATCTATGGTAGACCTAAATTTAATTCATATTATTCACTAGATCTAGAAAGTTGGATGGATTCCCATCAAAACGACAACGAATGTTGCTAAACTCTTATCAACCATTTTTGATAGACGTTCAGACATTCAGGAATCCAATTTTCATACCCAGATCAAAATAGATCATTAAACTAAGTCCATTTTCTATTAGCAGTCATTATTCGATCAAAAAAGTTTAATAAAACCTAGTCAAAACGACTATAAATCAATTTGAATGTTGTTATACCCTCATCAATCGTTTTTAGTTGACGTTTGGACATTCAGACATCCATTTCATATTGCAAAATCCAACTTTTATCCTGAGTCAAAATCTGATACAAAAAAATGGATCAATTTTAATCAAAACGACAATAAATCCATATGAATTTTGCTCTACTTCTATCAATAGTTTTTGATCGTCTTTCAGGCATTCAGAAATCAATATTTTATACCAAATCATATTAGTGAGCTCAGTTTTCAATTCTAGTCATCATTCGATCAAAAAAGTTTGATAAAAATGACTACAAATCAATTTGAGTGTTGTTATACTCTCATCAATCAATTTTGGTCGACGTTCAGACATTCAGGCATCGATTTTTACGCCCAAATCCTTACAAGTCATATTGATGAGTCCTTTTCCGATCCATAGTCATAATTTGCTCCAAAAAGTTGGATTAAATCCTCGTCCAAATGGCTAAATCAATTTGAATGTTGTTATACTCACATCAATTGTTTTTGGTTGACATTCAGACATTCAATCATCCATTTTTATACCTAAATCAGAAGAGATCACATTGATGAACTCAATTTCTATCCTTAGTCATTAATCGATCCGAAAAGATGGATTAATCCTCATCAGAACAAATTTAGGTCAAAATTAATTGAAAAAAAATCTTAGAATTGTATTCTGTTGTAGAATAACATCTGTACTTTCCAAATAATTATTACAAAGCTAAATAACTGTAGTGGAATTCAAGTACAAAACAAATATACAGCGGGACGCCCTTAATATAACATTACTGATACAATTGAGTATTTATACAAATTTTATTGATAATTCCTAAAGGAAATGATAATTTTACTTTGTCATGTGCTTATTTATAACAAATAATAACAAAAATGTAGGTTCTGAAGGATTATTTTGCCAGGAGGGGTGGCAAATGCCGTCCACTCAATCAATTGCTTATAAAAATTGAGCTATGCAACCAATCAATATAAATATCAATAGGATTTTGCTTCTGAAATTGGTCAATAAAATAAATGAAAAATTATTGAATTTGGCTACAAATTGCGGTTTACAGGGTGTCCCATACGTACAAACTAATATACAAAAAGGCGCATGTCAAATTTCAAAGAAGAATTTATGCGCCAAAATAAAAGAAAAAAAAACTGAAAACTGTATTTTGTTGTACAATAACATCTGTCCTTACCAAAAAATTACTACAAAGTCAAAAAAATGTGGTGAAATTTAAGTACAAAGTAAATAAATAGCGGTACGCCCTTGATACAACAATTCTGGTAATATTGAGTATTTTACAATTTTTTTTGATTAGTTCTGGATCAAATGATAATTTTTTCTCGTTATGTGCTTAGTAAAAATAGAAAATAACAAAAATGTCGGTTTTAGTGGATTATTATGCCAGGAGGGGTGGCGAATAACGCCCACTCAATCAATTGCTAATAAAAATTGAACTATTCAACTAATCAATATAAAAATCAATAAGATTTTGCTTCTATAGTTGTTTAATCAAATAAATAAAAAATTCTTCAATTTAATTATGAATTGCGGTTTATAGGGTGTCCCATACGTACAGACTTGTGTACAAATAAACGTAAAACATTTGTCAAAAGCAAATTTAGGTCGAAATTAATTGAAAAAAAAATCTGAAAATTGTATTCTGTTGTAGAATAACATCTGTGCTTTCCAAATAATTATTACAAAGCCAAATAACTGTAGTGGAATTCAAGTACAAAACAAATATACGCCCTTAATATAAAATTATTGGTTAAATTAAGTATTTCACAATTTTTTTTGATAATTTCTGGATCAAATGATCTTTTTACTTCGTAGTGTGCTTAGTAAAAATAATAAATGATAAAAATGTGGTTTCTAGTTGATTATTATGCCAAGAGGGGTGGAGAATAGCGCCCACTCAATCAATTGCTCATAAAAATTGAATTAATTAATCAAACAATACAAAAATCAATAGAGTTTTGCTTCAATAGTTGAGTAATAAAATAAATGAAAAAAAATTTGATTTAATTTCAAATTGCGATTAATAGGGTGTCCCATACGTACAGGCTAACGTACAAAAAAAACGCATGTTGGATTTTAAAAGCGATTTTAGGGGTAAATAAATACTCAAAAAAAATATAAAGTGGTATTATTGATTAGAGGCAAATATTTTATTCCCAAAATGCTAGATTACTTGTTAAATTATTCGAATATTAATACTGCAATCATAAAAAATCTAAATTAGTGCACAAATCGGTAATAGAGCCAATTCAGCCGTACGGGGTGTGCAATATAAATGATTTTGCTACAAATCTCAATAATTATACCTCAATGTTTGCAAACAACAACCAAAAACCCTTACAATACATGTGTAAAGTGTACACACGAAGTTCTTCTTCTTCTCACGTTATCTGGTCCATGGATTGACAATGCTTCAATTTTGGGTTTGCAGTGACCGGGGGCACAATTCTATTCATCAGTTTGACTGACGTATTGCGTTATTTGTAGGTTTTGATCTTTGTACAAATAAATTGACGTTGAAAAACATTTTTTTTGGGGTTTTACCCTTAAAAACAAGTTTTTGTATTCAGGTATTTATTTATTTTAAATTTGTTGTTGCTTTTTCAGGAATTGTATTTTATTTAATTCAGTTCTTAATTTGCATATTAATATTAATAAATCCTCCCTTCTTTTGTGCTAAATCCCTACACGTGCCCCTGGAGCTGACAATGGCAGACCGCAGTGCACTTCATCCTAAATAAATCGACCATTTGAGGACATATAAAACGTTTTTGATCTAGTACCCCTTGTACAGATTTGATAGCTGACAATGACAATAAAAATTACAATAAAGTGATTATCATAATATGACAGGCGACTGTCAAAAAAAATTTTTACGATCAATACTCTCTCTGTCAATAATGATACACTTTATTATAAACAATAATAAATTTGTAAAGAGAGTACTTAAACGAAACTTTCTCCCTTTGCGTTTACTCAGTGCCTGCTGCACCCTCAAGCACCCTTCTCAACCCTCAAGATTAAAAATCGCCATTACACACTCACCAAATAATTGACTATCAAGTAGGTCGCAATACGGCGCGAATTTTCTGCTTTGTTACCTTATAACAAAAAATACTTCATGTTGCCAAGCAAAGAGCTATTAGGCTTTTGTTTTAATTTGTTACTGTTTTAAAAAACGAGGGGTTGAAGCAATCGTCAGCTGGCTACGTCGATGACTTATTAAAGCTAAAGTAAAGATTATTTTGCGGCCAAAAATCAAAGAATCCTTTCCATAAATCCGTTTTAAAATATTCTAATATCCCCCATCTACCCTTACTTCCAACAGAGATAACAATATATCACCCCAAAAGACATCAACAGCCTCCTCTCGTTAATCTCTGGTGTAAAAGCTAGTGACATTTTGACAAATCTGTCTTTAGTGTGTGATCTGTTTAAGGGTGGGGGTAGGATTTGCAAATGGCGGCTGGTGAAGGAAGTTAATACCCTAAAAGAGCCGACTAGATTTTAAAGAACATTTGTTTGAGATAAAGTATTGTTGAGGACATCATTAGTGCCTTACACAGATCAACGAGTTGGGATCAACAGGATTTAACCCTGCCGGCCAAAAAGAGCCCCCAAAATTTTACAGGTACAAGAAAATTAACAACAGAAACTTTAAATACTTCTTAATACTTCATACCAACATTGTTTATTCTAATTTGGGTATAAAAATTGATTCATACAAGTCTGAATGTCGACCAAAAAGGACTGACATTTATAATCGTTTTGACAACATTCCATCCAACTTTTAGGATCAAATAATGATTGTCAAAGAAAATTGAACCCATATTCATAATTCGTTTACTGATTTAGGTATGAGAAATGGATGAATGAATGTCTGAGCGTCGACCAAAAACGATTGATGATCATAAACAACATTCAAAGTGATTTGTTGTCGTTTTGATGAAAATTCATTCAACTTCTAGGATCCAACGACCGCATTATAAATGAAAAATAGACTCATTATTAAGATTCATTATATTTAGGTATAAAAATGAATGTCTGAATGTCTGAATGTCGACCAAAAACGATTGATGACAGTACAACAACATTCAAATTGATTTATGAAAGTTTTGACTGGATTTCATCCAACTTTTTGAATGAAATAATGACTATGGATTAAAATTGGAGTCATTATTATCATCCCTTTTAATTTGCGTATAATAAATGAATTCTTAAATGTCTGAACGTCGACTAAAAACGACTGACAGTATAACCACATCTAAATTCATTTATTATCGCTTTGACTCTATTCCATCCAACTTTTAGGACCAAATTATGATTGTAGAAGGAAATTGGACCCATATTCATAATTCGTTTACTAATTTAGGTATGAAAAATGAATGAATGAATGTCTGAACGTCGACCAAAAACGATTGATGATCGTAAACAACATTCCAAGTGATTTGTTGTCGTTTTGATGAAAATTCATTCAACTTCTAGGATTCAACGACCATTATAAATGAAAAATAGACTCATTATTAAGATTCATCATGATTTATGTATAAAAATGGATTTCTGAATGTCTGAATGTCGACCAAAAATGGTTGATGACAGTACAACAACATACAAATTGATTTATGAAAGTTTTGACTGGATTTCATCTAACTTTTTGGATCAAATAATGACTATGGATTAAAATCAGACTCATCATAATCATCCCTTCTGATTCACGTATAATAAATGAATTCTTGAATGTCTGAACGTCGACCAAAAACGACTGACAGTATAACCACATCTTAATTCATTTATAATCGTTTTGACTATATTCCATCCAACTTATAGGATCAAATGATGATTGTGAAAGAAAATTGGACCCATATTCATAATGCGTTTACTGATTTAAGTATGAAAAATGAATGAATGAATGTCTGAACGTAGACCAAAAACGATTGATGATCATAAATAACATTCAAATTGATTTGTTGTCGTTTTGATGAAAATTCATTTAACTGTTAGGATCCAACGACTATTATAATTAATAAATACAGTCATTATTATGATTCATTATGATTTAGGTATAAAAATGAATTTCTGAATGTCTGAATGTCGACCAAAAACGATTGATGACAGTACAACAACATTCAAATTTATTTATCAAAGTTTTGGCTGGATTTCATCCAACTTTTTGGATCAAATAATGACTATGGATCAAAATTAGACTCATCATTATCATCCCTTTTGATTAGCGTATAATAAATTAATTCTTGAATGTCTGAACGTCGACCAAAAACGACTGACAGTATAATCACATCTAAATTCATTTATAATCGTTTTGACTATATTCCATCCAACTTTTAGGATCAAATGATGATTGTAGAAGGAAATTGGACCCATATTCATAATTCGTTTACTGATTTAGGTATGAAAAATGAATGAATGAATGTCTGAACGGCGACCAAAAATGATTTTTGATCATAAACAACTTTTATATTGATTTGTTGTCGTTTTGATGAACATTAATTTAACTTTCAGGATCCAACGGAAATTATGAATGAAAAATAGGCTCATTATTATGATCCATTATGATTTAGATATAAGAATAGATTTCTGAATGTATGAATGTCGACCAAAAACGGTTGATGACAGTACAACAACATTCAAATTGATTTATAAAAGTTTTGACTGGATTTCATCCAACTTTTTGGATCAAATAATGACTATGGATTAAAATTAGACTCATAATTATCATCCTTCTTGATTTGCGTATGATAAATGAATTCTTGAATGTCTGAACGTCGGCCAAAACGACTGACAGTATAATCACATCTAAATTCATTTATAATCGTTTTGACTATATTCCATCCAACTTTTAGGATCAAATGATGATTGTAAAAAAAAATTGGACCCATATTTATAATTCGTTCTGATTTAGGTAAGAAAAATGAATGAATGAATGTCTGAACATCGACCAAAAACGATTGATTACCACAAACAACATTCAAATTGATTTGTTGTCGTTTTGATGAAAATTCATTCGACTTCTAGGATGCAACGACCATTATAAATGAAAATAGACTCATTATTATATAATGCATTATGATTTAAGTATAAAAATGAATTTCTGAATGTCTGAATGTCGACCAAAAACGATTGATGATAGTACAACAACATTCAAATTTATTTATAAAAGTTTTGACTGGATTTCATCCAACTTTTTGGATCAAATAATGACTATGGATCAAAATTAGACTCATCATTATCATCCCTTCTGATTTACGTATAATAATTGAATTCTTGAATGTCTGAACGTCGACCAAAAACGACTGACAGTATAATCACATCTAAATTCATTTATAATCGTTTTGACTATATTCCATCCAACTTTTAGGATCAAATGATGATTGTAGAAGGAAATTGGACCCATATTCATAATTCGTTTACTGATTTAGGTATGAAAAATGAATGAATGAATGTCTGAACGGCGACCAAAAATGATTTTTGATCATAAACAACTTTTATATTGATTTGTTGTCGTTTTGATGAACATTAATTTAACTTTCAGGATCCAACGGAAATTATGAATGAAAAATAGGCTCATTATTATGATCCATTATGATTTAGATATAAGAATAGATTTCTGAATGTCTGAATGTCGACCAAAAATAATTGATGAGAGTACAACAGCATTCAAATTGATTTATAAAAGTTTTGACTGGATTTCATCCAACTTTTTGGATCAAATAATGGTTTTAAATTAAAATTAGACTCATCATCATCATCCCTTCTGATTTACGTATAATAATTAAATTCTTGAATGTCTGAACGTCGACCAAAAACGACTGACAGTATAACCACATCTAAATTCATTTATAATTGTTTTGACCATATCCCGTCCAACTTTAAGGATCAACTGATGATTGTAGATAAAAATTGGACCCATATTCATATTTCGTTCACTGATTTGGATATGAAAAATGAATTAATGAATGTCTGAACGTCGATCAAAACGATTGGTGATCATGAACCACATTCAAATTGACTTGTCGTTTTGATGTAAATTCATTCAACTTTTAGGATCCAACGACCATTATAAATGAAAATAGACTCATTATCATATGATTCATTATGATTTGAGTATAAAAATGGATTTCTGAATGTCTGAACGTCGACCAAAAACGGTTGATGACAGTACAACAACATTCAAATTGATTTATAAAAGTTTTGACTGTATTTCATCCAACTTTTTGGATCAAATGATGACTATGAATGAAAATTGGACTCATCATCATCATTCCTTCTGATTTCCGTATAATAAATGAATTCTTGAATGTCTGAACGTCGACCAAAAACGACTGACAGTATAACAACATACAAGTTGATTAATATTCGTTATGACGTAGTTTCATCCAACTTTTTGGATCAAATAATGTATGAGGATAAAAATTGGACTCATAATTAATAATCGTTCTGATTTACGTAAGAAAATTGGATTTCTGAATGTCTGAACGTCGACCAAAAACGATTGATAAGAATATAACAATTTTGGATCAAATAAGGTATGAATATAGAAATTGGACTAATCATTACAATCCGTTCTGATTTACGCACGAAAAATGGATTTTCAGATGTCTGAATGTTGACCAAAAACGACTGACAGTAGAAGAACATCAAATTTATTTATAATCATTTTGACACTATTTGATCCAGCTTTTTGGATCAGTTGATGACTAAAACTGAAAATTTGGCTCATCATTACAATCCAATCTTATTTACATATAGAGAATGGATTTATAAATGTCTGAACGTACACCAGAAATGATTAATTAGAGTATGACAACATCCAAATTGATTTATAGTCATTTTGATCTGAATTCATCAAATTTTTAGGATCGAATGATGATTTATGATGACAATAAGGTTCATCATTATGAAATTTTATGATTTGGGTACAAAAATAGATTCTTAAATGTCTGAACGTCGACCAAAAACGATTGATGAGAGTATAACAACATTCAAATTGATTTGAAATCGTTCTGATGAGGACTAATCCAATTTTTTGGATCGATTGATGACTAATGATTAAAATTGGGTTCATCATTATGAAATTTTGGGATTTAGGTATAAAACTGGATTACCAAATGTCTGAACATCGACTGAAAACGACTGACAATAGAACAACATCCCAATTGATTTTTAGTCGTTTTCGATCCAACTTTTTGGATCAAATGATGACTGTGGATGAAAACAAGGCTCATCATCATGATCCGTTCTGATTTGCATGTAATAAACGGATTTCTGAATGTCTGAACGTCGACCAAAAACATCCAAATTGATTTGTTATAATTTTGATGAGAATTCATCCAACTTTTTGGATCGATTGATGACTAGAACTGAAAATTGGGCTCATCATTATGATCCAATCTGGTTTAAGTATGAAAAATCGATTTATAAATGTCTGAACATCAACGAGAAACGACTGAGAGTATAGCAACAATAAAATTGATTTATGCTCGTTTTGACGGGATTTCATCCAACTTTTTGGATCAAATAATGACTAGGATAAACAATTGTGTTAATTATTATGAACTGTTTCGATTTTGATATAAAAATGAACGTCTGAATGTCATTAGTTGAACATATCACGCATTTATGTTGTTATTATAATTCAATAAAAAATTATGTTAAATAGCAAGCACAAATAGATAAATAATCTATTTTATTTTCTTGTTTTATCTGCTATAAACTTTAATTTATAACATACAATGAGCAAAATATTTTATTGTATCGCCATTGTCCTTGCTATTTGGTTTGAAGCTTTCCTTGAACTGTTCTACTTTAGATTTTCTGTTCATTTTTATCATGATTATTGTGTGTTTACATTTTGTCCATACTTTCAGCTGGTATTTAAGTCAGGTATTAGTCGAGCAAAGAAGGTACAAAAGAACAATTTTACGCCTGAATTGTTATAATACGTTAGCTTTTGTCAGCAGGCAACTCTAAAACTTTTCAACAAACAAACCCAAAGATAAAGAATCAAGAAAGATTTTTGTAAATATCTCGTAGCGTTGTATTGCATTCATCAATAAATATGTGACAAGAAACTGTTATAATTAATTGATTTAATTAAATTATGTCGCGTGTTACTTTCATTTATAATTGACATATTTATAATATTATTTATTACAGTAGCAAATAACTATCTGTTAATTAAATCAAATTCATCCCTTATTGTCAATTTTTGCCTTTTCATAATAACATCCACCATTTTATTCGCCCTTCGAAGATGCATTGTCTATTGTTTGACTAAACGCTTGTTGTCTGCAAAGCATAACAGACCCTTATTTGCCTCGAAACCCTACGGCCTATAGGGTATATGAAGTTAGGTCAGATTGGCCGTTACAAATCGAAAACAGATCATGTAGCATGAATCTGCACTTGATTAAATTTTGGATTAGTTCGTTTTGAATCTGTGACAGACATTTAGTTTGCATCCCTTCAACAAAATCATTAATAGATAACTTCACTCAGTCATTCAAAAACCCATTTTTTAAATAAAAATCAGAATGGATCATGATGATGAACCTAATTTTCATCTTTAAACATCAATCAATCCAAAAAGTTGAATGAATCCTTTTCAAAACAACTACAAATCAATTTGGATGTTGTTATACCCTCAGTCGTTTCTGGTCAGACATTTATAAATCCAATTTTCATACCTAAATCAGATTGGATCATAATGATGAGTCTGATTTTCATCCTCGTACATCATTTAATCCAAAAAGTTGGATGATGCTTCGTTAAAACGGCTATCATTCAATTTAGATGTTATTATACCCTCAGTCGTTTCTGGTCAACATTCAGACATTTATAGATCGAATTTTCATATCTAAATCGAATCAAATCATATTGAAGAGCTCAATTTTCATCCTCATACATCAATTGATCCAAAAAGTTGGATCAGTACTCATAAAACGACTACAAATCAATATGAAGATTGTTCTCATTTCTGGTCGACGTTCAGACATTCAAGGATCCACTTTGCATTCCTAAATCAGGCTGGATTATAATGATGAGCCTTATTCTCATCCTCATACATCAATCAATCCAAAAAGTTGGATGAAGCATATTCAAAACGACTACAAATCAATTTGGATGTTGTTATTCATTCAGTTGTTTTTTGTCAGCATTCAGACATTTAAGAATCAAGTATTCATACCCAAATCAGATTGGATCATAATGATGAGCCTGATTTACATCCTGATCCATTATTTGATCCAAAATGTTGTACGGATCCCTGTTAAAACGACTACAATTCGCTTTTGGTCGACATTCCAACATTTAAGAATGAATGTTTTATGTCTAAATCAGAATTGATCATAATGGTGAGCACTGATCCTATTTTATTTGATCCAAAAAGTTGGATCAATCCTTATAAAACGATTGCAAATCAATTTGAAGATTGTTGTCATTCCTGGTCGCCGTTCAGACATTCAAGGATCCACTTTTCATATCATAATGAGCATGAATCATAATGATGTACCTGATGATCATCCTCATACATTATTTGATCCAAAAAGTTGGATGATGATTCGTTAAAACGGCTATTATTCAATTTAAATGTTGTTATACCCTCAGTCGTTTCTGGTCGACATTCAGACATTTGCAGAATCAATTTTTATATCTAAAGCAAATTGGATCATAATGATGAGCTCAATTCTCATCCTCAAACATAAATCGATCCAAAAAGTTGGATCAGTACTCATAAAACGACTAGAAATCAATATAAAGATTGTTCTCATTTCTGGTCGACGTTCAGACATTCAAGGATCCACTTTGCATTCCTAAATCAGGCTGGATTATAATGATGAGCCTTATTCTCATCCTCATACATCAATCAATCCAAAAAGTTGGATGAAGCATATTCAAAACGACTACAAATCAATTTGGATGTTGCTATACATTCAGTCGTTTTTTGTCAGCATTCAGACATTTAAGGATCCAGTATTCATACCTAAATCAGATTGGTTAGAAATGATGAGCCTGATTTTCATCCTGATCCATTATTTGATCCAAAAAGTTGGATGGATCTTTGTCAAAACGACTACAATTTATTTTGAATGCTTTTGGTCGACATTCCAACATTTAAGAATGTATTTTTCATATCTAAATCAGAATTGATCATAATGGTAAGCACTGATCCTATTTTATTTGATCTAAAAAGCTGGATCAATCCTTATAAAACGATTGCAAATTAATTTGAAGATTGTTGTCATTTCTGGTCGACGTTCAGCCATTTAAAAATCCACTTTTCATATCAGAATGAGCATGGATCATAATAATGTACCTAATCATCATCCTCATACATTATTTGATCCAAAAAGTTGGATGATGATTCGTTAAAACAGCTATCATCCAATTAAGTTGTTGTTATACCTTCAGTCGTTTCTGGTCGACATTCAGACATATGAAGATACAATTTTCATATCTAAATTGAATTGGATCATAATGATGAGTTCCATTTTCATCTTTATACATCAATCGATCCAAAAAGGTGGATCAGTACTTTTGGAACGACTACAAATCATTATGAAGATTTCTGGTCGACGTTCAGACATTTAAAGATCCGCTTTTCATTCCTAAATCAGGCTGGATTATAATGATAAGCCTAATTTTCATTCTCATACATCAATTGATCCAAAAAGTTGGATGAAACATATACAAAACGACTACTCCTTTTCATACCTAAATCAAGCTGGATTATAATGATGAGCCTAATTCTCATTCTCATACATCAATCGATCCAAAAAGTTGAATGAAACATATTCAAAACGACTACAAATCAATTTGGATGTTGTTATACATTCAGTCGTCACTGATCAGCGTTCAGATATTTGAGCACGCAGTATTTATATCTTAATCAAATTGAATTATGATAATGAGCCTAATTTTCATCTTGTTGTAAAATGGCTGCAAATTAATTTGAAGATTGTTACCATTTCTGGTCGACGTTCATGGATCATAATAATGTACCTAATGATCATCCTTACACATTATTTGATCCAAAAAGTTGGATGATGATACGTTAAAACGGCTATAATTCAATTTAGATGTTGTTATACCTTAAGTCGTTTCTGGTCGACCGCCAGACAGTCATAAATCGAATTTTCATATCTAAATCAAATCGGATCATAATAATGAGCTCAATTTTTTATCCACATACATCAATCGATCCAAAACATTGGATCAGTTCTTATGAAACGGCTATACAAATCAATATGAAGATTGTTGTCTTTTCTGGTCGACGTTCAGACATTTAAGGATCCACTTTTCATTCCTAAATCAGGCTGGATTTTAATGATGAGCCTAATTTTTTATCGTCATACGTCAATCGATCCAAAAAGTTGGATGAAGCATATTCAAAACTACTTCAAATCAATTTGGATGTTGTTATACACTCAGAGGATTCTGGTCGATGTCCAGACATTTGAGGATGCAGTATTTATATCTAAATCCGACTGGATCATAATGATGAGCCTGATTTTCATCCTGATCCATTATTTGATCCAAAAAGTTGGCTGGATCCTCGTCAAAACTACTACAATTCATTTTGAAAGCTTTTGGTCGACATTCAAACATTTAAAATGAATTTTTTATATCGAAATCAGAATTTGTCTTAGTGGTGAGCACTGTCCTGATCATAAAACATCAGTTGATCCAAGAAGTTGGATCAATGCTTGTAAAACGACTGCAAATCAATTTGAAGATTGCTATCATTTCTGGTCGACGTTCAGACATTCAAAGATTCACTTTTCATATCTAAATAAACATGGATCCTAATGATGTACCTAATGATCCAAAAAGTTGGATTATGCTTCGTTAAA
Source organism: Dromius quadrimaculatus (assembly GCA_963989225.1). NCBI lineage: Eukaryota > Metazoa > Arthropoda > Insecta > Coleoptera > Carabidae > Dromius > Dromius quadrimaculatus. Next base: position 64,794,903 of record OZ022326.1, read on the forward strand.
ACGGCAGTCATTCAATTTAAATTTTGTTATACCCTCAGTCGTTTCTGGTCGACATTCAGACATTTGCAGAATCAATTTTATATCTAAATTGAATTGGACCATAATGATGAGCTCAATTCTCATCCTCAAACATAAATCGATCCAAAAAGTTGAATCAGTACTCATAAAACGACTAGAAATCAATATGAAGATTGTTCTCATTTCTGGTCGACGTTCAGACATTTGAGGATCCACTTTTCATACCTTAATCAGGCTGGATGATGATGATCAGCCTAATTTTCATCCTCATACATCAATTGATCCAAAAAGTTGGATGAAGCATATTCAAAACGACTACAAATCAATTTGGATGTTGTTATACATTCAGTCTTTTCTGGTCAGCGTTCAGACATTCGAGGATCCAGTATTTATATATTAATCAGATTGGATCTAAATGATAAGCCTGAATATTATCCTGATCCATTATTTGATCCAAAAAGTTGGATGGATTCTTGTCAAAACGACTACAATTCACTTTGAATACTTCTGGTCGACGTTCAGACATTTAAGGATAAATATTTTTTGTATCTAAATTGAACTGGGCTATAATAATGAGCTCTGATTTAATCCTCATACATCAGTTGATCCAAAAAGTTGGATTGATCCTTGAAAAATAACTAAAAATCAAAATGAAGAATGCGTTCATTTCTGATTGACGTTCAGATATGAAGGAATCCACTTTTACAACCTAAATCAGATTGAATCATTAAAATGAGCCAAATTTTCATCCTCATACATCAATTGATCCAAAAAGTTGGATGGATCATATTCAAAACGACTGCAAATCAATTTGGATGTTGTTATACCCTTAGTCGTTTCTGGACGACGTTCATACATATATAGATCCAATTTTCATATCTAAATCAGATTGGATCATAATGATACCCCCAATTTTCATCCTCATACATCAATCGATCCAAAAAATTGAATCAGTATTTATAAAACGACTACAAATCAATATGAAGATTTCTAGTCGACGTTCAGACATTTAAGGATCCATTTTTATACCTAAATCAGGCTGGATTATAATGATGAGCCTAATTTTCATCCTCATACATCAATCGATCCAAAAAGTTAGATCAAACATATTCAAATCGACTACAAATCAATTTGAATGTTTTTATACTCTCAGAGGTTTCTGGTCGTCGTTCAGACATTCAGGGATTTTCGTTTTATATCTAAATGAACATGAATCATGATGATGTACCTAATCATCATCTTTATACATCAATTGATCCAAGAAATTCAATATTTTTCTGTCAAAATGGCTATCGTTCAATTTGGATGTTGTTATACCCTCAGTCGTTTCTGGTCGACGTTCTGACATTTATAAATCCAATTTTTATACCTAAATTTGGCTGGATTATAATGATGAGCCTAATTTTCATCGTCATACATCAATCGATCCAAAAAGCTGGATGGATCATATTCAAAACGACTACAAATTAATTTGGATGTTGTTATACATTCAGTCGTTTTTGGTCAGCGTTCAGACATTTGAGGGTCCAGTATTTATATCTAAATCAGATTGGATCATAATGATGAGCCTGATTTTCATCCTGATCCATCATTTGATCCAAAAAGTTGAATGGACCCTTGTCAAAACGACTACAAATCATTTTGGATGCTTTTGGTCGACGTTCATACATATATAGATCCAATTTTTGTATCTAAATCAGATTGGTTCATAATGATGAGCCCAATTTTCATCCTCATACATCAATCGATCCAAAAAGTTAGATCAGTACTTATAAAACGACTACAAATCAATATGAAGATTTCTGGTCGACTTTCAGACATTTGAGGATCCACTTTCCATACCTAAACTAAAGGCTGGATTATAATGATGAGCCTAATTTTCATCCTTGTACATCAATCGATCCAAAAAGTTGGATGAAGCGTATTCAAAACGACTACAAATCAATTTAGATGATGTTATACTAGCAGTCGTTTCTGGTCGACGTTCAGACATTCAGGGATTCTTTTTTTGTGCCTAAATCAGAACGGGATATAATGATGAGCCCAATTTTCATCCTCATACATCAATCAATCCAAAAATTATTCTGAATTTATTTTTTTTTTAATTACAAATAGAGTAAGGCGTCAATTGTCAGCATGAATTATTTATTGTCGCGACAATTTCAGTCTAAAAATAGATTACTCAATACAAATTCATAAATGGTTCAATATTTTGCTGCCTTTATGGTACAAGAATGTTTTTCGAGTGCTACATATTAAAATCTTGTTATGCGTTAATTACCGATCAATTTAATGATGTATTTACCGTTCGAAACTTATAGCATTCCGTTGATAAAGACTACAGACTAAGGTCGAATAGAATTATCGCTTTTACTTTCATATTCTTAGTTAGATAGTGAAATTAGATCGAACTAGTTTTCCGCATACTCTAACCTTGAATATCAAACATTGCAATCAATTGAACGATTGTATTACGATTTTCAGGCTCCTAATTTTCCAACCGTCCTTCTCACAGCCTTTTCAAATTCCTCTCGCACTTATTTTGCATCTAATGTTTAATGCATACACTTTATTAATAAATCCCCTCTAATTACTAATATTAACACACAATAATAATTTAATAATCAGGAAGTTTAGTTGACAAATTCCTATTGTCAATTCGAATTTACAACCACATTAGAATTATGGGTGGGAATTCTAAATTGCTTCTTTATTATCTTCAGAAATGTGAACCTAGTACAAGAATGTTGTTTGCAATCCATGTAACTGTCCATTTTATCTCAGAAAGAAATTTATCATAAATATTAACATAAAGTGATTGTCGGTAAGGTAGATCGTGGAAGGAATTGATAATTGCTTCAAGTACTTGTCATTTAGTAATTAATTGATTTAATTTTATGAGAAAATCACCTTTAAATCCAAAAATCCTTTTCAAAACTAATTGAATGCTGCTATATTATTTCAGACGTTTCTTTTCATACCAAAATCAAAATGAATCATAATGATGAGCCTAATTTTCATCCTTATACATCAATTGATCCAAAAAGTTGGATGAATACTCATCAAAACGACTACAAATCAATTTGGACGTTTCAGATCAACGTTCAAAATTCTCAATCATTTTTGGTCGACTTTTGGGGATTTCATTTTCATATCTAAATAAGAAGAGGTCATATTGATGATCATAATCTTCATCCTCACACATCAATCAATCCAAAAAGTTGAATGAATCTTTTCCAGAAGAATTAAAAATAAATTTGGACGTTCTTATACCTTCAGAGGTTTTTGGACGACATTCAGACATTTAGAAGTCCACTTTTCAAATTTAAATCATACTAATGAGTTCATTTGTCAGCATCATACATCAATCGATCCAAAAAGTTGGATGAATCCTTTTCAAAACGACTACAAATCAATTTGGATGTTGTTATATTCTCAATCATTTCTAGTCGGCATTCAGACATTTAGGAATCAATTTTTTATATCCAAATAAAAATGGGTCATAATGATGATCCTAATTTTTATCTTCATACATCAATTGATCCAAAAAATTTATCGAATCGTTCTCAGTACGATTAGAAATCAATTTGGTTGTTATTATACAATAAGTCGTTTTTGGTCGCTGATCAGACGTTTGAGGATCCATTTTTCATACCAAAATCAAAACAAATCATAATGATGAGTCAAATTTCCATTTTCATACATCAATTGATCTAAAAAGTTGGATGAACCCTTTTTAAAATGACTGAAAATCAATTTGGATGTTGTTATACTATCAGTCGTTTCTGGTCGTCATTCAGACATTCAGAGATCCACTTTTTGTTATATAAATCATAATGATGAGCTCAATTTTCAACCTCATAGATCAATCAATCCAAAAAGTTGGATGAATCGTCTTCAAAACGACTGCTAATCAATTTGGATGTTGTTGTGCTCTCAATCATTTCTGGTCGACGTTTAGACATTTGGGAATCCAATTTTCATATCCAAATAAAAATGGGTCATAATGATGATCCTTATTCTAATCCTCATACATCAATCAATCCAAAAAAATTATTGAATCTTTTTCAGTACGATTAGAAATCAATTTGGACGTTATTATACAATAAGTCGTTTTTGGTCGCTGATCAGACGTTTGAGGGTCCTTTTTCAATACCAAAATCAAAATCAATCATAATAATGAGTCAAATTTTCATTCTCATACATCAATTGATCCAAAAAATTTGATAAATCCCTTTCAAAACGGCTATTAATCAATTTGGGTGTAGTTATATTCTCAATCATTTCTGGTCGACGTTCAGACATTTGGGAATCCACTTTTATTATCTAAATAAAAATGGGTCATGATGATGATCCTTATTTTCATCCTTATACATTGATCAACCCAAAAAATTGAATGAATTATTTTCAGTATGATTAAAAATCAATTTGGTTGTTTTTATACAATAAGTCGTTTTTGGTAGCTGTTCAGACGTTTGAGGATCCATTTTCCATATCAAAATCAAAACATCATAATGATGAGTCAAATTTTCATTTTCATACATCAATTGATCCAAAAAGTTGAATGAATCTTTTACAAAACGACAACAAATCAATTTGGAGGTTGCTATATTCTCAATTATTTCTGGTCGACGTTCAGACATTTGGGGATCCACTTTTTGTATCCAAATGTAAATGGGTCATAATGATGATCCTAAATTTCATCCTCATACATCAATCAATCCAAAAAATTTATTGAATCCTTTTCAAAACGATTATAAATCAATTTGGTTGTTATTATACAATAAGTCGTTTTTGGTCGCTGATCAGACGTTTGAGGATCCATTTCCCATACTAAAATCAAATCAAATCATAATGATGAGCCAAATTTTCATTCTCATACATCAAATGATCCAAAAAGTTGGATGAATCTTTTATAAAACGACAACAAATAAATTTGAGTGTAGTTATATTCTCAATCATTTCTGGTCGACGTTTAGACATTTGGCAATCCACTTTTTATATCCAAATGAAAATGGATCATGATGATGATCCTAATTTTTATCCTCATACATCAATTAATCCAAAAAATTGAATGAATTATTTTCAGTACGAAAAAAAACCAATTTAAATGTTATTATACAATCTGCCGGTTTTTGTCGACGATCAGACATTTGGGGATTCATTTTTCATACCAAAATCAGAACAAATCAAATGATGAGTCAAATTTTCATTCTCATACATAAATCGATCCAAAAAGTTGTATGAATCGTTTTCAAAACGACTGCAAATCAATTTGGATGTTGTTATGCTTTTAGTCGTTTCTGGTCGACGTTCAGACATTCAGAGATCCACTTTTTTATGTATAAACCATAATGATGAGCTCAATTCTTAACCTCATAGATCAATCAATCAAAACAGTTGGATGAATCTTTTTCAAAACGACTGCAAATCAATTTGGATGTTATTATACTATCAGTCGTTTCTGGTCGACGTTCAGACATTCAGAGATCCACTTTTTTATATATAAATCACAATGATGAGCTCAATTTTCAATCTCATGAATCGATCAATCAAAAAAGTTGGATGAATCTTTTTCAAAACGACTGCAAATCAATTTGGATGCTGTTGTGCTTTTAGTCGTTTCTGGTTGACGTTCAGACATTTGGGGATCCACTTTTTATATAAAAATAAAAATTTCTCATAACTATGATCCTAATTTTCATTTTCATACATCATTTGATCCAAAAAATTGGACTATTTATCGTCAAAACAACTATGAATCAATTTGGATGCTGTTATACTATCAGCCGTTTTTGGTCGACGTTCAGACATTCAGGAATCGATTTTTCACATTGTTATTGAAATGAATCAGAACAATAAGTCCAATTTCTTTTTTCAGTGATGATTCGATCCAAAAAACGGTATGAATCCTCGTCAAAACGATGATAAATCAATTTGGATGTTGTTATACGAGTAGTCGTTTTTGGTCGTCGTTCAGACATTCAAGAATTCACTAATTATATATAAATCACAAAAATGAGCCTAAGTTTCATCCTTATACATCATTTGATCCAAAAAGTTGGATGAATTCTGTTAAAAGCGACTATAAATCAATTTGGATGTTGTTATACTCTCAGTCGTTTCTAGTCGACGTTCAGACATTCAGGAGTCGATTTTTCATATTATTATTGAAATAAATCAAAACCGTGAGTCCAATTGCTATTTACAGTCATTATTTGATCCAAAAAGTGGGACGAATCATCGTCAAAACGATGATAAATCAATTTGGATGTTATTATACTAGCAGTCGTTTCTGGTCGACGTTCAGACATTTAAAGGATCCTTTTTCTATAAATAAATCACAATAATGAGCCCATTTTTCATCCTTGTATATAATTTGATCCAAAAAGTTGGATGAATTATCTTCAAAGTGACTACAAATCAATTTCGATGTTTTGGTAGTTTTAGGTCAATTATTGTTTTTAACCGGCGGTGCTTTGCATTCAACTAATAGACGGGCTTCGCCCGCTCTGACTAAGCTTGACATGCCATGCTTCGCACCCAACTAACGAGCGGACTTCAAAAAATGTTTTAGCTTATTTTCTGTTAAAAAAAAAACGTCTCAATTAGGAAAATGTCATATATTTATTGAATATAACAACTAGACTGTACATATGATATAAAATAACTCACAATATACAAATTATAGATATATATTTACAGGGTGGAATTGAATGATTACAATTTAGTTACCTTTTGCATTACCCATATAAAAATACGATCATTTTTCACTTCTTTGACAATTAAAAAACTGAAAATGAGTAGAGCAGCACAGAGATTTTTTTCTCACAAAAAAAAATAGATAATAATTTTTTTCCCACTCTGTATGAATGATTAGATACAAATATGGCTTTTATACAAACTTCCATGTAATAATGGATTCAACAATACAAAAAAAAACCATCCCCAATAATTTTTGCTCCAGAAAAGTACATCAAATCAATTTAACCCCGAAATCTACTTGGGGAAATAATTTATGGACGAATTTTACTGTACAAATCAATAAAAATAATTTTGACGTCAATTTATACCAAACATAATTTAACAGCCCCTAAAATAGGCTTTTTTTTTTTAATGCACAAAACGACGATGATGGTTTTCATGTTTGACTCGCTACAACATCGACAATTATCAATATTTTTTTTTGAAATTTGGAATAAATATTTTTCAAAGTATTAGCAATAAAACAAACTTAGTTTCAGATTTTGAAAACATATTTTGAATGAGTAGCGAATTTTTAAAAAACATTCAGACGGTTCTGCGTGTCCTTTCAAACATTGCACAAAATGACGATGTTTAACTCGCTGTATCTCCAGAAATTATTAATAAATTTTTTTGATATTTAGACCATATATTTTTGAAAGTATTAGCAATAAAACAAAATTAGTTTAAGATTTCTAAAGTATATTTTAACTGAGTAGCGATTTTTCAAAGAAAAATCACACGGTTTTGCGAGACCCTACAAACATTGCATAAATTGGGAAATAAAGTTTGAAATTTTGATAAGTAGCCAAATAAAATTAAAATTAGATGTATGAATAGATTTTATTCAAAGTTTCAGCTTGATAGATTGAATAGGAAAAAAGATATGCGGCCTGAAAGTTTAGGGGTGGTTCTGGCGCTGAATACTAATTACACAAAATGATTTTCATGTTTAACTCGCTGTATCTCCAACAATTATCAATATTTTTCTTTGAAATTTGGGGCATATATTTTTCAAGGTATTATTGTTTGAAAAAATATAGTTTTAGATTTTGAAAACATATTTTGAATGAATAGCGAATTTTCAAAAAAACTTCGTTTGGTTTTGCGAGTTTTTACAAACAAGTGCATAAATGAGGGATGAAATTTGAAATTTCAATAAGTACCCAAAGAACATTAAAATTTAATGTTTGAGGCACCAAAGAAATTATAGACGAACGATACTAACCCTCAAATATTCCAACAATTTTTTTTTAATTAATAGGGTTGTTGAGTACCAATTGCACGAAATGACGATTTTTATTTTCACGTTTAGTTAGCTGTATTTCCAACAATTATCAATATTTTTTTTTGAAATTTGTGCCATATATTTTTCAATGTATGAGTGATGAAATAAAATTAGTATTGAATTTTAAAAACATATTTTGAATGAGTAGCGAATTTTCAAAGAAAATTCGCGCGGTTTTACGAATCCCCAAAAACAATTGCATAAATGGGGGATGAAATTGCAAATTTTATGATGTATTGAAATTGGATGTACGGGGGGTATTTTTACAAAATTTCAGTTTCATAAGTTGAATAGAAAAAAAGATATGCGGCATGAAAGTTCAGGCGTATAGAAGCGCATGTGTATTGATGGTGTTTTGTTTTTTTTTAACGATTGTAAAAATTGATGTAAAATCATTTAATGATTAAAATATCACTGCCTGTATCTCTGTTCATAATCAGGGTCATAAATGTCATTTCTCACGGGGGGCCTCGGTCTGTACTGTGGTTGATACTGTTGCTGGGGTTGGTAATTTTTTTGAGGTTGGTACTGATAATTGTCCTCATACTGCGCTTGCGTATACCTCTGCGGTTGGTACCCCTGCTGCGCAGGCTGGTAATCCTGCTGGGGGGCCTGATAATCCTGCTGAGGATAATTCTCCTGTTTGGGTTGGTAATTTTGTTGAGGGGGTTGATAATTTTGTTCCGGGGGTTGATAATTTTGTTGGTACTTTCCCCCACCCTGTTGTTGATCCTGCTGGGATTGTTTCACAGCCTGGGCCCCGGAATTGTATTTAAAATTGACTTTAAGTCCGGTTGGGTCTGTGTAAGAAAATACTCCGTGAACGGCGCCGCCTGGATCGCCTTTAGCGGCGTGGGAGATGCCATCTTGGGTGCGGTATAAAAAGCCGAATCTGCCATCACTTGTAGGGTGGACACGGGCGTCTTCTAATATGGAAGGGTTTTGAGATGCAGCCACGGAAAGGGCGGCCACAAAACAGACCTTTAAAAAAATGTTATTTAAATTTAAATGCCAAAATTAAAATTAAAAGTAATTAAATTTTGTGTAAAAAACAAAAAAAAAATGTTTTTGTATGGTAAAAATGTGATTTATTCCAGTTTTTGTTCAATTCCGTTCACATTCCAATTAATAAACAGATTAAGATCGATAATAAATAGCAACGAAATTGATACATTTTTTGTTTCAATTTTTTTTTCATACTTACTATGAAATTAATACGTCAAATTTATTGTAGAATTGAAAAAAAATATATAAAAAACTTGCAGGAATCAAATTTTATTTTTTGTTTCACAAAAAAAATATTATTACAAATAACAGTTGAACCAAAAATAAAATATTCATACAAAAATTTATAAATGGGACCTTAATGAACAATTTTTGGCAAAAAATTTTTTTATTGCACTTTCCGCACGGTGTGTGTGCCCTATTATCAACTGGAGCGCCAATACCGATTTTTGATGACAATTGGCGGATGAAACGCTAACAAAAATTTTTTTTTTTGAGTTATTCCGAAAGAAGACACTTTTTGCCATAAAATGATACCATTTTTATTTTTTTCCCAATATTTATCATGACGTAAATGGCTTTTGAAAATTGGCATGCGTCACCAGTCAGGTCGTTTGCTTGTATGTACGTATGGACCTACGTTATAAGTCCTAAATACCAACCGATTTTCAATTTTTTTTTTTTGTTGATTGATAAACTATTTGGGCAGCACCCTATTAATTTTCATGATTATTTGTTCAACAGTTCAATTGCTATTAATTAATTAATAATTTTTCCCAAATTATTTTGTTTGATAATTTCCCACCCTTATAAATAAGTTACACCCCTGTAATTCACAAAAAAATCCACTCTAAGTCACAATTCACCATGCACCACCCAATTTTCAATAAAAAAAAAAACTCACCCAAATTAACGTGTTGGGCATCTTGGTACGCGTCTTTGACACTTATAAAACGAAGGCGCGATATTTCCAAGTTTATATAGAGCATTGCGTATGTACGAAAGATCAGGACGGGAGTTTAGTGCGCAGAAGGGCGACAAGAAGTCGAAGAAATACAGAGTTGTATTAAGAAAATATTTTCTGGAAGGATAAATGGCAGATATTTACGATCCCGTTTGACTTTCATTGCAATTCGTTTGCTGCAGTTAATTGATGAATTAGCAGACCGACTTCACTTTGAAAATAGTCTTGTTGGTCTTAATCGTCTCAGGAAACCTCAAAATTATTATATTTGTCATTTTTACTTAGAAAAAAAGGGCCAGAAATGTAAAAATGAATCAAGGAAGCATAAATCATCCCTCCCATCAAATAAGCTAATGAAAACCTCCTCAAACATAAAAAAAAATTTTTTTTATGGATTTATTATGTTTAACAAATGACAAACCTCGTCTGTCGTCGCCTATTAATTCAAAAACTTGATTTTTACGCTAAGTGGTATGATTAATAAAAAAGCTAAACGCTGATTGGTAAATGCTATAAATTCGCCCACGCGAATGGTTATAATTAATCACTCGTAAATTATTTCCATTCATTGGATAATTTTTCAACACTTGTATTAATTATCGGCGTAAAAACAGGGCCGGACCTCAAAAATTCACGTTAATTAAAAAAGAAGCTCATTTAACGTAAATTTTTGAGGTAAGTATCTGCAACTCAGGTAATATTACTTGAAATACGCTTTATTACAACTTTTTGGGAAAAAAGGACCTGTTTTTAAAAAATGGTACCACTTTTGGTTTTTTTCAAAATTTATTTTCCCCCGATTTTGCCTTTTAAAAATAACATGTATTTTTGTACCTGTCTGTACGTATGGGGCACGCTACAAATCGCCATTTTCATTTTTTCTCAATAATTGTTTAATTTATCAATTATTTTGTTATTGAAACAAAAGCCTATTGATTTTTGTGATGATTCGTTGCGTAGTTCAATTTTTATTGACATTTTACGACTTTGTGTACCCTATTTTTGGATTAAAACGATAGTCTCGACTTCAGGCGATAAATAAAATAATAACTCAGGTAACTTTACCTGTAATTAACTTTTTAGTAAATTAGAGGTCCTTTTCTTCAAAAAAAAACCATTTTTCTTTTTTTTTTTTCAAATTTTTACGACCTAAAACTGACTTTGAAAAATGGCATGTATCGTCGTCCTTCTGTTTGTACGTTTGGGGCACGCTACAGGCTGCAATTTTCAATTTTTTTCTCTAAATTTTCGTTTATCAGTCAATCAATCAATAATTCAAAATTCTATTGATTTTTGTATTGATTGATTTGATAGTCCAGTTTTTATTGATCATTTACTAACTCATGGCGTCATTTCGTTATTAAGTTTGTACGTATGGGGCACGCTACAGACCACAAATTTTGCACAATCAATTTTTTTTTCCCAATAATCAATTACTCAACTATTGATTTAAGACCCTATTGATTTTCATGTCAATTTATTGAATAGTCTAGTTTTTATCAATAAAATTGTCCAAACAGTGACCCCATTTACGTTATGGATATTTGTAGCCATTTTCTCAGCCAAAAAATTTTTTTTCAGTTCATAAATTAACCACTGATGATCGAAAACAAAAATATTTCACTTATTGACCGAAATAGATCAAATAAATTGGTCCAAATTGAAGGTTACTAGCCAAATCTATATTTCACTTATTTATGGTCATGAATATGTATTTCGAACATGTTTTTAGTACTTTTAGTAATTTATCACTTAGGAAGAATTGTTGAAGGTGAAGTATCACTAAAAACTACTAATTAATTGAACATAAGTGCGTTTAAATTCAAAGGACAAATGCAGGAATAACTGTACTGAATTATGTTGGTATTTTGGGAAAAACGTCATAAAATATGTTTGACCAATCAGATTTTATTAAAATTTTGCTTGATTATAGTTGAAACTAGTACCTATCAAAAAAAAATTATTTGAAAAAAATTGACTGAACAGAACCCTCAAAAAAAATTATTGAATTTTTGCATTTCAACATGCGTAGTATTATAGTAATTATTTTTTTTTATCTGATCTGCTAATTATATTTTGATGATACTCACAAAGATTATTGAGTCAACATTAATGAAATTGTAAAAAAAAAATCAAAATGATTGACCGCTTAGTTCCGCCAATATCATCCAAAAAGTTGATTGCGGCGATAGCTGCATATAGGAGGGGACGGAATTGACGAATGCAATACTAAAGCCTGATTTACACACCATACAATCAGGGTACGTGCAATTAGAGGGCGTATGCTCTCAGATAACGATCAAAAATTACTATTTTATATTTTATAAGTTGAACTTTAAGTTTATTTATTATGTTCCGCACGAAAGATACCGCTATTTGAAATGTACGATAAAAAACATACATTGCGTGACTCTCAATGCGATTAGTACGCGCACTTTCATTTTCATTGGCTATGATATCGATGCAATGCAGACTATTACAATGATTTTGATTACGACATTTTCCACATCGTATTGCGATTATTAAGTTTATTTCCGTGTTTGCACAAAGAAAAAATAGTTTATTCAATAAATTTTGGATTGGGTAGCATCTGTTTTTTAGAAAAAACTTTTTTTCCTGGAATTTAATGCGTTTTTTCCTACATTTTTGACGGAAAACGTTTTATCAGGCGGTTTAGGGCGGTTTCAAAGCTTGTATTTCCTGGAATAATGATGCTAAAATAATGGACCAAACATTATTAGGAAGCTTATATAGTACCATTTATTATATTTTCAGTTTCAACCCTTAGTTGCAACCCTGTCGGTAAAGGGGGTCCAATAAGTCAATCGAGGTCATTACAGTTTGGAAGCATATATCTCCTGAAATAATTTTTATGTAATAATGAATCAAATATTGATAGAAGGCTTGAAATGTGCCATTTATTACAAAACCAGTTTCAACCTTTCATCTTTCAGCTCTGGTGGTAGACGGGGTGAATAGTGCAATGAAAATATGTTGCAATTCAAAAATTTATATCTGCTGGAAAAAAAATTGTAAAACAATGAACCAAACTCTAATAGGAAGCCTATGTAGTACCATTCATTACAAAACCAGTTTCAACCTTTCATCTTTCAACTCTGGTTGTATAGGGGTTAAACAGTGCAACAAAACTCTATCACGGTTTGAAAATTCATATATCCTTGGAAAAAAATTGTATAATGTTGAACCAAACGCTGATTGAAAGCTTCTATATCACCATTTGATGAAAAACCAGTTTCAACCCTTTCATCTATCAACTCTGATGGTATAGAGGGTAAACAGTGCAACGAAACTCTATCACAGTTTGAAAATTCATATATCCTTGAAAAAAAAAATTGTATAATGTTGAACCAAACGCTGATTGAAAGCTTATGTATTACCATTTGATAAAAACCAGTTTCAACCCTTTCATTTATCAACTTTGTTGCTATAGGGGGTAAATAGTGCAACGAGAATAAGTCACAATTCAAAAGTTCATATCTCCTAAAAAAAATCGTAGAATACTGAACCAATTACTGGTGGAAAGAATAAGCTGTACCATTTGAAATAAAATCATTTTCAACCCTTTAAAATTTCAACTTTGGTGGTACAGAGGGTAAATAATGGGAAAAAACTGTCACTATTTGAAAATTTATATCTGCTGGAAAAAAAAACGTAGAGAAATGAACCACACAGTGGTGAAAAGCTTATAAAATACCATTTGATAAACCTTTCATCTTTCAACTCTAGTGGTACCGGAAGTAAATAGTGCAACAAAAATCTGGCACAGTTTAATAATTTATATCTCCTGGGAAAAAAATTATGGAATGATGTACCAAACGCTTGTGTAAAGCCTATTTAGTACCATTTATTACAAAACTAGTTTCAACCTTTCATCTTTCATCTCAGGTGGTACAGGGGGTTAAAAATGCAAAAAAATCTGTCACTATTTGAAAATTAATATCTTCTGGAAAAGAAATCGTATAATAATGAACCAAACTCTGATTGAAAGCTTATATAGTACCATTTAATGTAGAGCCAGTTTCAACCTTTCCTCTTTCATCTCTGGTGGCGTATGAAATAAATAATGCAATGAAAATCTGTCACTGTTTGAAAATTTGTAACTCCGGGAAAAAAAATTATAAAATAAAAATTCAAAAATTTATGGGAAGCTTATATAATACCATTTATTACAAAACCATTTTCAACCCTTGTTGCTTCAACCCTAGAGATACAGAGGGTAATTAATCGGACCGAAATCTATCACAATTTGAAAGCTCGTATCTACTGAAATAATTATTGTAACAATATTGAACCAAATGTTGATAAAAGGCTCAGAATGTACCATTTATTTCAAAACTAATTCATCTCTCAACTCTAGTGGTATAGGGGGTAAATAGTGCAAAAAAAATGTCACGATTTGGAAATTAATATCTGCTGGAAAAAAAATCGCAGAATTATGAACCAAACACTGATAAAAAGTGTATATAGTACCATTCAAATAAAACCAGTTTCAACCTTTCATCTTTCAGCTCTGGTGGTACAGGGGGTAAATAGTGCAACAAAATCTGTGACGATTTGAAAATGCATATCTACTGGATAAAAAATTGTATAATAATGAACCAATCGTTGATGGAAAGCGCAAGACATGCCATTTGAAATTTTAAAAATCCAACCCTCTATTATGCCAACTCTGGTAGTACAGAGGGTGAATAGTGCAACAAAATCTGTCACAAAAAAATTCATATCTCCTGGAAAAAAAATCGTAGAATTAAGAACCCAATACTGGTGGAAAGTATATGCTGTACCATTTAATATAAAACCCATTTTAACCCTCCAAAATTCCAACTTTGGTGGTACAGAGGGTAAATCTGTTACCGTTTGAAAATTTGTATCTCCTGGAAAAAAAATCGTAGGAAGATAAACCAAACGTTAATAGAAAGCTCATGTCATGCCATTCAATATAAAATTAGTTTTAACCTTTTGATATTGTAACTCCGGTGGTTTAGGGGTTGAATATTGCAACAAAAATCTGGCACAATTGATCATTTATATATCCTAGAAAAAAAATGGTATGATGATAAACTAAACGTTTCAAGAAAGCATATGCTGTACCATTCAATATAAAACCAGTTTCAACCCTTTTTTCTCTTCCCCCCGTTGGTGCAGGGGGTAAATAGTGCAACAAAAATCTGGCACAATAAAAAAATATATATCTCCTAGAAAAAAAATCGTATGATAATAAGCGAAACGTTTCAAGAAAGCATATGCTGTACCATTTAATATAAAACAAGTTTCAACCCATTTTTCTCTTCACCCCGTTGGTACAGGGGGTAAATAGTGCAGCAGAATCAGTCACAATTAGAAAATTAATATCTCCTGATAAAAAAAATCGTACAATATTGACCCAATCGCTTATGGGAGGCTTATATAGTACCATTTCATATGAAACCATTTTCAACTCTTTCAACTTTCAACTGTGGTGGTACAGAGGG
Organism: Dromius quadrimaculatus; assembly: GCA_963989225.1. NCBI lineage: Eukaryota > Metazoa > Arthropoda > Insecta > Coleoptera > Carabidae > Dromius > Dromius quadrimaculatus. The sequence continues at coordinate 64,810,414 of OZ022326.1, forward strand.
TGGATAGTGCAACAAAATCAGTAACAATTTGAAAACTCATATCTCCTGGAAAAAAAATCGTAGAATAATGAACCAAACGCTGATGGGAAGCTTATATAGTACCATTTGATATGAAACCAGTTTTAACTCTTTTTGTTTTCACCCCGTTGGTACAGGGGGTAAAAGGTGCAGCAGAATCAGTCAGAATTAGAAAATTAATATCTCCTGATAAAAAAAATCGTACAATATTGTTCCAATCGCTTATGAGAGGCTTGTATAGTACCATTTTGTATGAAACCATTTTCAACCCTTTCAATTCAAAACACTGGTAGTACAGAGGGTGAATAGTGCAACAAAATCTGTCACAATTTGAAAATTCATATCTCCTGGAAAAAAATTCGTAGAATGATGAACCAAACGCTGATGGAAAGCTTATGTAGTACCATTTGATATAAAATCAGTTTCAACCCTTTTTCTTCTCACCCCGTTGGTACAGGGGGTAAATAGTGCAACAAAATCAGTAACAATTTGAAAACTCATATCTCCTGCAAAAAAAATCGTAGAACAATGAACCAAACGCTGATGGGAAGCTTATGTAGTACTATTTGATATGAAACCAGTTTCAACCCTTTTTCTTATCTCCTCGTTGGTACAGGGGGTAAATAGTGCAGCAAAATCAGTCACAATTAGAAAATTCATATCTCCTGAAAAAAAAATTGTACAATATTGACTTAATAGCTTATGGAAGGCTTATATAGTACCATTTTACATGAAACCATTTTCAACCCTTTCAACTTTCAACTCTGGTAGTACAGAGGGTGAATAGTGTAACAAAATCTGTCACAATTTGAAGATTCATATCTCCTGGAAAAAAAATCGTAGAATAATGAACCAAACGCTGATGGAAAGCTTATGTAATACCATTTGATATAAACCAGTTTCAACTCTTTCATCTCCAAATTCTAGTGGTATTAGTGCAACGAAAATCTGTCATACTTTGAAAGTCTATATCTCCTGAAAAAAAAAACGTAGAATTATAAACCAAACGTTAGCGGAAAGCTTATGCAATACCATTTAATATAAAACTAGTTGCAGCTCTTTTAGTTCCAACCCTGTTGATGTAGGGGGTTATTAATTGAACCGAAACTTATTACAATTTGAAAACTTGTATCTCCTGAAATAATAATCGTACAATAATGAACTAAACGCTGATTGGAAGCTTATTTATTACCATTTATTATAAAAACAGTGCGACCCTTATTTTGTCACCCTTAAAGACAGTAGCATTAAAATAAAAATGGGTGCGGCACAGTCATAACTGTGCCATTGTAGTTTTTGCTCTACTTCCATTTTTTTTTTTGTTGAGGCCTTTTTTTTTGGAAAAATGAAAATAGGGGCCTACTACTCTACTTTGCCTAATGTAAATCGGACTTTGGTAGCAAGCTACAGGAAATAAACTCGCCTGATTTATAGGCAACTTATTCAGTGTTTGTGTGTTGATTAAACTTTCTTTCATTAACATTTCCAACTTTTAAACAGAATTTAGCACAACTTTAGTAAGTAATTGGTTGCATATATTATTAAAAAATATATGTAAACAAGAATTCGGCGCACATTATGCTTTGTGCAACACAGGCAAGCATAAATGTTGGCCTGCAAAACAGTTATCATTTAAACGAAATTTTGGCCCTTTCAAATGTTTTTTTCTAGTTTGAAGGGTAGGTTAAAGGTCAATTAAGGGATGGACAACTAATTTATAGCGTAAATGCTAATTTTTTGCACAATTAGCGACCTGTAAATTCACACATTGTCTTACAGAAACAGCACCCTTTTAAATAGTTTCCTGAAATGTTTGTGGGACAATATGAGCCAAATTTTTCCACTTTTTTGAGTGTTTTTTTTTTCAGGATCATAATGATGTGCCCAAATTGTATTTGGGATCATTATCTGATCCAAAAAGTTGGATTATTTTTTTAAAAACGACTACAAATCAATTTGTAGGCGTTTTGACTGTCAGCCATTTTTGGCCTGAGTTTTACTTCCGGTTCAGACATGCATATGCATTATGCTTGGTACTTGGACAGTTTTTGATTCATCCTACTTCAAATATCAAATTGAGGGACATTTAGGGTATTTAATGGGGCCCTTAAACTGGTGAAGATATCTTTCCGCATAGCTAAGTTTTTTTATTTAATTCTGCCAGAAGCGCTGCATGAATTACATCAAAACCAGTATAATAACATTAAGTGAAAACTGGAGCACCTTCATTTTTATTGACATCCGAAAAACGCTTCGCAGTTTTTTGTTTATTCTTCTTTTTTCAATAAATTGCTTTCCTAAATCATTCTCAATACTCAAGGTCAAAATCGTTGTTTCCTAGTGTAAAAACACTTGACAATCACTGTTTAATACAGACCGGAACTGACTACAAACAGTTGAACGTCATGTTCAATGGTCGTTGTCAGGAACACGAGGCAAACCGCTCACCCAACGTGATTATTACAATTTGTAAATTCTAGGGCAACACACCCAAAGAAACTTTCCCTGACGGCGCCCATGAACTGTAGGTGTAAAAACATAATATTATCTTATAAACAAAAGATTGTTTTGTCCGATTTCAATTGTTATTTCATCATAAATAATTTGTAAAGTGAGCTATGCCTTCATCAATACTCACATGGAAGTTAGGTTGCGTAGCACGAATTTTAATTTTCTGAGAACTTCAGTTGGTAGCATTGTGAAAAACAAATGTCATAATACTCAAGTTTACACACTTGTTGCAATATTTCCGGTAAAAATCTTCATTCAATCACCAATCTCCAAACTTTTATCAAAATAAAATAAAAAGGATTGCCTTCCTGAATTTTAATTGAAAATAATGGCAACCCTGCTTTTTTTTCTTATTATAATGTATTATAACAACAAATAGATTCATTCATAGTATGATCAGAAATCTTGCAACATTGTTAGGTAGGTTTAAGTAGAAGGTAAACCACAATTGAACATATTTTAAATTCCTATTACGACATTATACAGTTCGCTATTTGATCTTTAATAATTTGTAAACAATATTGGGGAGCACTGATGCATGAATAATATTTAATATTACACATTGAACAACAAATTCGGGCCAATATTTTAGACGTGGGGTTGATTTTTGGCCAGCTAGAACAGGCTGCCCCAATAGTATGCTTTGAAACTTAAAAAAATTAATTTTTAGCCGAATTGGCCTAATAATTTAAGGGTGGGGGTCACTAAGGGAACAAACACTAACAAATATTTTTTATTTCAAGGTTTCGTGGACTCTAAAAGTGCTGAAGGGCCAAATTTCCCTCCCAAAAGAAGAAGACTGCAAGTAAGTTAATCTTAAGTCTTTTAGTTTTGAAAACTAGGAAAAACAACCCCAATTTCTAGATTTTTGGCAAACCATAATAGGTCACTCTTTAGGGATGCCTTGAAGCCCCCAAAAATAATTTTAGATCAAATTTGGTTCAATATTTTGGGTGTAGGGTTGATTTTTGTCAAACTAAAACAAGGTTGCTTTTAAAGTATGTTTTGAAGCATATAAAAATAAATTTTGGGCAAAATGGGGCCAATGGCTCAAAATTAGGGTTGACAAGCAGACAAATACACATAAGCAATTCATATTTTAGGGTTTTTTTGGCTCTAAAGGGGCTAAAGGACTAAATTTCTCCTCCTAAAGAGGGAGATTGCATTTAAGCTAAACTTAAGTTATTGAATTTTGGAAAACTAAAAAAACAGCCCCAATTCTCAGATTTTTGGCAAACCAAGAGAAGTTTCCGTTAGGTTGGGCCTTAAAGTCCCCAAAAATAAATTTTGAACAAATTCAGCTCAATATAGGCAATAGGCGTGGGGTTGTTTTTTGTCAAACTACTACAAGATTGCTTTTGAGGCTCATAAAAATAAATTTTGGGCAAAATAGGGCCAATATTTTGAAAGTAGGGTTGCTAAACAGACAAACACACCCAAATATTTAATATTTTAGGGTTCTTTGGCTCTAAAAGGGCTGGAGGATAAAATTTTTCCCCATAAAGTAAAGACTCGAAGTAAACCAATATCAAGTTTATGAATTTTGGAAACTTGTGAAAAAATAGCCTCAATTTTCAGATTTTTGACAAACAACAAAATATCTTTCTTAGATAGTGCCTTGAGCTCTCAAAAATAAATTTTAAGCAAAATCGGCTCAATATTTTTGGCGTGGGGTTGATTTTTTCCAAACTTGAAAAAGTATGTTTTGAAAGTTAAAAAAATAAATTTTGGGTAAAATAGGGCCAATAAATTGGAAGTAAGGTTGATAAATAGACAAACACACATGAACACTCAATATTTTAGGGTTTTTTAGGTTCTAAAAGGGCTGAAAGACGAGATTTACCCTCCAAAATTGAAAGATTTCAAGTAAACTACTCAAGCTTATGAATTTTGAAAAATTGTAAAGAAATAATCCTAATTCTCTGATTTTTGACAAATTATAGAAGATTCTTCTTCTTGAAGTCTCCAAAAATGAATTTTGAACAAATTTGGTCCAATATTTCAGACGTGGGATTGATTTTTGTCAAACCAAAAGAAGGTTGCTTGCAAAGTATGTTTTGAAGGTTAAAAAAATAAATTTTGGGCAACATAGAGCCAATAGTTCAAAAGTAGGGTCAATAAACAGACAAACACACGCAGTCGTTTTTTATTTCAGAGTTTTTTTGGCTCCAAAAGGGCTGAAAGATGGAATTTTCCATCTAAAAGAGAAAGATTCCAAGTAAACTAGTTTCAAGTTAATGAACTTTGAAAAACTGTCAAAGCAGCTTCAATTTTCAGATTTTTGACAAATCACAGACAGCTTTTGTTCAATAGAGCCTCAAAATCCCTAATAATAAATATTGAACAAATTCAGCCCAACAATTCAGGCCTGGGGCTGATTTTTGTCAAACTAAAAGAAAGTTGTTTCTAAAATATGTTTTGAAGGTCATAAAAATAAATTTTGGGCAAAATAGGGCCAATATTTTAGAAATAGGGTCGATAAACAGACAAACATACACAGACAGCCCATTTTTAAGGGTTTTTCAAGCTCTAAAAGTGCTGGTGGGCGAAATCTTCCCCCAAAAAATAAAGACTTAAAGTGAACTAGACTTGAGATTTTAAATATTGAAAAAATATAAAGAAACATCCTCAATTTCCATATTTTTGACAAACCACAGTAAGCAGCCCCTAGGTGATGCCTTGAGACTCCTAAAAATAAGTTTTGAGCAAATATTTTAGGCGTGGGGTTGATTTTTGCCAAACTAAAAGAAGGTTGCTTCTGAAGTATGTTTCAAAGGTTATAAAAATAAATTTTGTGCAATATAAGGCCAATTATTCAAAAATGGGGTCGAATAGTGAACAAACATACACAAAAATTCAATATTTTAGTGTTGTTTTAGTTCTGAAAGGACTGAAAGGCCAAATTCGTCCATATTTGTCCCCGAAAAGAAGAACTGTCAAAAAGCAGCCTCAATTTCCAAATTTTTGACAGATCTCGAAAGTAATCTCTAGATAAGGCCTTTTTGAACAAATTCGGCCCAATATTTCAGGCGTGGGGTTGATTTTTGCCAAACTAAAAAAAGATTGCTACTGAAATATGTGTCGGAGGATGAAAAAATTAATTTTGGGCAAAGTAGGGCCAATGATTCAGAAGTGGGATCAATAAACAAACAAACACAAACAGACATTTCATATTTGAGGGTTGTTTTGGTTGTGAAAGGCCTGAAGAGTGAAATTTCAACTCTAAAAGAAAAAGTTTTTGATTTTTGAAAAACTGTAGAAAAACAGCCCTTATTCCCAAATTTTTGATAAATTATTGAAGGTAGTGCCTAGATAAGGCACTGAAGATTGCAGAAATGAGTTTTGAGTGAATTTGGCCCAATATTTTAGAGTATTAAAAATTAATTTTAAACAAATCAGTTGCAGCCTTTTAGGCGTACTGTCAATTTTCGACAGTACAGTTGCAGAAGGAAGTCTTCTTATAGCCTCATACAATAACTACATCGATTTTGGGCTTGAAATCAAAAAAAATCGAAATGTAGGTCTTTTTAGCTTTATATTTGTACCTCAGACTTTCCAGGGGTTCCCAGCCTCAAGTTGATACAAATGATTCATCATTGGCAATCCTGCATCAAGTACGCACCTTATTATTATTAGTTTTGCAATTTAAAAAGTAAAAACAATATCGAAATGTCTTGAATAATACCGACAAAAATACACAAAAAATGTGAAAGTAAAATAAATTAAAATTCATAAATTGAGATTCAAAAAAATAATCGCACGCCTAATATTTCTTGCTTGGTCATTTATACAGAGGTTCCCAAACACAGAATCGATTATTATCCTCTAGATCCTTTTTTACAGCCGTTTTATTGCAAAAATGCATGAAATAACCACCATCAATACAGGCGCGTCAAATAGATTGCCTAACGTAAAATTAATATTCTTTTGTGTATTTATATTGAAATTGAGGTCCGTAATTTCTTTATTTAAGCAACAATATCATTATTTTTATTTTTATTGTTGTCTTCATCTTCCGGAAGACTTACTTCTGCAATTCTTCCAGTATGAGTGTGCTGCAGACCTCGCTCGCTGTCTTCAAGGACTCCGGGTAATATAAAAGCTTGGGAGGGACCCCACAGAGGGCAGTCTTTGTTTGCCTCACTGGTAGACAAGTTGTACTCTAGTGTTGAAGTTAAAACAACAATGAAGCAATTTGTGAGTAATTCCAAGTGAAATATTTTAGCAAAATAATTTATTTTAGTGGGGAAAGTGCAAAATTCATTTTTTAGAAGCAAAATTATCTCAGAATACAAACATTTAATTAATACGTAATCATAGATAGAAGTTACACAGTGAATAGTCTTCTTTTTATTTGTTTGTGTATCATATTAATTTTCAGATTGTGTTATTGGCGCTCAGCGCCACCACATTGGCCCAAAATCGTTACGACCCCCGCCAGGCGGCCATTTTGTCCGAACAACGTTACCTAACAGGCGACGGAAGTTTCGGCACTTCTTACAAACAGGAAGACGGAACTGATTTCAAAGAAGAAACAGACGCTTACGGAAATCGTAAAGGGAGTTACAGTTACGTAGACGCCACTGGCCAGAAAAAAACTATTAGTTACACCGCTGGAAAGGACGGTTTTATGGCTACTGGTGACCATTTGCCTCAGCCACATGTACCTCCCCCGCAATACACCCCTGATCCTCAGTACAACCCTCCACAGTATCAGGATCAGTACACGCAACCACAGCCCCAATATCAACCCCAACAGTACCAACCTCAACCTCAATATCAACCCCAACCTCAATATAAACCCCAACCTCAATATCAACCCCAACCTCAATACCAACCGCAGCCTCAATATCAACCCCAACCTCAATATCAACCTCAACCTCAATATCAACCTCAACCTACTTACACAACAACCCCTGCCCCTCACAGATTTTACCCTCCGGGCAAACTTTCCCTTCAAAGATCACCTGACGGTTTTTCCTACAGTTTCAATAAAGCCTAATCAAATATTTAATTTAGTTAATTGTGTTTAATAAATATTAAATTATGTCTGTTATATTGTGTTGCTGTTTTTTATTTAATAGGGCATTAAATAATAAAAATATTAGTGAAAACGCGATTAAAAAACACCCTATAATACAGAAGATATGATTTTTTAAAGTTTTGCCGCCAAATGGTACATCTCTTCTTTTTCTTCTAGTGTTGCCAACAAAAACAAAACAAATAATTTTTTATTATTACTGTCATTTTTATATTATTAAGTAATAAGATCTTGTAAATTGATCTTATTGTAATCAAATAACCAATTCAGATTAGATTTTTTGTTTGATTGTGTTAGTAAGTTGAGTCAGTAACAATCACTTCCTGAATAAGACCTGCCAACCTTCAGTTGCGGAATGTTGGAGGGGGAAGGTTATGAGCCTGACATTTGCTAAACAAAGGCGCAAATTGATCCATTTAGCGAAAATATATTTATAAATAAATTTATTTCGTTTAGCCAGAAAAAATAATTTGACGTTTCTGGAAATGAGTTACGTGGTGCCATCTCTTATAGAGGGGCCACACTAACATCTTATGCTGTTAAGTGAGGCGTTATTGTTCTCCAACTGCCGCGCCATTTTGAATGCAACTTAATGTAAAATACTTAATAAATCCTTTTGTGTTCCACTAGTAAAATAAATGAAGGAGTATTCGTAATTAAAAGTAAATGTAGATGTCAGCACTGCAAACGTCCAAACTATATTGAGCCGATTAAATTTTTTAAGTTATTGAGGTTATGTAATTGGACGTAATGTCAACAAAGTGCGACTTTATCGATAACAGTCCTAAATACGAAATTTCATCACTCTACAGCCAATTATTTTGGATTTATGGAAAAATTACAAAAAACTGTCAAGTAAAGTGCACTTCCGGCTCAGTCGATTACTATGAAACTTCAATATTATCATTTGGATGCTGCAATTACTTTAAATACTGAATTTCAAAATTGTACAGCTGATTGTTCTGTGCACTTTTGGTTCAGCTGATCGCAATCATAATGCGAGATGTACAACTAGGTATTATAAAAGTACTTAATACGAAATTTCAATATTCTGCGACTAATTGTTTTGAATTTATGCGTAAAATTAAAAAAGACTGTCATATAAAGTGCGTTTCCGATTCAGCCGATTGATACGAAAATAATAGATGATTATTTAGATGTTATAATAATTTCATATACCAAATTTCAATATCCTATGATTAACCATTTTGGATTTATGCGAAAAATTCAAAAAAAGTTTCAAGTAAAGTGCACTTCCGGTACAGACAATTGCAACCATAATGCGAGGTGCATAATTAGACCTTTCACTAGTATAAAATACAAAGTTTCAACAGCATACGTTCGATAGGTTTCGAGATTTTCGAATTACAAATATACGTACGTACTGATTTCAAGTCGAAAATAGTCAAAATGGATTTAAGGATGCTCAAAACGAATAAATATGCCCAAAGAAATCATAAATAGATGATAGAGGTTAAACGTAATAACTGGTAGTTGGCAACATTGACTGCCCGTCTTTTATTCAAGAACCAGTTAAGTTAATAATACCCAATTTAATTCATTATTATTCATAAATAAAAACACATTTTTCAAACTGTAATATATTTGCAATCACCCATTCGTGAATAAATCTATTGTAATTAATAACTTTAAAATAGCTTTTGTTTGACGTTCACTGCTCAAAGTGACAGCCCAGAATTAACTATAGGTTGCAGCAAAGCTGCGCATGCGCATTAAAATCAACCATCATTCAAGTATTAAAAATTCAATTACTGTTTGGATTTTTACAAATATTATTTACATTTGTCACACTTCTGATTGAAATTAAGTGATAAATTATCAAATAATTCAGGTATTAAATACGGGTGACATAGTACCGCCATGTTGGCAACAGTGGGTAGCTTTTTGAAAAGCATGTTTGACGTTTGGGAACGGCGCCACTTGATTTACGTACTTATTGCAAAAATATACGTGAAAGAATTTGAATTTAGTTTCGTTGAACATAATAACAAATGTAAAATGAGTTTGAACTAATAATAGCCATGTTTTTATCTTTAATTCATCAAGTTGAATGTTAATAACATCGCAGTTATTTTGCAAATTGGAAGCTTGATTGAGATCAGATTAAAAGTAAGTTTGTAAAGAAAGAATATTCCCATTAATTGAAATGTACGACACAAGAAATATGCCTAAAAAACTCATAAATAGATGATGGAGGCTAAACGTTATAACTGATGGTTGGCAACAATGTCACAATATTCAAGAAATAATATTAAGTTAATAATACTCAATTTGATTTATTATTATTCATAAATAAAAATAAACTATTCGAACTGTAATATATTTGCAATCACCCATTCGTAAATAAATCTATTGTAATTAATAACTTTAAAATAACTTTTGTTTGACGTTCACTGCTTAAAGTGACAGCCCAGAATTAACTGTAGGTTGCAGCAAAGCTGCGCATGCGCGCTAAAATCAACCATCATTCAAGTATTAAAAATTCAATTACTGTTTGGATTTTCACGGATATTATTCATATTTATCATACTCCTGATTAATATTATTTATTATAATGTAATATTAAATCATTCAGGTATTAAATACGGGTGACATGATGTTATGTTGGGAACAGTGGGTAGTTTTTTGAAAAGCACGTTTGACGTTTACGTAATTATTGCAAAAACTAACGTGAAAGAAATGTTTATTCAGTTTCGTTGATACATAATTACAAATGTGAAATGTTGAACTAATAATAGCAATGTTTTTATCCTCAATTCATCAAGTTGAATGTTAATAACATCGCAGTTGTTTTGCAAATTGAAATCACATTAATAGTAAGTTTATTAAGTGAATACACACCCCTATCTTCATTTTAAAAATATTCATCAGATTGATAATAAATATTGTACAAAATACTGTTTTATTCATTATTCTATAATTTATTTCAATGCCAAACTTAATATCATTAGAGTTTTATTAATTGATCTGTGCCGTAATAGATTTGTTGGTACGCTGCGAAATGCTTCTTTATGTTGTGTATTCCTTCTAACGCATTACTATGAACAAATAAACGTAGGTCGGTGAATCATTATAAATCGTTATGCCGGTTGGAATGTGTTTCTTCGTTGATTACCAGCCCGGCCGTTGTGCTGTGTAGTCCACGGGCGCTTGCTTTTGTGTTTCAATTAAGGCTTAGGGTTGTAGCTGGGGTTGTTCGTGACCCATTCGTGGGTTAGGGTGGTTAGCATCCTTCGTCCGTTTAGATTTTGTTTGTAGTTTAAATTTAAATTCACGTTCGGTGATTTTGTACGGCGTTGAAAGCGCAGCTCCGCGGAGCCAACGTATTTAATTAAATCCGTAATTTTGTATTAATAATAAAATGCGCTTTAGTTTTGGGTAGGCATTTTTTAAAATTCGCGATGGACTAAGTCGGTGCGCAAACTAGGGGGGTAGCCGAAGATGCCTGGCTACTTTCCCTCGCCGGGTTTTTTGCCGGGAATCCTATACTCGTGCGCTGCCATCCGTAGGCCTTCACTCTAGAGGTAGTACCCCTGGTGACTCCTGGCCGAAGGGTGGGTGTGGAAGTGCCTGAAGCATGCAATCATGTGATAGATCTATAGCCAGGGGGAAACTGAGGAGTAGCCGCTACGTGGCAGGTATAGGTCGCGTTTTAGGCGTTAAACACCGGGGTTCGGCTGGGACCCACGTAAACTCTGAACAAACACGCGGCGGTGTTAGTTCTTTTTTGTTTAATTAGCTCGTGAACTGCGTATTGCGAATTGGGGGTTTGAATGGTGTGTGATGAATGTTGAATGAATGCTTAATCAAAATTCCCTTTCAGTACATCATCATCATCATCAACTGGGCGTAAGTTAACTTAAAAAAATTATTTGTTCCAAATTTCTAATATTCTTTTTGTTTATTGTTTCACAGGGCGCTGGAAAGGTAATATTTTTGTTTAATAGTTTGTAATTCTGACAGTTTTATTAATTTTTGTGTTTATTTTATGATTGCAGGACTTCAAGCTTCAAGTAGCAGTCTTCCGTCGTTGGAAGTGGCCCAGCAGCTTCATCTTTAAGCCCAGCAGCTTGCAATTGTCCACCGAGGGAGCACCCCGCCGAACTAATCAAAACATTCCCTTTCAGCTCAGCATCATCATCTTCACATCAGAGCTTCAAGCTTCAAGCAACAGTCTGCCGTCGTTGGAAGTGGCCCAGCTGTTTTCATCTTTAAGCCCAGCTGCTAACAATCAACCAACGTGGGAGCGGCCCGCCGAACTAATCAAATTTCCCTTTCAGCCCAAAATCATTGACACTACATCACCACGTAAGATTTATTCAAAATAATGATAAAAAACTTTACTAACCTTCAATTTACAAATTTATTTGTATTTTTTATGTTTTTAGGCCATCCAGCAGCGGAACCAGAGCCCAGCAGCAGAATCAAAACCCAGCAGCAGAACCCGAGCCCAGCAGTCGTCCAAGAAGTCCTCCAGTAGTTGCAGGAAATCAACATCAGAGTAGCAGCTGTTCCTGACCCCAAATTCAACTTCCAAAGAAGTCAACTGATTAATTTTGGCCCGCTGCTTGCAAAGTCCAAGTAAGTTAATTCCTTTTTAAATTTTTCGGCTTGTATTAATTATTTTGTTGTGCAGTTGCAGCACGCGGAGAAGCCACTTCTCTGGTCTAGGTTTCGCTGGGGTTTTCCTAGGCCCTAAGGGAGAATTCCCGGAGAAGAGTCCGTCTCTTTCCCCTTAGTCAATGCCTGGAGACGAACAAGGCTTACAACATCACAACAGCATCCAGAATTCAACAATTAATCTCCGAACCTTTGTACCCTTTCCTAATTTCCAAAATAAACTCATTCCCACAAAATTTACAGTTGTATTCATTTCTAGAACCTATTTTTAATGTTTTCAGGAGTAGTTAGGAAAATAAATGTATTGTTAAATATATATTCAATTTGTATGTTTTATTTTTAAATTACATACTATAAAAAATTTGAATTGTATTGTTGAGATTTAAATAAATTATTAAAATCAAGTTTAGTTTTTATTAATAAACATGTCAAAATATTGATTCCAAAACGTGCTAGGTGCTGCCATCTCTGAAACTTTAACCAAACTAGCACATACGTATGTGGTTCAGAGAATCGCCACCGGGGGGCAGCACCTGTCAATGAAACTAATTAGCAATCATCTCATGTGTGTTGATCGCTTGGTGTTGAATTTTGTGTGATCAAAAAATCCAAATTTTGTGTCAGGATAGCAGGAGTTTAAGGAGAAAATTCAAGGGGTTAATTAGCGATTTTCTCAAGAACCAGAAGAATAAGGGGCAAATGTTTCAAATAAAAGTTGCATAACTTTCAGCGCCTTACAAGATTTATTTGAAACTTTTTTTGGTAGGGCTCATAGTTTTCGAGAAACGATATGTTACTACCCTTAATTTAAGGGCTGGAAGAAAACTTTAATTACTTTTTTGATAGCCCTTTTGAAGCTGCATATAGTAATGTAACTAAGTTTGCCCTAAGGGCTATAGTTCTGGAGAAAATCAAGAAAAACTTTTATCAAAACCCTTGAATTTACTTCTTTAAATCATGCTCCCCGGATACAAAATTTGGATTTTTTGAACGAAAAATTCATCGAAAATCAAGAATCTGTATTAAGATAGCAGAAACCGTAGGAACAAAATCGAAGGGATTAATTAGCGATTATCTTGCGAACTGAAGGGTTTAGGGACAAATGTTTCGAATAACAGTTACATAACTTTCAACGCCCTACAAGATTTACTTGAAATAATTTTCTTTAAGGCTCATAGTATTCGAGAAACGATATGCTACTGCCCTTAATTTAAGGGCTGGAAGAAAACTTTATCTATCTTTCTCATAGCCCTTTAAAAGATGCATATAGTGGTGTAACTAAATTTGCCCTAAGGGCTATAGTTCAGGAGAAAATCAAGAAAAACATTTACCAAAACCCTTGAATTTACTTCTTTAATCTATGCTCCCCGGATACAAAATTTGGATTTTTCAGACGAAAAATTCATCGAAAAGCAAAAATTTGTATTAAGATAGCAGAAACCGTAGGAGAAAAATCGGAGGGATTAATTAGCGATTATCTTGAGAACTAAAGGGCTTAGGGACAAATGTTTCAAATAAAAGTTGCATAACTTTTAGGGCCCTACAAGATTTATTTGAAAAATTTTTTTGTAGAGCTTATATTTTCTTAGAAACGATATGCTACTACCCTTAATTCAAGGGTTGGAAGAAAACTTTATCTACCTTTTTGATAGCCCTTTTGAAGCTGCATTCAGTGGTGTAATTCAATTTGCCCTAAAGGTTATAGTTCAGGAGAAAATCAAGAAAAACATCTACCAAAACCCATGAATTTACTTCTTTAATTTATGCTCCCCGGATACAAAATTTGGACTTTTAGGACGAAAAATTCATCAAAAATCAAAAATTTGTATTAAGATAGCAGAAACCGTAGGAGCAAAATCGAAGGGATTAATTAGCGATTATCTTGAGAACTGAAGAGTTAAGGGACAAATGTTTCAAATACAAGTTGCATAACTTTTAGGGTCCTACAAGATTTATTTGAAAAATTTTCTTGTAGAGCTTATATTTTCTGAGAAACGATATGCTACTTCCCTTAATTCAAGGGTTGGAAGAAAACTTTATCTACCTTTTTGATAGCCCTTTTGAAGCTGCATTCAGTGGTGTAATTCAATTTGCCCTAAAGGTTATAGTTCAGGAGAAAATCGAGAAAAACTTTTACCAAAACCCTTGAATTTACTTCTTTAATTTATGCTCCCCGGATACAAAATTTGGACTTTTAGGACGAAAAATTCATCAAAAATCAAAAATTTGTATTAAGATAGCAGAAACTTTAGGAGCAAAATCGAAGGGATTAATTAGTGATTATCTTGAGAACTGGAGGGTTTAGGGACAAATGCTTCAAGTAAAAGTTGCACAACTATTAGCGCCCTACAAGATTTATTCGAATTTTTTTTTTGTAGGCCTTATAGTTTCCGAGAAACGACATATTACTACCCTTAATTCAAGGGCTGGAAGAAAACTTTATTTACTTTTTTGATAGTCCTTTTGAAGCTGCATATAGTAATGCAACTAAATTTGCCCTAAGGGCTATAGTTCAGGAGAAAATCAAGAAAAACATTTACCAAAACCCTTGAATTTACTTCTTTAATTTATGCTCCCCGGATACAAAATTTGGATTTTTTGGACGAAAAATTCATCAAAAATCAAAAGTTTGTATTAAGATAACAGAAACCGTAGGAGCAAAATCGAAGGGATTAATTAGCAATTATCTTGAGAACTAAAGGATTTAGGGGCAAATGTTTCAAATAAAAGTTGCATAACTTTTAACGCCCTACAAGATTTATTTGAAAGAATTTTCTTTAAGGCTTGTAGTATCTAAGAAACGACATGCTACTACCCTTAATTCAAGGGTTGGAAGAAAACTTTATTTACCTTTTTGATAGCCCTTTTAAAGTTGCATTCAGTGGTGTAATTAAATTTGCCCTAAGGGTTATAGTTCAGGAGAAAATCAAGAAAAACAGTAACAAAATCTGAATTTACTCCTACAATCTCTGCACCCCGGATACAAAATTTGGATTTTCAAACACACAACATTTTTCGTCATCGAAGAGATTATTGCTAATTGATGTTATTGACAGGTGCTGCCCCCTGGTGGCAGTTTTCTGAACTATATACGTGTAATTGAATGATTATTAATTTTATTCGATTTTAGGCACTTTTTTTTGTAAATAAATAAAAATCACTATTTTCATTATTCAATTTATTTTCCTCAATATAAAATACAATAAAATTTATATTTCTTATTAAAAAAGGCGAAATAAAGAGCATATAAACAGCTGTTATTCATGCATAAATTATACAATAATACTATCTATTATTACACTATAAGACTAAGTTAAAATAATTATTTCTAAGTGAACCAGACTTTCTAAAACATTCAAATTGTGAGTACATACTCAGGAGGAATGTAAGCTTATGCAGAAATAATATCAACAACTAATTGCTATTGATGCACGAGCTACAGCCTTAAGAAATAAATATTTGAATAGTTAAATACAAATAAATTATTTCTGCATGAGTCAGAGGTACTAAACATCTCAAATTGTAAGTAAGTACTCAGGAGGGATGGAAGCTTATCTAGAAATAATACAAACTACCAATTATTATTGTTGCACGAGCTACAGGCTTGATAATTTAATATTTTAATAGTTAATTACAAATTAATTATTTCTGCTTGAACCAGGGGTTCTAAAAATTTCAAATTGTAAACACGTACTCAGGAGGGATATAAGCTCATGCAGAAATAATATCAATTACTAATTGTTATTGATGCACGAGTTACAGGCTTGGGAATTGTATGCTTCAATAGTTAATTACAAATTATTTATTTCTGCATGAACCAGGGGCTCTAAAAATCTCAAATTGTGAGTACGTACTCAGAAGCGATGTAAGCTTATGCAGAAATAATATCAACTACAAATTATTATTGGTGCACGAGCTACAGGCTTGAGAATCAAATATTTCAATACTTAATTACAAATTAATTATTTCTGCATGAACCAGGGGTTCTAAAAATCTCAAATTGTGAGTACGTACTCAGAAGCGATGTAAGCTTATGCAGAAATAATATCAACTACAAATTATTATTGGTGCACGAGCTACAGGCTTGAGAATCAAATATTTCAATACTTAATTACAAATTAATTATTTCTGCATGAACCAGGGGCTCTCAAAATCTCAAATTGTGAGTACGTACTCAGGAGGGATGTGAGCTTATACAGAAATAATATCAACTACTGATTATTATTGGTGCACGAGCTACAGGCTCGAGAATTAAATATTTTAATAGTTAATTAAAAATTAATTATTTCTGCTTGAACCAGGGACTCTAAAAATTTCAATTTGTAAAAACGTACTTAGGAGGGATGTAAGCTTATGCAGAAATAATATCAATTACTAATTGTTATTGGTGCACGAGCTACAGACTCAAGAATTAAATATTTCAATAGTCAATTACAAATTAATGATTTTTGCATGAACCAGGCGCTCTAAAAATCTCAAATTTTAAGTACGTACTTAGAAGGGATGTAAGCTTATGCAGGAATAATATCAATTACCAATTGTTATTGGTGCACGAACTACAGGCTTGAGAATTGAATATTTTAATAATTGATTACAAATTAATCATTTTTACATGAACCAGGGGCTCTAAAAATCTCAAATCTCAAGTACGTACTAAGGAGGGATGTAAGTTTATGCAGAAATAATATCAACTACTAATTGTTATTGGTGCACGAGCTACAGACCTAAGAATTAAATATTTCAATAGTTTATTATAAATTAATCATTTTTGCATGAACCAGAGGCTCTAAAAATCTAAAATTTCAAGTACGTATGTAGAAGAGACGTAAGCTTATGCAGAAATAATATCAACTACTAATTGTCATTGGTGCACGAGCTACAGGCTTGAGAATTGAATATTTCAATAGTTAATTACAAATTAATCATTTTTGCATGAACCAGGGGCTCTAAAAATCTCAAATTTTAAGTACGTACTCAGGAGGGATGTGAGCTTATACAGAAATGATATCGACTACTAATTATTATTGGTGCACGAGCTACAGGCTTGAGAATCAAATATTTCAATAGTTAATTACAAATTAATCATTTTTGCATGAACCAGGGGCTCTAAAAATCTCAAATTTTAAGTACGTACTCAGGAAGGATGTGAGCTTATACAGAAATGATATCAACTACTAATTATTATTGGTGCACGAGCTACAGGCTTGAGAATCAAATATTTCAATACTTAATTACAAATTAATTATTTCTGCATGAACCAGGGGCTCTAAAAATCTCAAATTTTAAGTACGTACTCAGGAGGGATGTGAGCTTATACAGAAATGATATCAACTACTAATTATTATTGGTGCACGAGCTACAGGCTTGAGAATCAAATATTTCAATACTTAATTACAAATTAATTATTTCTGCATGAACCACCGGCTCTAAAAATCTCAAATTGTGAGTACGTACTCAGGAGGGATGTGAGCTTATACAGAAATAATATCAACTACTGATTATTATTGGTGCACGAGCTACAGGCTTGAGAATTAAATATTTTAATAGTTAATTACAAATTAATTATTTCTGCATGAACCAGAGGTTCTAAAAATTTCAAATTTTGAGTACGTACTTAAAAGGGATGTAAGCTTATGCAGGAATAATATCAACTACCAATTGTTATTGGTGCACGAGCTACAGGCTTGTGAATTGAATATTTTAATAGTTAATTACAAATTAATCATTTTTGCATGAACCAGGGGTTCTAAAAACCTCAAATTGTGAGTACGTACTCAAGAGGGATGTAAGCTTATGCAGAAATGATATCAACCACTAATTATTATTGGTGCACGAGCTACAGGCTTGAGAATCAAATATTTCAATAGATAATTACAAATTTATTATTTCTGTATAAACCAGAGGCTCTAAAAATCTAAAATTGTCATAACGTACTTGGGAGGAATGTAAATTTATGCATAGTTAATATCAACCACCAATTGTTATTGGTGTACGAGCTGCAGGCTCGAGAAATAAATATTTGAATAGTTTATTACAAAATGGTTTGTGATTGAATCAGAGGTTATAGAACATTCAAAATGTAAATACGTACTTAGGGGGAATGTAAGTTTATGCAAAAAAATTATTAACAACCAATTGTCATTGGTGTACGAGCTACAGGCTTGGGAACTGAATATTTCAAAAAGTACGTATTTTAATAGAGAAAGACATTTTAGGACACTTATACATCAAATATTTTCAAACTATTTAGCCTAACTATTCTCTTGATTGCTGTGTTATATTAAATATTGAATTTATTGCGGAGTTGCTTGGATAAATGCTGTAAATATATTATGCTACTGATTCTAATATTTGACCCACGAGCACGTGCTCGTTTTAGCAAAAATAAAAGTGACTCTAATTAATTCGTGGTCTGTCTAGCCGAGACCCGGATGGTCGCCTAATTACACGAGTACGGTTGCCGACTAAGCGTCATCTCGAGAAGTCGGACTCTTCATGGCATCACTGAAGAACAATATCCACACTTAACGTGTGGATATTGTTTGTTCAGTGATCCCACCAAGACCCGGACCGTCGCCGACAAAACGCGCGTTCCGTACGTTTCCCGTAACGACTCCGGCATATAGTCTGGAAATTCCGTCTGCTCCGGTCGTTTAGGAGGGGGGTGTTCCCAGAGCTATATGGTCGTGTACCGAATAGCAATCCCACGTTGGCCCAAGTTACGGCACAAGGACATAAAAAAAATTATAAAAAACAACCAAGACTTTTATTTAATATCCAAAAAGAAAAGCAAAACGGATAAACAAAACGGATTATATACGCCCGAGGGCCTAAGCGCCCAAAAACTAGGATGCGCGAATTTTAAAACCCAATTTAGTTCCAAAAAATTTTGATCTCTATTTTAACACGATTTTGTACAACCCCAATATATTTACAGCACTTCCCAACGAAATAAAAACGCGAGGTAGAAGCACACGACATAACACAGCAATTTACATAATATACTAACAACTGTATTCCAAGCATTTCATTTTAGTCTTGAATATTATTTAAATAAATTTTTGAAGAGTCCGTTTCTAATTGACGAAGTCCATAATTGAGGTACGTGCTGGAGAAGCTGCTATTCCAAATGTGGTTGCAAGTTTTCAACTTGAAGACAAACTGCCAACTCATTACGAAGTCCTGATGCTAGTTGAAGAAGTTACGACTCCATTGATTGATATTCATTTTTTCACAGCGGTAGATTTCTTCCGATTTCTTCGAATAAGAGAGTGATGAACGTTCTAGCCGACTTTGACAGGCCTCTTGAAGAATTTAATACACAAAGATTGCTGTAAAAGTAAATTAAAACATTACTTGAATGACCGACTTAAAATATTGTTTGAAAACGACGAATAAATATCTTTCCAGTATTTTAGAAGAAATATACAAACATGCCAAAGTATTGAATAATTTTGATTAATTACTTCCTATTATAATACAACAAGAACATGTAAGCATTATTACCTAAGGCAGGAATTTCAAACTATAAGGGTTCGATTTGTCCCCATATTTAAAAAAAATTGTATTCAATAAATCAAAAAAATTAAATCAATATATGCACGATATTTATTATTATTTATTAATAATCTCCCAGTGCCCCAAAAAAATTGTGAAATTGATTTGCAGATTATTAGACTAATGTTTGATATTTGTACTAAATGAAACCACATTATTAATACCCTAAATATTTACTTTAATAATTGAAATCATTGCAATGTCAAAAAATAATGGGCAAATAAAAATTAATTACTCACTTTTAAGCTTTGAGATCGGAAAACTTTCCAGAAACAGATTGTAAACTGCTGCAGGATCGACGATTGACTCGAATCCATGGCCAAGGGAAATTCCGAAACACCTGCACTCACATTTGAGACTTCGAATCAAGTTTTTGATGAAATCACAAAGATTACTGTAAAGAAATTCAGGCAATTACTCACATGTTATTAAAATATGAATATTTACACTAATTTTGTATTATCCAAATAAAATAAACACCTTTATCAACATTTCTTGCCGTTTAAGAACATGAAATACGCATTAAAATGTACACGAAGCAAATTGCGACTGTTGAAAGAATGAAACAAATTTATCTTGTGTTTAACTTCAATTAAACCAAACTGTAAATTAAAATCTACTGAATCACTCTATATCATCACATTATCACTTTAAATTCAATTAAACTCAATTCAGAGCACATATAATAACATGACATTTGAATTTACTTCATATTCAACTTGATTGTAATTAATTTCAACGTTTAAAACCAAACTACTAATCTGTTCTCGTTACGTGATGCAACAATCCGTCACCATATTAACAACTACATCGATATTAAAGCGAACTGTAATTTTAAAACTGATTTCAGAGCCATCTGTGAGACAAAGCGCCAAGTAATTTCAGTAGCGAATTACAGATGCCTTTTTGAACATGTCGGTAAAGTTAAAAACAGTGCACTGTACTAGACGGTAAATAGTTCACGTAATTGTTCGGAGATGGCGCACCAAATGTGCAGGGATTTTGCAAAGAAATTCGTGCACTTGCCCTAGCGCAACGCTAGCGTAAAGTTGCACGTACACTTTTAATAGTCCCGGACGAGTTTTAGTATACGTGTTTTATATGGAAAAATCAATTCTTTCAGTAGCCAGATTTGACTTATAAGTTTTATATGATAGAATCCGTGAATAAGAAACTTTAAAGGGTATATAACATGCGCACTTGACAAATTTTTAGAATTTTTTAGGTTTAAAAATTGTCAAAATTTACTTACAGTTTATTTAAGGTTGCATGAAGCATGGTTCCACGGAATTCACGCAAAAATTGATGCAGCACCGTTTATCTACACAAAAACACTTTTATTTCACTGAATTCTGTGACGTCACGCACAAAAACTTGTATTCACACTTCAGTATTCTTAAATAACACAAAAAATAGGATGCTTAAGTGAAATTTAAATGTGTGTACCTAAACAAACATTTTTCTTACTTTAGTCGAGCACTTGGCATCTACATATAACGTAATTTATTACCACATACTTACAGTAGTAAAATGCAGGAATTTGATAAATACACATGAAAAAACTTCAAATATTAATAATTTCAACATTTTTTCTTCCATTTTGCGATATTTTTCCCTAAAAACGCTAATTTATTGTCAGAATAACAAACAAGTTTGACATCCATTACCACTTTGACGTTTACACTAGTGAGTGAAACTAGCAGCTGTTATAAATAAAATAAAATTGTAATTAAATTACGAACTCTAGAAAAAACTGAATAAATATAAAAGTACATATCTGGAATACTTTAAAACACGGCACTAATTTTTATTTATCATTTAGATAATTAATTTTAGGCATTTTAGTCCAACGACATAAGGTTCAAAATCGCGACAAATGTCATTGAGTATACGTTGAACAGATTGGACAATAACAGTAAATAATAGTAGCAAAATCGGATTTAGCAAATTGATTGCACGAAATAATAAAAAAATTGATATTATTTATGTCTGGAATACTCGAAAATATGGTACAAATGTTTATTTGTCAATTAGTTTTGATTTAAAGATATTTTAATTTAATAACGTTTCAAAATGGCATCAAAAGGGTCATTGAGTGTATACTGAATAGACGGGCCAACAACAATGAATAGTTTTAATAATGACAGCTATAATAAAATAATTTGTTCGCACTATATGATTTAATTTTAAGCTAGTAAAGACGGTTGGAAGTTATCCAAAAAATCTTTATTCACATACATACGTCATAAAACTAGTGTTGCCAACTTAGTTTATATTTGACGCTTCAATTACTAATTACGTAAAAAGGGATCACAATATAGTTGCACGTTATTACTTTTGGAATAAAATATTAGTTTAAGGCCAAACTATACTTTCTATCCATGAAAGGTACGCTGATACTCGGGTGTAAACCCCAGGTTGGACGCCACATTGTTGTCCAAACGAAGTTACGCCTATTATTCGGGCCATGCCCCATTTATCGTGTATTTGAAGTGGGCCTCCAGAATCACCCTACATTTGAGAAATAAGAATCAATGTTCCCAACCTAAATAAACAAAAAATTACCTGACAAGTGTCTTTGCCGTAATCCCCGGCACAAAATTGAGTATCCTGAAGGATTCCTTGTGGGAGTTTTCTATTTGGCGGATATTTGCTGTTACATTCACCGAAATTAATCAGCGGTAACCTCACTTTTTGTAAAATATCGGAGCCTCGTTTTGAGCCTGTCAAAAAATGTTTTTTGCAATGATTATGCAAATATTTTGTATATTTACCTGTTAATAAATCGCCCCAACCAATGGCGGACGCCGTTTGGACTTTAAAATCGTATTCTGTGTGGAGGCACGCCGGAACTACGGCTTTCGTGAACTGTACAGGCCGGTCCAATTCTAATAAAGCAATATCGGCGTATTGTTGTGGCACTTTTCTTGTTGGATGTCTGTGGGTTCTTATTATTCTAAACTCTTGTAAAGTTCCGAATTCGTTTCTGTTGTTTTTGTTTAGGAAACCTAAATGGGCTGTGCTGACTGCCTGCCGACTAATAATAAAAATAAGAATTGGCGCGAAATTTAAAATTGTAATATTTACTTGTTTCCGGTTAGACAATGTGCAGCAGTTAAAATGAATTTTTCGCTGATTAGTGTTCCGCCACATTGCCACTGGGGTGGGTTTCCGTACCCTAAAAGGGCCTGTAAATATTATCAAAATAATTTTTTTTATTGGACGATTTGTAATTGGAAAAACGTACACTGTGTGGGTATTCTTCTACACTTTTTACATCCTCGCCCCCTACAATAGTTCCGGTACCCTGTTGGTCTTTAATACCCCTGTACTCTTGACATTCTGAAATATTACATAATTCAAAAAATATTGTTCAACAGTTGCTTGTCCATGCAGTATATTATCTATGCTTTATGCAATGCTGCTAACTTCATGATTAATTTTTGACATTTGTGTCATGTATTTTATAACCCCAAAATATTTTAAATATTTATGAATATTTGCCAATTACAGTCAATGAAGCTTCAATAATTTTTGACAGTATTTGACAGTTGTTCAGTGACTAACTTCAGAGTAGACTTGACAGGTAGAAGTGAAACGAGCTTTAAAAAAGCATAATTTATGAATACTGACTTTGCTCTGCTTTGCTTTGTCCTCCAGAGGTGCTTTGGCGGTTGTTTTGGGCGCCCCCAGATCCCGGACAACACACAATAGCGTCATCAGCTTCCCAGGCACATATTACCGGATCAGGTGATTCTTTGGCCAATAAATCTAAATCACAGTTGTCGAATAGCTTGCAAACTCCTGGAGAGCCTGATGGAAGGCTGCAGGAATCCCCCACGGCTGGAATAAAAAAAAAAAAAAACGTTTTGGTGCCACTGACAAGACTTTATGACACTAGAGAACTGCTAGTATTGCCATTAATATTTTTAAATTCAATATTTGATATTTTGGTTGTATTATTTGACCCCCTATACCAACAGGGATGAAACATGAAGGGTTGAAACTGGTTTTATAATAAATGTTACTAAATACGCTTCCTATCAAAATTTGGCTCATAATTCTAGGATTATTATTTTCGAAGATACAAGCTATAAAAGTGTACCAGATGAGTTGAAAAATGAGGGGTTGGAAATGGTTGAGCTTCCTATCAGTATTTGGCTGATAATTATTTCAGGAGATGTTTCCAAAATGTATCATATTCTGGTTGTACCATTTGACCCTTTGTACCAGAAGGGTTGAAACATGAAGGGTTGAAACTGGTTTTATAACAAATGGTACTACATTAATATTTTAAAGTATGACAGATTTTGGTTGTACCTTTTGCTCCCCTGTACTGACAGGGTTGGAATATGAAGGGTTGCAACTATTTTTAAAATAAATGGTACTACATAAGCTTCCTATGATTTATTATTTCAGGAATATGAGTTTTTTAAATAGGATAGGTTTTAGTTGCACCATTTGGCCTCCCAAAGCGCCGAAGCTGAAAAATAGGGGGTTGGAACTAATTTTATAATAAATGATAGTGAATAACGTATTTTTCAACGTTTGCTACATGATTCTACGATTATTATTTCAGGAGATACGAGCTTTGGAAGTATAACACATTTTTGTTACATCTTTTAGCTCTTTATGACATCTTGGTTGAAAGATAAAGGGTTGAAACTGGTTCAAAATGAATGTTATTACATAAGCAACCTATCAGCATATGGTTAATTATTTTCCAACTATTATTAGATTCCCAAGTGACAGATTTTGGTTGTACCATTTGCAGGGTTGAAACATGATGGGTTAAGTGGTACTACATAAGTTATCTATCAGTGTTTGGTTCATGATCATACGATTTTTATTTTTAAAGAGACGAGCTTTGGAAGTCGGTTAAATTTTTGTTGCATTATTCAACCCCGTGTATCAACAGAGTTAAAATATAAAGGGTTGAATTTGGTTGCATAATAAATAGTACTATGTAAGCTTCCTATCAGCATTTGGCTGATTATAGTACGAATATTATTTCAGGAGATATTAATTTCCAAAGTGTGACAGATTTTGGTTGCACCATTCGACCCCCTGTACCAGCAGGGTTGAAAAATGAATGATGAAACTGATTTTATAATGAACGGTACTACATAATCTTTCTATCAGTAGATATTTATTGCCTGTCCAGCAGGGTTGAAAGATGAAGAGTTGAAAATGGTTTCATAATAAATGGTATTAAATAAGCTTCCTATAAACGTTTGTTTAATTCTACGACTTTTATTCCAGGAAATACGAGCTATGGAAATGTGATATGTTTTAGTTAAATTTTTGAATCCTGTGTACCAGCTGAGTTGAGGCATGAGGGGTTGAAACTGGTTTCATGCAAATGGTACTACATAAGCTTTCGTTTATCATTTGGTTGATTATTTTACGATTATTATTACTCTAGATTTTCAAAGTGCGACTTGTTCTGGTTGTACCATTTGACCCCCTGCGCCAGCAGGGTTGAAACATGAAGGGTTGAGTAATAAATGATACTACATAAGCTTTCTATCAGTATTTGGTTCATTATTATGCGATTATTTTAGGAAATATAAGTTCTAGAAGTTTGATAGCTTTTGATTGTACCATTCTTCCTCTGTTCGGCAGGGTTGAAAGTGGTTTTATAAAAAATAAGCTTGCTATTAACAATTGGTTTATTATACTACGATTTATTATATTATTATATTTAACCCTGTATACTAACAGAGTTGATTATTATGAAGGGTTGAAAGTGGTTTCATAATAAATGGTACGATATGGGTTTTCTATAAGTAATTGATTTAATATTCTACGATTATTATTCCAAGAGATACAAACTCTTGAAGAGTGATGGATTTTGATTGCATTATTTAACCCCGTTTACCAGCTGAGTTGGAACATGAAGGGTAGAAACTGGTTTCCTGAATATGGTACTACATCAGCATTTGGTTCATCATTTTTTTATTAATATTTTAGCAGTGTGACTGATTTTGGTGACACCATTTACCCCTTGTACCAGCAGGGTTGAAACATAAGAGGTTGTAACTGGTATTATAATAAATGGTACTAAATGATCTTCCTATTAGCATTTGGTTGATTATTTTACGATCATTATTTCCAATCATAATAGCTTCCAAATTGTGACATATTCTGGTTGCACTATACCAATAGAGTTGAAACATGAAGGGTTGAAAATGGTTTTATGATAAATGGTACTATATGAGCTTCCCACCAGCATTTGGTTGATCATTTTACGATTTTTATTCCAGAACATAACTTTCAAAGTAGGACAGTTTTTGTTTGCACCATTTGATCCTTTGTACCAGCAAGGTTGAAACTTGGAGGGTTGAAACTGGTTTTATAATAAATGGTACTAGATCAACTATCTATCAGGGTTACTTTATGATTATTACATAATTTGACTCCCGTATCAGCAGAGTTGAAATATGAGGGGTTAAAACTAATTTTATAATAAATGGTACTAAATAAATCTCCTTTGAACGTTTGGCTCATCAATCCACGATAATTATTTTATGAGATATGAGCTCTGAAAGTGGGGCAGATTTTTTTACATCTTTTAGCTGCTTATTATATTATGGTTGAGAGATAAGGGGTTGAAACTGGTTTCTTATTAATGGTATCTCATTTGCGTTTGCCTAACCATTCTACGATTTTTCTTTCATACAAGCTTTGAAAATGTTGTAAAATTTGGTTGCATCATTTGGCCTCTGTACCAACTGAATTGGAACATAAGGGGTTGAAACTGGTTTTGTAATAAATGAGCTTTCCATCAGCAAGGTTGAAACATGATAAATGGTACTACATCAATTATCTATCAGGGTTTGGTCGGTTATTCTATGATTATTATTTCAGAAGATATTATATTCCGAACCCCGAAGTGACAGATTTTGGCTGCATTATTTCTGTACCAACAGGGTTGAAACATGAAGGGTTGAAAGTGGTTTTCTAATAAAAGGTATTAGTATTTGGCTGAAAATTTTACTATTATTATTTCAGTAGTTAGTTTCCAAAGTGCGACAGATTCTGGTTCCACCATTTGACCCCCTGTACCAGCAGGGTTGGATTACGAAGGGTTGAAACCAATTCTATAATAAATGGCACTACATTAGATGCTTAACAGGGTTAAGTTCATCATTCTACAATTATTATTTTAAGAGATTCGAGCTCTGAAACTTTAATACATCGTTTACCCCCTGTACTGACAGGGTTGAAACCCAAAGGGTTTAAATTGATTTCATAATAAATGGTACTAAATAGGCTTTATACTAGTATTTGGTTCATTATTCTATGATTATTATTTCAACAGATTTTTGTTACATTTTTATGACGTTATGGTTAAAAGATAGGGGGTTGAAACTGGTTCAAAATGGATGATATCATATAAGCTATTTATCAGCATTTAGTTGATTATTTTCCAATTATTATTTTAGGACATATTAGCTTCCAAAGCGACATATTTTGGTTGCATCATTTTTGACCCCTGTACCAGCGGGTTGAAACATGAAGGGTTAAATGGTAAATGATGTTACATAAGTTATCTATCAGCGTTTGGTTCATTATATACGATTTTTATTTTGAGAGACACGAGCTCTGGAAGTGTGGTAGATTTTTGTTGCATTATTTAACCCCGTGTACTAACACGATTAAAATATGGAGGATTGGAACTGATTTTTTAAAAATGGTACTATACGAGCTTCCTATCAGCATTTGGTTAATCATTTTGTGATTATTATTTCAGGAGATATTAGTTTCCAAAGTGTGACAGATTCTGGTTGCACCATTTGACTCTTTGTACCAGTAGGGATGAAACATGAAGGGTTGAAACTGGTTTTATAATAAATGGTACTACATGAGCTTTCTATTAGGATTTTACGATTACTATTTCAGAACATAATAGCTTCCAAAGTGGGACAGATTTTGGTTGTATTATTTGACCCTCTGTACCAGCAAGGTTGAAACATGAAGGGTTGAAGCTGGTATTCTAATGAATGGTATTGTATGAGCTTCCTACCAACATTTGGTTGATTATTTTATGATTAATATTTTACGAGATATTATTTCCCAAAGTGTGATAGATTTTCATTGCATCATTTAGCCTTCTATAGTTTCAGGGTTAAAGATAAAGGGTTGGGGTTGGTTTCGTGATAAATGGTACTAAATAGACTTTCTTCCGACATTTGGTTCATTATTCTACAATTATTATTTCAAAAGATACAGGCTCTTAAATTGTGATAGATTTTGGTTGCACTATTTGACCCCCTGTACCAGCAGGGTTATAATATGAAGGATTGAAACTGGTTTTCTGAAAATGGTACTATATGAACTTCCTATCAGTATTTGGTTGATTATTTTACTATTATTATTTCGGAAGATATTCGTTTCTAAAATGTCACATTCTGGTTGTACCAGCAAGGTTGAAACATAGGGGTTGAAACTAGTTTTAAAATAAATGGTATCACATGAGCTGTCTATCAGCGTTTGGTTCATTTTATAGGATTTTCATTTCACGATAAAATAGCTTCCAAATTCAGACAAATTTTGATTGTAATGTTTGATCCCTATACCAGCAGGGTTGAAACATGAAGGGTTGAAACTGGTTTTGTAATGGATGGTATTAAATAGATTTTCTATAGGTGTTTGGTTATTTATTTTACGATAATTATTTTCGGAGATACAAGCTCTGAAAATGGGACAGATTTTGATTGCACCATTTGACCCTCTGTACCAGCAAGGTTGAAATATGGAGGGTTGAAACGGGTTTTATAATAAATGGTACTATATCAATTATCTATCAAGTTTTGCTCGGTTATTCTATGATTATTATTTCAGAAGATATTATATTCTAAAGCGATAGATTTTGGCTGCATTATTTGACTCTTGTACCAACAGGGTTGAAACATGAAGGGTTGAAACTAGTATTCTAATGAATGGTATTATATGAACTTTCTATCAGTATTTGGTTGATTATTTTACGATTAATATTTTAGGAGATATTATTTCCCAAAGTGGGACAGACTTTCATTGCATCATTTAGTCTCCTATAGCTTCAGGACTGGAGATAAAGGGTTGGAGTTGGTTTCGTGATAAATGGTACTAAATAGACAATCTTTTAACATTTGATTCATTTTTCTACAATTATTATTTCAAGAGATACAGGCTCTGAAAGTGTGATAGATTTTGGTTGCCTTATTTAGCCCCGTGTACCAGCCAAGTTGAAACATAAAGGGTTGAAACTGGTTTTTGAAAATGGTACTACATAAGCTTCTTATTAGCATTTGGTTGATCTTTTTATTATTATTATTTCAGGAGATATTATTTTACAAAGTATGACAGGCTCTGGTTGCACCATTTGACCCCCTGTACCAGTAAGGTTGAAACATTAGGCGTTGAAACTAGTTTTGTAATAAATGGTACCACATGAGCTGTCTATCAGCATTTGGTTCATTTTATAGGATTTTTATTTCAGGGTAAAATAGCTTTCAAATTCAGACAGATTTTGATTGTATTGTTTGACCCCTGTACCGACAGGGTTGAAACATAAAGGGTTGAAACTGGTTTTGTAATAAATGGTACTAAATAGGTTTTCGAAAAACATTTGTTTTATTATTTTACAATTATTATTTTAGGAGATACGAGCTCTGGAAGTGAGACAGAATTTTGTAGTTCATCCCCTGAAATAACGGGGTTGAAACATGAAGGGTTAAAATTGGTTTTGTTATAAATGGTATCACATGAACTACCTATTAGCATTTGGTATTATTATTTCAGGATTTTTAGCTTTAAAAGTGACAGATTTTGGTTGCAATAATTTGACCCCTGTACCAGCAGAATTGAAATATGAGGGGTTGAAACTAGTTTTATGATAAATTGTATGACATAGGCTGTCTATCAGCGTTTGGTTCATTTTTATACGATTTTTATTTCCGGATAAAATAGCTTCCAAATTCAGACAGATTTTGGTTGTATTGTTTGACCCCTGTACTAGAAGGGTTGAAACACAAAGGGTTGAAACTGGTTTTGTAATAAATGGTATTAAATAGGTTTTCTTAAAGTGTTTGGTTCATTATTTTACGATAATTATTTTCGGTGATGCAAGCACTGAAAATGGGACAGATTTTGCTTGCACCATTTGACTTCTGTACCAGCAGGGTTGAAACATGAAGGGTTCAAACCGGTTTTATAATAAATGGTACTAAATGAGCTTCTATTAGCATTTAGTTGAATATTTTAAGATTATTATTTCAGGAGATACGAGCTCTGGAAGTGGGGCTGAATTTGGTTGTACCATTTAACTCCCTCTTCCGACAGGGTTAAAATAATAATAAAAAAAAGTACTCACTCTTGTCAAATTGAGCAGCAGAGAGTCCAATAAAACCCACTAAAATCAAATACGTATACATGTTTACTCTTTGAGCGTCAACAACAAATGAAGCAAATTTTCAAAAATACGCAAATGTTGTCTGACTCTCTTCGAGGTCAACAAGTCTTAGAAGGGATCTCAATCAACTAAATGATTATAAACAAAAAATTCTGTCGTGATTTCCTTCGGCTGGGTTTTTTATCTACGTGAAATTTCCGGAAAAGGTAAAATTTTGATAAAATAAGGTATAATTATTTGTTGTATGTCATCGACAGATCTTAATTTGTTGCGTGTTTTAATTTCCTAGAAAAGCAATTATTTTTGCAGTTTTATTGAACATTGATCTTAAAAATTAATTGGAATATTTTGTTATCGGTTTTATGCATGTTATAAATACATGAGTTTATTAATTTTTTTAAATCGAAATGTAAATATGTGCAATTTGAATATTTTTTTACTTTTTGGGTTGGTTATTTTTGTAAAGGCTGCTCCTGGAGACAAGAGCTTAAACAGTAAGTTATTTTATTAAATATTTTTTTAATTTAATTGTTATAATTTTTAGAATGTCAGGAATATGCAAAATTAGTTTATACAGAAGAAGACAGCCCAATATTGACGAGAAAATCTAAAAAAGATAAAGTTTCGCAATGTGGAATTGTTGAAGTGCCTTTAGTTATTGGAGGGGTGGCTGCCAATCCTAAAGAATTTCCTCATATGGTAAACTTCCTCTTAATTGACGTAGTATTGACGTATTTACATATTTTCCTGCTCTAATTACAGCTCAATATTTTTTGCAGGCTGTAATTGGTTATGGAAGTTCTCCAGATGATCCTAATTTAGAGTGGCGTTGTGGGGCATCCCTAATAAGCGAAAAATTTGTCCTCAGTGCTTCGCACTGCTTAGTAAACCAAGGGTAACTTCAATTAAACAATAATAATCAAAAAAATAATATTTTTCCTTTAAGGGGCGAGCCCCAAAAAGTCCGATTAGGGGAAGTGGATCTCAACGCACAAAACGAATCAAAAACTCAAGACAAAATTATTTTACGTTTAATTAAACACCCGGAATATAAATCAAAACAAAAATATAACGATATCGCCCTTTTGGAGCTTAAATCCCCTGTAAATTTCGATGGCTACGTTCGTCCTGCATGCCTCCAAGTAAATAAAAATATTAAACAAAAAAGAGTCCTTGCAGCTGGATTTGGCAAAACTAGTTTTGGTAAGTAAATCCCAAAAATTAGCGTCAAACTGCTCAATTTTATTTTAGATGCAATGGAAGGCAGTAAACAACTCATGAAAGTAACCCTCAATCTTCTACCCACCGATGACTGCCACAAATACTTCAAAAAAGAAATATCCCCTTCAGGATCTTTACCCGAAGGAATAATGAGCAGCCAGTTATGTGCGGGCGAATTAAAAGGCGGTAAAGATACATGCCAAGGCGATTCAGGGGGCCCTTTACAAATTGTACTTTCCGAGCCCTACTGTATGTACAGTATTGTCGGAATTGTATCTTTCGGGAAATTTTGTGGGTTTCCTAACCAACCTGCTATATACACCAATGTTGGGAGTTATATAAAGTGGATTGAGGATACAGTTTGGCCTTGATTTCATAATAAATTGTTGTACATTTCAGCGTTTGTTTCATTATTCTAACATTATTAGTTTAGAAGTTATTTGCTTTTAAAATGAAACAGATTTTCGTTGCGCCCCGCCCGGCGGCACTGCTTAAATATAATTTTGAAATCAATTGGACCTTATGAACTTCCTAATAGTTCTTGATTCAGTATTCTACATTTATTGGTTCAGGAGATATGAGCTTTAAAAGTATTTGACCCGTTATACCCGTAGGGTTTAAACATAAAGGGTTTAAAAATGAATTGAAGCGTATAAGCTTTCTACTAGTGTTTGATTTATTATTCTACGTTTATTAGTTCAGGAGATGTGGTCTTTCAAAGTGAAGCACCGTTATACCCGTAGGGTTTACAGATAGAGGGTTGTATCTGGTATTGCAATGCGCATCCTAAAAGTATTTGATTTATTGTTTTACGATTATTAATTCAGGAGATATGAGCCTTCGTAGTGTACTGTATTGATGTTGCAGTATTCAACCCCTATACCCGTAGGGTTTAGAGATAGAGGGTTACATTTGGCTCCAAAATGAATTGAAGCGTATACGCTTTTTATTAGTGTTTGATTTATTATTCTACGTTTATTAGTTCGGGAGATATGAGCTTTCAAAATATTTGGTTCGTTATACCCGAAGGGTTGAGACATAAAAGGTTGCATCTGGTTTCAAAATGAATTGAAGTGTATAGACTTTCTATTGGTGTTTGATTTATTATTCTACGTTTATTAGTTCAGAATATATGAGTTTTCGAAGTATTTGGTCCATTACACCCGTAGGGTTTAGAGATAAAGGGTTGCATCTGGTTTCAAAATGAAGCTAAGTGTATAGGCTTTCCATTTGTTTGACTTATTATTCTACGATTATTGGTTCAGGAGATATGATCATTTAAAATACATGTTTTCATTACAGTATTTGACCCCCTATACCAGTAGGGTTTGAAGAAAAGGGTTGTATTGGTATTGAAATTAATTGGACTATATAAGCTTTATATTAGTGTTTGATTATTATTCTATGTTTATTAGTTCAAGAGATATGAGCTTTGAAAGTATTTAACCCGTTATACCCATAGGGTTTAGAGATGAAGGGTTGCATCAGGTTTTAAAATGAATTGAAGCGTATAAGATTTTTATTAGTGTTTGATTTATTACTCTACGTTTATTAGTTCAGAAGAAGTGAGCTTTCAAAGTATTTGGCCCGTTATACCCGTAGGGTTCACAGATATAGGGTTGTATTTGGTTTTAAAATGTGCTTTCTATAAGTGTTTAATTTATTGTTCTACGATTATTAGTTTAGGAGATATGAGCATTTAAAGTGTACCATAATGACGTTGCAGTATTCAACCCTCTATACCCGTAGGGTTTGGAGATAGAGGGTTGCGTCAGGTTTTAAAATGAATTGAAGTGTATAGTCTTTCTATTAGTGTTTGATTTATTATTCTACGTTTACTAGTTCAGGAGATATGAAGTTTCGAAGTATTTGGCCCATTATACCCGTAGGGTATAGAGATAAAGGGTTGCATCTGGTTTCACAATGAATGGAAGTGTATAGACTTTCTATTACTGTTTGGTTTATTATTCTACGTTCATTAGTTCAGGAGATATGATCATTTAAAATACAACATGTAATCATTACAGTATTTGACCCCCTATACCAGTAGAGTTTAAAGAAAAGGGTTGTATTGGTATTGAAATTAGTAAGACTATATAAGCTTCATATTAGTGTTTGAATTATTATTCTATGTTTATTAGTTCAAGAAATATGAGCTTTGAAAGTATTTGGCCCGTTATACCCGCACAGTTTACAGATATAGGGTTGTATTTGGTTTCAAAATGTGCTTTCTATAAGTGTTTGATTTATTGTTTTACAACTATTAGTTTAGGAGATATGAGCCTTCAAAGTGTACCATATTGATGTTGCATTATTCAACCCCCTATACCCGTAGGGTCTAGAGATAGAGGGCTACATCTGGTTCCAAAATTATTTGAAGTGTATACGCTTTTAATTAGTGTTCGATTTATTATTCTACGTTTATTAGTTCAGGAGATATTAGCTTTCAAAATATTTGACCCGTTATACTCGAAGGGTTCAGAGATAAAGGGTTGAATCTGATTTCAAAATAAAGTTGAGTGTATAGGTTTTCCATTAATGTTTGACTTATTATTCTACGATTATGGGTTCAGGAGATATGATCATTTAAAATACATGTTTTCATTACAGTATTTGACCCCCTATACCAGTAGGGTTTAAAGAAAAGGGTTGTATTGGTATTGAAATTAATTGGACTATATAAGCTTTATATTAGTGTTTAAATTATTATTTTATGTTTATTAATCCAAATGATATGAGCTTTAAAAGTATTTGACTCGTTATACCCGTAGGGTTCAGAGATAGAGGGTTGCATTTGGTTTCAAAATGAATTGAAGCGTATAAGCTTCCTATTTGATTTATTATTCTACGTTTATTAGTTCAGGAGATGCGAGCTCTCAAAGTATTTAGCCCGTTATACCCTATAGGGTTTACATATAAAGGGTTTTATCTGGTTATGAAATGTGCTTCTTATAAGTGTTTGACTTATTGTTCTACGATTATTAGTTTAGGAAATAAGAGCCTTCAAAGTGTACCATATTGATGTTGCAGTATTCAACCCCGCATACCCGTAGGGTTTAGAGATAGTGGGTTACATCTGGTTCCAAAATGAATTAAAGTGTATAAGTTTCTTATTAGTATTTGATTTATTATTCTGCGTTAATCAGTTCAGGAGATATGATCATTTGAAATACAACATGTTTTCATTACAGTATTTGACCCCCTATACCAGTAGGGTTTGAAGAAAAGGGTTGTATTGGTATTAAAATTAATTGGACTATATAAGCTTTATATTAGTGTTTGAATTATTATTCTATGTTTATTAGTTTAAGAGATATGAGCTTTGAAAGTATTTGACCCGTTATACCCGTAGGGTTTAGAGATGGAGGGTTGTATCTGGTTTTGAAATGAATTGAAGTGTATAAGCTTTTCATTAGTGTTTGATTTATTGTTCTACGACTATTAGTTTAGGAAATATGATCCTTTAAAGTGTACCATATTAATGTTACAGTATTCAACCCCCTATACCCGTAGGGTTTAGAGATAGAGGGTTACATCAGGTTCCAAAATTAAATGAAGTGTATACGCTATTTATTAGTGTTTGATTTATTATTCTACGTTTATTAGTTCAGAAGATGTGAGCTTTCAAAGTATTTGGCTTGTTATACCCGTAGGGTTTACAGATAGAGGGTTGTATCTAGTTCTGCAATGTGCTTCCTATAAGTGTTTGATTTATTGTTCTACGATTATTAGTTTAGGAGATAGGAGCCTTCAAAGTGTATCATATTGACGTTGCAGTATTCAACCCCTATACCCGTAGGGTTTAAAGATAGAGGGTTACATTTGGTTCCAAAATGAATTTAAGTGTATACGCTTTTTATTAGTGTTTAATTTATTTTTATTTGTGTTTATTAGTTCAGCAGATATGAGCTTTCAAAATATGTGGCCTGTTATACCCGAAGGGTTTAGACATGAAGGGTTGCATCTGGTTTCAAAATGAATTGAAGTGTATGGACTTTCTATTAGTGTTTCATTTATTAGTTCAGGAAATATGAGGTTTCAAAGTATTTGGCCCGTTATACCCGTGGGGTTCAGAAATAAAGGGTTGTAACTGGTTTCAAAATTAAGTTAAGTGTATAGGCTTTCCATTAGTGTTTGATTTATTATTCTACAATTATTGGTTCAGGGGATACAAGCCTTCAATGTTTGGCATATTGTCATTACAGTATTCAACACCCTATACTAATAGGGTTTAGGGATAGAGGGTTGTATCTGGTTTTAATCCAAACTTCCTATAAGTGTTCAATTGATCATTCTATTTCTATTAGTTTAGGAAATACGAGCGTACAAATTATTTGGCCCGTAATACCCGTAGGGTTTACAGATAGAGGGTTTTATCTGATTTTAAAATTAATTAAATTATGTAAGCTTTCTATAATTGTTTGATTTATCATATTACGATTATTAGTTCAGGAGATATGGGCCTTCAGAGTGCACCATATTGACGTTGCAGTATTAAACCTCCTATACCCGTAGGGTTTAGCGATAGAGGGTTGAATCTTGTTTTGAAATTAATTAGATCATAGGAACTATTCTACGTTCATTAGTTTAGAAAATATGACCCATTATACCCATAGGGTTTATTGATGAAGAGTTGCATTTGGTTTCATAATAAATCAGATTATATTAGCTTCCTCTTGGTGTTTGATTTATTATTCTACAATTAGCATTTAAAGTGATATATATTGTCGTTGCAGAATTTAACCCCCTATATCAGTAGGGTTTATAGAAGGAGGGTTGGATCTCATTTTGAGATAAACTGAATCATTCAAATCCCCAATTAGTGTTCATTTATTAATCTACGATTGACTAATTTACAAGATATAGACTTTGGAAGTATGGCATGTAGTCGTTGCAGTATTTGACCCTCTATACTATAAGGGTTTTAATATAGAGGGTTGGATATGGTTTTGAAATAAATTCGACTATATAAACTTTGTTTTGGTGTTTGATTTACAATTTTACGATTAATAGTTCAGGAGAAATGAACTTTCATAATGTTACTACAATATTTGACCCCTAAAGCCAATAGGGTTTAGGGGTTGGTTTTGAAATAAACTTAACTATCTTAGCTTCCTATTGATGTTTGATTTATTATTCTACTCTAACTATTTCGGGAGATATGAGCCTTTAAAATGTGCCATATTGTCATTACAGTATTTGACCCCTTATACCCCTATACCATTAGGATTTAGGGATAGAGGGTTGAATTTGGTTTTCAGATGAATTAAAATATACGTTTATTAGTTCAGAGATAGAGGGTTCAGAGCTTTGCAAGTAATTGTCCCGTTATACCCACAGGGTTTAAAGATAGAGGGTTGCGTCTGGTTTCGAAATAAACTATTAATGTTTGATTCACTATTCCAAGTTTATTATTAATTTCAAATATTTGATAAATTGTCGTTGTAATATTCAACCCCCTATATTAGCAGGGTTTAAAAATAGAGGGTTGGACCTGATTTTGAAATAAATTGGATCATATAAACTTTGAAAATATAAGCTTTGAAAGTGTCAGAGATTTCGTCGTAACATTCAACCCTCTTATACCCAAATGGTTGAAAGATGAAGGGTTGAAACTGGTTCCCTAATAAATAGCACAACAGGGTTAAAAAAAGAGTTGGCAGATGTTTATTGCATCATTTAACCCCTTATACCGACAGGAAAGACAAGTATTTTATGAAATATAATTTATTTAAAGCATAACATTGCTGTGTGTCTGGTTGCAGACATCAGGCGTTTTTCATGCAGTTATTTTTTGTACAGCCCCTAAAATTAATTTGTTCGTAATATTTTAATGAAATATTGTTTCTAAATATTAGAAGGGGTATTATATTTCCTTAAAAACATGAATGCAATAAATTTTTGATCGTACTTTCTCTAGAAAGTCGACTTGTTCTGAATTAGAAATACAAGAAACTAACAACAGTTGACAATCATGTAACTACACACTTAAATAAATAACTTTATGAGTTTTTGTGTTAAATAGCAAATAAATTTTATTTCAAAACACATTAAATTAGGGATATCCGCGTAATTATATCTAAAAAAGGCAAGAAACTCTAAAAGGGAAACAATACACACTAAAGCATTTCACCCAACATTCGTCTTATTAAAGACAGTTTTATATTTATTTAAAAGGTGCTTTAGGTGTGTCTGGTAAATTGTGAACCAATTTATTTATTTTCCCATGAATTACCAATTTAATTTGAGGATTAACCGGAATTTTTATTGATAAAATTTAATCGTAAGAAATTTTGCTTTATTCAGAAAGTCCAACTGATAAGAACATTGCTATTGATAAGAGGATTATTTTGGTGACTGGTATTATTAAAATTTGGATTCTTCGTACATATATTCTTGACGTCACGGTTTGTCTTATCACCTGTTTATCTAATTTCATCGGTCAAACTTAATCTAGAAATATTATACCAACCGCAGTAAATTTTTCATTTACATAATCATAATCTCCTAGGTTCGGCACCCAACACAACAATTCCATGAATATTAGAGGCTGGACTGATACAGGACCGTACTATACTTATTTAAAATATAATATAACATCATCAGGCAGTATAATCGATTTTGAATCGATATTGAACTCATCAGAAAACGAGGAAAGATTTGAAAGGCGATTAATAGATAATTAAATCAAATACCTATTTCAGGAAAATCCCTGAAGTACAAGAATCGATTTTTGGTCTATGTTGAATCGATTAAAAATCGACGGAAGTACTGACTGGCCATTAAATAGAAGCTGAATATTGTAGTACCCTTCAAATTCATGTACAAATAGCAAATTTCAAATTATGTTGGATCGATTAAAAAACGACTAAAGGACTGCAAGGTTCAAGAAAAACGATCTTAAATTCTTGAATTAATTAAAAATCGAATACAATATTTAATGTATCCTGAAAGATACTGTAGTACCCCTAGAGGCTATGTACAAGTAATCATCGATTTGAAATCTATGCTGAATCGATTAAAAAACGACGAAATTTATTATGAACCACGTATAAACATTCCAACTTGAGAAACTATAAAAGAAACGTAATAGTTGTCCTGCAGAACATTATCAAGCAGCATGATCGATTTCGAATCGATATTGAGCCTATCGGAAAACGAGATGCGATTTGGAAGGCGTAAAGGAAAAAACAAATCAAATTTTTTAAAGAAAATCCCTGAAGTACAAGAATTTACTTTTGTTCTATGTTAAATCGATTAAAAATCGACGAAAGTACTGAAAGGCCAATCAAGTAGAAAGAAACGTTTTGAGTGCTAAATATTGTACTAACCTTCCAGTTTATGTACATGCAAATAGAAAATTTCTAATCTATGTTGGATCGATTGAAAAACGATGGAAGGACTGCTAAGTCAATGGAGCGAAACTTCAAAATATTGAATTCCATGGGAATGGTGTAATATTCTACAAGGAACAATTTTAAATATGTTCTGAATCGATTGTTTAATGAAAACGTACTGTAACAACCTTTGATGAATCGAAATATATGTTCAATCGATTAAAAAACGACGAGAGATTGAGAAAGCCACCCCAGCTATATAAAAGTTTTTAATGTTTGATACATTCCGCTAGAAATGTTGATACAAGCTTCAAAATTATGTACAAGTATCAGAATCGATTTGAAATCTATGCTGGATCGATTAAAAACGACGGAAGTTCTGAAAGGCCACTTAAAAGAATTGGACGTTTCCAATGCTGAATATATTCCGCAGAAATGTTGTTCCAATACTCAAGATTATGTAAAAGTCTAAGAATCGATTTGAAATCTACAATGGATCGTTTAAAAAACGACAAGATAAATGGAAGGTCATTAAGAGGAGAGAAATTTTACACAAGGTTGTACATACAAATAGAAAATTTCTAATCTACGTTGAATCGATTGAAAATCGATGAAAGGACTGCTAAGAAAGTGAAGAGAAACTTCTAAATATTGAATTCCATAGGAGTGGCGTAATGTTCTTCAAGGAACAATTTTAAATATGTTCTGAATCGATTGTATACTAGAAACGTACTGTAGTAATCCTTGAGGAATAAAAATCTATGCTCAATCGATTGAAAAACAATGAGAGATTAAGAAAACCACCGCAGCTACATAAACGTTTTCAATGCTTGATA
The DNA here is from genome assembly GCA_963989225.1 of Dromius quadrimaculatus. Lineage (NCBI taxonomy): Eukaryota > Metazoa > Arthropoda > Insecta > Coleoptera > Carabidae > Dromius > Dromius quadrimaculatus. The sequence goes on from OZ022326.1 coordinate 64,849,972, forward strand.
CATTCCGCTAGAAATGTTGTTGCAACATTCAAAATTATGTACAGGTATCAGAATCGATTTTAAATCTATGCTGGATCGATTAATGACGTTGGAAGCTCTAAAAAGCCACTGGAACGAATTGGATGTTTCCAATGCCGAATATATCCCGCAGAAATGTTGTTACAATACTCAATATTATGTAAAAGTATAAGAATAGATTTGAAATGTATGCTGGATCGATTGAGAAACGACAAGATAACTGGAAGTTCATTAAGACGAGAGAAACGCTACACAGACTCATTATAATAATTCAAACATATGTATATATATTATTATTATTATTAATTAAGTAATAAAATCGATTTAAAAACTATGCTGGATCGATTACAAAACGACGAAAGATCAGGAAAACAGAGGAAAGAAACGTCTGAATGTAAAATTTAACAAAAATGTTGTACTAACCTTTAGAGCCATGTAGACTGCGGTATAAATTGTAGAATCGATTTGGAGCCTGTTTTGGATCGATTTAAAGATGTTGGTACGATTCTTGCAATCGATTGATGATCAGGAAAGACCTGCAATTAGAAAAAAAGATAAAAAATTAATTGGTTGTTGAATTTATAACACGAATTTGCTGTAATATCATAAATGATCAATTTTGAATCGTTATTGAATTCATTTTGAATCAATATTGAGTCTATCGGAAAACGAGCCTATGTTAAATCGATTAAAAATCGATGGAAGTACTCAAATGCCAACAGAAAGATATGTTTTGAGTGTTGACTGTTGTAACCTTCAAATCCATGTACAAATAGCAAATTCGTTGACAAATCTATGTTGGATCGATTAAAAAACGACTACAGCACTCTAATGTCAACAGATATATTTAATAATCTATTTGAAATATTCTATGGATCAATTCAACAACGAGCCAATTGTTTAATGTATCTCTTGAAGATTTGGAATTTATGCTCAATCGATTAAAAAACGACGTAAGATCTGGAACGTCACTGAGCCAAAATGAATGTTTTCTATGCTGAATATATATGTTACTGTAATTTTTAAGGGTATGTACAAATATTTAAATCGATTACAAATTTATGTTGGATCGTTTGAAAAACGACAAGAGAACTGAAAGGCTACTGGAAGGAAATAGCTGTTATCAATGTTGAAAACATCACGCAGAAATGTTATCTACAATTTTTGGTTGAGTACAAGTATAATAATCGATTTGAAATATATGCTGGATCGTTTAAAAAACGACAACAAAATTGGAAGATTAATAAAATGAGAGAAACGTTACACAGAAATATTATAGTAATTTGAACTGATGTACAAATGATAAAATCGATTTAAAATTTATGCTGGATCGATTAAAAAACGACAGAAGATCAGGAAATCAAAAGAAAGGAATGCCTGATTATCAAATGAGTTTGACGGCCATGTAGACTAAGTAGAACCGATTTCAAAACCGTTTTAAATCGTTTTTCAATCGATTGAAGATCAGGCAAGTTCTGCAAGGCAAAAAAAAGACTAAAAACTAATTGAATGTTCAATTGATTATAAGTATTAGTTTGATCGATCGATTTTGAATCGTTTTTGAATCGATTAGCAATTAGGGAATATTTGAAAGGAGCCTATGGAAAAACTAGCGAGTAATTTGTTGATTTTATTCAACATTTATGCTGTAGTAACTTTGAAGTACCTGATGTGATCGATTCCGAATCGATTGGAGAATAGGGAAAGATCTGGGGGTCAAAAAGTTGGAAGGAAATTTAATTGATAATTTTTAATATGCCCAAAGAATTTTTGCTAGAAGTATGATCGATTTTGAATCGATGCTGAATCGATTTATCATGGAAAATGATCTTAACTTATGAAGCTGAGTTTAAAGGTGAAAAGGACTTTGAAAAGTGTTATATTTATGCTGTTCTTGCTCCAAATCGCCCAAAAAAAGGTGTGAAGATATTTACAGATCAATAAATACAATGAATTAGTTGTAGTACGTCCCTGCAACAACTATACAAACTTAAATCTCTCTAGAAATTCCTCCTTTCCTCAGGATTATAATACAATAGTTTTACATTCATCAAGTCAGTTTCCCATCGAGTTCTTTTACGACCTGATATTTTTTACGTAACAGCGCTTACATTTAAAGAACAGGTAGATCAACAAATCTCTTGAATGTGTTATTTCGGCCAGAGACCTTCCATTTACCGACACATACAGAAGTCAGTCAGTTTAGTGTACTACCCACTTAAAGGCAGTCGTGTTTTCTTAACACACGTGACAATCACGTGATCAGTGCATGCTCAACTTGAAAAAATGCAAGAGGGTTGGGATGACTTTCAACATTTGATTGCATGACATTGGCGCCGATTTTTTGACCCCAAAAGGGGCACTTTTCGAAAAAATATTAAATGTGCCACTTTAAATAGCAATAATGATGAACCAACGATGTTAATTATATTATTATTAACCTCAAGTCATAAAGTACCAATTATCAACTTTTTAACCCCTATTTTGCTCCCCTCTACCATTTAAATCCAATTTAACGATTATATAGTTATTTATGAGACTTGCCCCCTAAATACGCTTGAAATCGATGCCTATGTTTCTTTAGGGCGTGGTAATACAGCCGGATTTGAATGAACCAGTGGCGTAGTCAAATAATGCTTTTCTACAAATATTACTGAGAGATTAAAGATGCTTTTTTGCTTGGTAAAAAAAATTATTTAGGGACGCTCATGGTTGGGATCAGATTCCAAATATAGCCATAACGGGTATCTTCAAGTTTAAAAATAATATCTACTCTAGATATTTGTGGATCACTACGTTCCAGGCTTTGGAATTTCTTGAAACCATAAATATATCGAAAAAAGAACAGAGGGTAGCATTTTAGATAACAAAATTTTTCTTATCATAAAAAAGAGTCTGTCTGATGGATTAGAAGGAAATTGATGCCTAATTATCGCTATTGTTATCTTTATTGACTATCAAGTTAAACAAACATTTGAACAAGAGATTAAAAATCCTCACTGTTCATAAAATACATATTATTTTTTCTATCGCAGTGCAAACAAAATATTTAGTGCATTATAGTAACATTTTGACCTTCTCCAATAAAATTATACCTTTCAGAATGTCCCAGAACACTTTATAACGCTTCAATACCCTTCAGAATATTACAGAACTCTTCAAAACGTCATAGAGCGCTCCGAAACTCTCTATAACATTATATAATATTCCAAAATGTCCCAGAACGCTTCAAAATGATCCAAATCGTCCCAAAATAAGCCAAAACACTTCAGAACATTACAAAACGTTTCATAAAGTCCCAAAATGTTCCATATTGCTTTACGAAGCTCCAAATCACTCCAGAATATTCTAAAAAGTTATATAATGTTTCAGAACATGCCTGAACGCTCCGAAACACTTCAGAATGTTGTATAATGTTCCAAGATGTACCTCAGAACATTTCAAAACATTTCGCAACGTTTCAGGTTATTCCGGAAAGCTTTAAAATGTTACTGAATATTTTATAACGTTCTAAAATTTCCAAAACACTCTAGAACGTTATATAATGTTCCAGAATACTTTAATGCGCTCCAAGGCGTTATTAAATGTTCCGAAACGTTTCAAAACGCGTTTCAGAACGCTTCAAAATGAACCATATCGTCCCAAAATGTGCCAGAACTCTTCAGAACGTTCCAAATGCTTTTCAGCATTCAAATATATTTTAATACAGTTATACAATGTTTCAAAATGTTTTAGAAAAAATTAGGACGTTTCAAAATGACCCACGATGCCTCAAAACGTTATACAATGTTCCAAAATGATCTTGAACGCTTCAAAAAATTTCAGGACATTTCAATATACTTAAAAACATTCCAAAATATCCTAGAAAGTTATACAATGTTCCAAAGTATCTTGAAACGCTTCAAAATGATCCAGATTTTGGCAGAACGCTTCAGAATGACTCACAATGTTTCAGAAAATTTTACAATGTTCTAAAATATCTCAGAACGCTTCAAAATGATCTAGATCCTCCCAAAATGTGCCAGAGCACTTCAGAATGTTCCAAAATGCTTCAAGACACTTCAATAATATTTTAAAATATCCTAGAACATTGAACAATGTTTCAAAAAGTTGAAAAAATGGCAAACAACGCTTCAGAACATTGCAGAACACTCTAGTACGTTATACAATGTTCAAAAAGGTTTCAGAACGTTTTAAAATGAGCCAGAACGCTTCAGAACGTTCCAAAATGCTTTACAATATTCTACTATATTTTAAAATATCTTAGAACATTATACAATGTTACAGAACACATTAGAACGTTTCAGAATGTTCAAACAGTCCCAAATAGTCCAAGACACTTCACAATGTTCCAAAATGCTTCAAAACACTTCAATATATTTTAGAATATCCTAGAACGTTATACAATGTTTCAGAACATTGAAAAAATGGCACACAACGATTCAGAACATTATAGAACACTCTAGAACGTTATACAATGTTCCAAAAGGTTTCAGAACGCTTCAAAATGATCCAAATCGTCTCTCAATGTGCCAGAACGCTTCATGACATTTCAAAATGCTTTGCAATATTCTAGTATATTTTAATATATCTTAGAACATTATACAATGTTTCAGAACTTATTAGACCGTTTCAAAATGACCCAAAACGCTTCAGTACGTTATGCAATGCTCCAAAATATCTCAGAACGCTTTAAAATGATCCAAATAGTCCCAAAATGTTCCAAAATGCCTCACTACACTCTGATCTATGTTAGAACTTTTTTAGAATATCTTAGAATGTTCCAAAATGTATGAGAATGTTTCAAAATAGACCATATAGTCCCAAAATGTGCCAGAACGCTTCAGAACGTTCCAAAAAGGTAGAAAACACTCCAGTCTTATATATTGTAGTATATTTTAAAATATGTTAGAACGTTATACAATGTTTTAGAATGCAATAAAACCTTTCAGAATGACCCACAATGCTTCAGGACGTTATAAAATGTTCTAAAATATCTCAGAACGCTTCAAAATGATCCAAATAGTCCCAAAATGCTCCAAAATGCCTCACTACACTCTGATCTACGTTGGAACTCTTTTAGAATATCTTAGAATGTTCCAAAATGTATGAGAATGTTTCAAAATAAACCATATAGTCCCAAAATATGCCAGAACGCTTCAGAACGTTCCAAAAAGGTAGAAAACACTCTAGTCTAATATATTGTAGTATATTTTAAAATATGTTAGAACGTTATACAATGTTTTAAAATGCAATAAAACCTTTCAGAATGACCCGCAATGCTTCAGAACGTTATAAAATGTTCCAAAATATCTCAGAACGCTTCAAAATGATCTAGATAATCCCAGAATGTTTCAGAGCACTTCATAATATTCCAAAATGCTTCAAAACATTTCAATATATTTTAGAATATCCTAGAACGTTAAGCAGTGTTTCAGAATGTTGGTAAAATGGCTTCAGAACACTATAACGTTATAAAAAGTTCCAAAAAGTTTCAGAACGCTTTCAGAAGATCCAAATCGTCTCTCAATGAGCCAGAACGTTTCAAAATACTCTACAACATTCTAATATATTTTTAAATATCTTAGAACATTATACAATGTTTCAGAACTCATTAGAATATTCCAAAATGACCAATAACGCTTCAATACGTCATACAATGCTTCAAAATATCTTAAAACACTTCAAAATGATCCAAATAGTCCCAAAATGTTCCAGGGCGTTTCAGAACGTGCCAAAATGCCTCACAACACTCTGATATATGTTAGAACTTTTTTAGAATATCTTAGAACGTTCCATAATGTTTCAAAATGAACCACAAAGTCCCAAAATGTGCCAGAATGCTTCAGAACGTTCCAAAATGGTTGACAATACTCTAATATATTGTAGTACGTTTTAAAATTTGTTAGAACGTAACACTATGTTTTAGAACGCAATAAAACATTTCAGAATGACCCGCAATGCTACAGAACGTTATACAATGTTCCAAAATATCTCAAAACGCTTTAAAATGGTCTTGATCTTCCCAAAATGTGCCAGAGCACTTCATAATGTTCCAAAATGCTTCAAAATACTTCAATATATTTTAGAATATCCTAGAACGTTGAGCAATGTTTCAGAATGTTGGTAAATGGCTTTAGAACTTTATAGAACAGTCTAGAACGTTATACAATGTTCTAAAAGGTTTCAGAACGCTTCAAAAAGATCCAAATCGTCTCTCAATGAGCCAGAACGTTTCAAAATGCTTAACAACATTCTAGTACATTTGAAAATATCTTAGAACATTATACAATGCTTCAGAACTCATTAGAACGTTCCAGAATGACCCATAACGCTTCAGAGCGTTATACAATGCTCCAAAATGTCTCAAAACGCTTCAAAATGATCTAAATAGTCCCAAAATGTTCCAGGACGCTTAAAAATGTTTTAAAATGCTACATATCACTCTGATATTTGTCAGAACTTTTTTAGAATATCTTACAACGTTATGCAATGTTCCAGAATGTATGAGAATGTTTCAAAATAAACCAAAATGTGCCAGAACGTTCCAAAATGGTTGACAACACTCTAATATATTGTAGTATTTTTTAAAATAAGTTATAGAGTAATCCAATATTTTAGAATGACCCACAATACTTCAGAACGTTATACAATGTTCCAAAACAACTCAAAACACTTCAAAATGATCCAAATAGTCCCAAAATATTCCAGGGCGCTTCAGAATGTTCCAAAATGCCGCACAGCACTCTTATACATGTTAGAACTTTTTTAGAATATTTTAGAACGTAATACAACATTCCAAAACGTATGGGAATATTTAAAAATTAACCACATAGTCTCAAAATGTGCCAGAACGCTTCAGAACGTTCAAAAATGGTTGACAACACTCTGATATATTGTAGTATATTATAAAATAGGTTAGAATGTTACCTAATGTTTCAGAATGATCCACAATGCTTTATAACGTTATACAATGTTTCAAAATATCTCAAAACACTTCAAAATAATCCAAATAGTCCTAAAATATTTCAGGACGCTTCAGAATGTTCCAAAATGCCGCACAGCACTCTGATATATATTAGAACTTTTTAAGAAAATTTTAGAACGTTATACAATGTTCCAAAATGTATTAGAATATTTCAAAATGAACCACATAGTCCCAAAATGTGCCAGAACGTTCCAAAATGGTTGACAACACTCTAATATATTGTAGTGTATTTTAAAATATGTTAAAACATTACCTAATGTTTCAGAATGACCCAAAATGCTTCAGAACGTTATACAATGCTTCAAAATGTTCCAAAATGCTTTAAAACACTTCAATATATTGTAGAATATCTTAGTACGTTAAACAATGTTTCAGAATGTTGAAAAAATGGGACACAACGCTTGAGAACATTATAGAACACTCTAGAACGTTATACAATGTTCTAAAAGGTTTCAGAACGCTTCAGAATGATCCAAATCGTCTCTCAATGAGCCAGAACGCTTTAGAACGTTCCAAAATGCTTCACATATTCTAAAATATTTTTTTAGAATATCTTAAAATGTTATACAATATTTCAGAGTTCATTAGAATGTTCCAGAATGACCCATAACGCTTCAAAGCGTTCTACAATGTTCCAAAATTTCTCAGAACGTTTCAAAATGATCCAAGTTTAAATAAATTTATTAAAACAATAAAATGATTCCATTATTTGAAGTTGGTTTGGGGTAGGGAGAAAATATTTTGAAATGCACAATAATCGATAAATTTTCATGTATTTAAAACAATTGTACATATAGACGCTAAATAAATGATAAAAGGCTAAAAATCTCGGCTGCACATAAATCTCATTCATAATTAAGTTACAATATGACAATTTAAAATTAACACAAAATATAAAACAACGAAGTGAATATTTACAAATGAAATGTAATATAAAACAACATTAAAATCAGTACAAAGAATTTGTACCTGCTTTAACACTAACTCTAAGGTTTTACAACTAATTATTATAATTATATTCCTCATTGAATAGTAAACAAATAGATAAAGGGGATATTTTTTATATAATAGATATTTACAAAGCAAAAGGAACTGCTGTAAACTTGTAAAAAGCTTTTTAAGATTAAAAGTTACAACCATTCTCTCGGCTCGATTCTGTGATGTGTTTCTATTGCAAAATATCACGAAATATCAACCGATTAGGTACACAAGTATTAAAAAATAGTCTATCAGTCTTATTGCATCAACTAAGAAAAAAAAATTCTCTCTTGGCACTGTGAGAGCTACATCATACATCACATAGTTGAAGGCATCCAAATTGAGACTTTAAATACAAAAAACACTATCACAGATTTTCGCACCTATAAATCAACATCGGGGTGCGTTCCATGGGGGCGGGGGGGCTTCAGTCAGGACGGTGGGCAGCCACTTGTTGGCACGGCGAATTCACGGTGGTTACGCGGCTTTACATATTCGTCCAGTTGCTAGCGAAGTTATCAAAGGCACAGGCGGGGCAATGTGCTCATATCGTAATCACACACACAGTGCGTGATATGCGAGAAAGCCGACTTTTTAGTCTATATTTAACTTTCCTCGCAGACAAATCATACGTTACTATCCTCAGATCTTTAATACTCACTTTTCTCGTTTCCCATCAATCGTACAAAAAAAATTTTCAAATAAAAAAATACATAACAATATATTACACATTTTTCGTCCCCACCACAAATCTGTAAAGTTCATATTTCAGCCAAAAACCGCAAATGCAAACTAATTTTCCGGGTTCTTATTTAAATATATGTTGTAGTACTCAAAAAAACCTACAAGAATCCGTTTCAACCACATAATTACTGCTAATAGTCTTCAAGTTACAGCGCTTTGAAGTTTGTTGCTGCAAAATGATTCACTACGCTCCAAAACGCTTCAAAATGTTCCAAAACGCTTCAAAGCGTTCCAAAACACACTACAACATTAAGTACCGCTCCAAACTGTTGTAGAAAGATAAATATAAACTCTTTTGGTCGCTATAGAATATTTCAGAATGTTTAGGAATGTTAAAATCGTCCCCAAATTCCTCAGAACACTTCAAAGCGTTCCAAAATGCTTCACAACACTTCAATATATTTTTGAATAATCTAGAAAGTTATATAACGTTTCAGGACGCATCAGAATGTTACAAAACTCTCCAAAACGCTGCAGAAGGTTTTAGAACACTGTAAAACGTTGAAAAATATTTCACAACGCTTCAAAATGATCCAAATCGTTCCAAAATAAGTAAAACCGCTTCAGAACGTTCCTAAATGCTTCACAACACTTCAAATACATTTAAGAATATCTTAGAACGTTATAAAATGTTCCAAAATGTTAACGACGCTTCAAAATGATCCTAATCGTCCTAAAAGAAGCCAGAACGCTTCAGAATATATATTCTCAAATTATAGAATTTATTAGAATGTTATAAAATGTTTCTGAACGCAACCGAACGCTTCAAAATGATCCAGTTTGTTTCATAATGCTTCACAACACTTCAAAATAATGTTATACATTTTAGAATATCTTGGGACGTTGTACAATGTTCCAAAATGTTTCAGAACGCTTCAAAATGATCCTGATCGTTCCAAAATGTGTCAGGACGCTTCAGAATACTGTAAAATAATGTAGTACATTTTAAAATATCTCAAGATGTTGTACAATGTTCCAAAATATTTCAGATCGTCCCAAAATTAATCAAAGCGCTTAAAATGCTCCACAACACTCTAATATTTTTTTAGAATATCTTTGAATATTATACAATGTTTCAGAACATATCAGAATGATCCAAAACGCTTCAGAATGTTATACAATGCTCCAAAATATTTCAGAACGCTTCAAAATGATCCAAATTGTCTCAAAATGCGTTAGAACATTTCAGAATGCTCCAAAATAATGCACAACGTTAAAAAGTGTTCCAAAATGTTTCAGAACGCTTCAAAATCATTAATAACGTTGTAAAATGGACCAAAACGCTTCAAAACGTTGCAAAATCAACTTAATCATTTATTTCATGCTTTCGAACGGTAAAAAATGTTTCAAAATATTTCAGAACGCTTCAAAAAGATCCATATCAACCCAAAATGGACTTTCAAAATGCTTCACAGCACGCTGTAAGATTTTAGAACTTTCTAGAATATCTTAGAAACTTGTAAAATTTTTCAGAAAGTTTTAGAAACACCCACGGCACTCCATAACGGTATACAATGTTCAAAAATGTTGCAGAACGCTTCAAAATGATCCAGATTGCCTCTAAATGTGCCAGAACACTTCAGAATGTTTCAAAATGCTTCACAATACTTTTATAAATTTTAAGAAGACCCACAACGCTTCAGAACGTCGTACAGTGTTCCAAAATGTTTTAGAACGCTTCAAAATGATCCGAATTGCCTCTAAATGTGCCAGAACGCTTCTAATACATTAAAAATATCTTAGAACCTTGTAAAATGTTTCAGAAAGTTTTAGAAACACCCACGGCACTTCAGAACGTTATATAATGTTCGAAAATGTTTCAGAACGCTTCAAAATGATCCAGATTGCCTCTAAATGTGCCAGAACATTTCAGAATGTTCCAAAATGCTTCACAATACTCTAATAGATTTTAGGAAGACCCACAACGCTTCAGAACATCATATAGTATTCCAAAATGTTTTGGAACGCTTCAAAATGATCCAAATCGTCCAAAAATGGACAAGAACGCTTTAGAACGTTCCAAAATGCTTCACAACATTCTGAAATATTTTTCAAATATCTTAAAACGTTTAAAAAAGTTTCAGCACTTTCTAAGAATTCCCATAAAGCTTCAGAACGTTATACAATGATCCAAAATGTTTTAGAACGCTTCAAAATGATCTGGATTGCCTCTAAATGTGGCAGAACGCTTCAGAAGGTTCCAAAATACTTCTAAAATATTGAAAAATACTTTAGAACGGTATACAATGATTCAGAACGCTTCAAAGCGTTATACAATGTTCCAGAACGCTTCAATAAGACTCAAATCGACTAAAAATGTGCCAGAATGCTCAGTAACGGTTCAAAATGCTTCTACTATATTAAATAATATTTTTTGAATATCTTTGAATATATACAATGACTAAGAGCGCTTCAGAACGTTCCAAAATGCTTTTAATTTATTAAAAAATATTTCAGAACGTTATTTAATTATTCAGAATGCATCAAACAGTTTAAAAATATTTCATAGTGCTTCAAAACGTTATACAAAGTTCCAAAATGTTCCAGATCGTCCAAAAATGTGCCAGAACGCTTCATAATGTTCCAAAATGCTTCTACTATATTGAATAATATTTTTTGGATATCTTTGAGCGTATACAATAACTTAGAATGTATCAGAGCGCTTCAGAACGTTCCAAAATGCTTTTAATTGATTAAAAAATATTTCAGAACGTTATTTAATTATTCAGAACGCATCAAACAGTTCTAAAATGTTTTAGAACGCTTCAAAATGATCAATTGACCTCCAGAACGCTTTAAAACGTTACATAATGTTCCAGAACGCTTCAATATGATCCAGATCGTCCAAAAATGCGCCAGAAATGCTTCTAGTATATTTGATAATATTTTTTTAAACATTTTAGAACGTTATACGATGATTCAGATCGTTTCAAAATGGCTCACAATGCTTCAGAAAGCTTTAAAACGTGATACAATGCTCCAAAATCTATAAGGATCCTTCAAAATGATCCAGATCTTTCCAAAACACTTCAGAACGTTCCAAAATGTTTCACGACAATCTGATATATTTAAGAATTTTTCAGAATTGCCTAGAACGTTTCAGAATGTCTCACAATGTTCCAAAATGTTTCAGAACGCTTCAAAATGATCCATATGGGTCCAAAATGGGCCAGAGCGCTTGGGATCTTTCAAGAATTGGATGTTTATAGCGTTATGCAATGATCCAAATAGTCTCAGAGCGCTTTAAAATATTCCCAAAATGTTCTAGGCACTTCAGAACGCTTCAGAATGTTCTGAATCATTTCAGAGTATTCCAAAATGTTTCACAACGTTCCAAAATGTTCCACAGCGCTTCAGATTGTTCCAAAACGTTCTGGGTCGTTTCAGAATATTCCAAAATGTCCCACAACGCTTCAGACTGTTCCAAAATGTTTTGGGTCGTTCCAGAATACACCAAAATGTTTCAAATTCTTTTATTTTCAATATTAACTAATGTTTCATATTAGAAACATTAGAAATGAGCAATTTTATTTTTGGAAGTTTTAGCGCCCTCTGGCGCCCGAAATATGAACTTTACAGATTTGCGATAAGGACAAAAAGTGTGCAGAATATTATCAACTATTTTTTTTGTATAATGAGTTTTTGCCTACGAGCAACATGAGACGAGAAAAATTGAATTGACAAGGCGGCAAAAGTGGGATGCCGCCGTTTAACCTCATTATTGTCGCATCAAACTAGTTGTTCAAAAAATGGAAAGTTGAGAGCTTTTTGTAAGAAGTCACCAATAAGGACCAGTAGTTTCCAAATGATTCCAGCTGGCGAATTCGCTCCACGATTCAACTTTGGCATGCAGAGCATCCGCACACTTTAAATTAATTAAAAAATTGTTTGTTTCACTAGTGCGCTGCATTTTTGAGTCTTCTATAATATCATCCAACAAACTAGGCTTAGGCAAATCAGGAATCTTTTTTAATAAAACGTAATTCTTCCCAGAATTGTTATCCCAATATTCTAATCCTTCGCAGCGGAAGCAAACGCAGAATTCAATTTTGCGGGACCGTGGCGGAAGAATCAAACGGAATGAGAATGTGTCGTACAGGACGTAATGGCCGCTAACTCCAGTGCTCGAAGAAAGATTGTTATCAACAAATTTACAAAAAGTATCTTCATGGGTGGTCCAATCATCCGAAGAGGACCTCACGATGACTTCTTTATCAAAAGCGATGTTTCTGACTTTAATTGTCCCTATGACACATTCTTCCGTCTCCTTAACAATCACGTTTTCAAGTGAGACCTTATCCTGTTCCAACCTTCGCCGGAAATCAACATAATCGGATGCTGGTTGGGCAAAAGTGACTTCCCAAGGCTCGGGGGCCACTTCAGCTGTTAGCCCTTTCGTTACTTGGGCCAAAAATTTATTTGTAAAAACTGGTGGGGCATTTGAGGGCCCTGACATAATGCGGACTTGGGTGAGAGGAATTCCTCGGTCATCTGCAAACACCACCCTTTTTTTCAATTTGGTAGGGCTTAAAGGATCATCGGAGGTTACAGTTTGGGAAAAATCAGTACGGAGGACTAGACAAGGTCGACGAGGCGATGTTGGGCCACTGTCCAGAGGTTTGTTGTAAGGTGGTATTGAGTTTGGAGCTGATGTGCGGCACGTGCCAGATTGGAAGCCCCATGGCACACTGTATGGCGAGTAATCGGACAGATATCTTGGTGGGCTGTGGCTGAAAACTGGCGGGCTGTGGGACACAAGCATCTCGTAATCAGCTGGCATACTTAGGGTCGAGCACATTAGGGGCTAAAACAAATAAAAAACAAATTAAAAATAAACCAATTCGAAAATTTGGCTACCTTATGCGTTCGCAGACATTTTGATTCAGAACGGATAAAACTATCAGGAATTAGTACATGTACTTTACGCCTAAACGATTCAAAACGTTCTCGAATGCTTCAGAACGCTTCAAAACTCTCTAGAACTTTATACAATGCTCTAAAATGATTCAGAACGTTTCAGAATGTTCTAAAACGTTGCAGAACGCTTCAGAGCACTTTAGAAGGTCATACAATGTTCCACAACGTTTAAAAATGTTTAGAAATAATCCAGAACGCTTTACATTATCCCTGAGTCTCCCGAAACGTTTTAGATCACTACAGCACGTTATACAAAGTTCCATAATGCTTCAGAACGTTCCAGTCTACTACAAAACATTATACAAAATTATAAAATCTTCAAAAACGTTTTAGAGCATTTAGAAACACTCTTGAAAGTTGCACAATGTTCTAAAATGTTTCAGAACGCTTCAAAACGATCCTAAATGTTCCCCAAATCTTTCGGGACGTTTTAGATTACTATAGCACGTTATACAAAGTTCTAAAAATGTTCCAAAATGTTCAGGAACACTCTAAAGCGTAGCACAATGCTCCAAAATGTTACAGAACGCTTTAAAACGATCCTAATAATCTCTAAATTTCCTGAGACGTTCTAGTTTACTACAGCACGTTATAAAGAGTTTTAAAATGCTTGAAAACGGTTTAGAGTGCTCTAAAATATTTAAAAACATTCTAAAGTATTGCACAATATTCCAAAATATTCCAGAACGCTTTAAAATATCCTAAATGTTCCCTAAATCTTTCGCAATTTTTTAGATTACTACAGCACTTTATAAAAAGTTTTAAAATGCTCCAAAACGTTTCAAAGTGCTGTAGTAAATTTAAAAAGACTCTAGAGTGTTACACAGTAGTCCAGAACTCTGCAAAACGATCCTAAATGTTTCCTGAATGGTCTTAAGCATTTCAAGACGTTTTAGAGTGCTCTAAAATATTCAAAAATATTCTAGAGTGTTGCACAATGTTCCAGATTGCCTCTAAATATGCCAGAACACTTCATAATGTTCCAAAATGCTTCACATAACTCCAACAGATTTTAGAACGTCATACAGTGTTCCAAAATGTTTTGGAGCGCTTCAAAGTGATCCGATTCGTCCAAAAGTGGGCAAGGACGCTTCATAACGTTGCTTCACAACACTCTGTAATATTTTAGAACTTTTTAAAATATCTTAAAACGTTTGAAAATGCTTCAGCACGTTCAAAAAATTCCCATAAAGCTTCAGAACGTTATACAATGTTCCAAAAAGTTTCAGAACGCTTCAAAATGATCCGGATTGCCTCTAAATGTGGCAGAACGCTTCAAAACATTCCTAAATACTTCTAAAATATTAGACAATGATTCAGAACGCATCAAACAGTGTAAAAATGATCCCTAGTGCTCCAGAATGCTTCAAAACGTTATAGAAAGTTCCAAAATGTTCCAGATCATCCAAAAATGTGGCAGAATGCTTCATAACGTTCCAAAATGCTTCTACTATATTAAATAATATTTTTTGAATATCTTTGCACGTATACAATGACTCACAATGCTTCAGAAAGTTTCAAAACGTTATTCAATGTTCTAAAATGTTTTAGAACGCTTCAAAATGATCCATTGTGCTCCAAAATGCTTTAAAGCGTTATATAATGTTCCAAAAGGTTTCAGAACGCTTTAAAATGATCCAAATCGTCCAAAAGTGTACCAGAACGCTTCAGAACGTTGCAAAATACTTCTAGTATATTTGTTAATATTTTTTAAACATCTTAGAACGTTATACAATGATTCAGATCGCATCAGAGCATTTTAAAATGGCTCACAATGCTTCAGAAAGCTTTGAATCATTATATAATGTTCCAAAATGTATAAGGATGCTTCAAAATGATCCAGATCTTCTCAAAACACTTCAGAACGTTCCAAAATGCTCCCTGAATCCGCCAAACCTTTTTAGATTACTACAGCATGTCATACAAAGTTCTAAAATGTTCCAAAGCGTTTCAGAATGTTTAGAAACACTTTAGAGCGTTGCACAATGTTCCAAAATGTCCCAGAACGCTTTAAAACGGTCCTAAATGTTCAAAATACTGTTGAGCATATCAGAACACTCTAGAATGTGATTTAAAATATTTCAGGACGCATCAAAATGATCCAAAACTGCCCAAAATTCTCCAAAATGCTTCAGAACTCACTAGAAGTTTATACAATGCTCCAAAAAGTTTACCGAAATATTTCAAAACGCTTCGAAACATTCAAAAACTTCATAGAATGTTTAAGAATGCATCAAAATGCTTAAGAATGTTTGAAAATGCTCTAGAACGCTTTAGAATGTTTCCAAATGATCCATAATTTTCCAGATTACTACAGAACGTTATATAAACTTCTAAAATGCTTCAGAACGTTTTGGAATGCTCTAGAACGTGATATAATATCTCAGAACGCTTCAAAATGACCCAAATTTTTCCAAAATACTTCAGTACGTTATACAATGTTCAAAAAGATTTTAGAAAGCTTAAAAATGATCCAAGATGTTCCAAACCGTTAATGAATGTTCTATTATGCATTAGAATGTTCCAAACAATATATAAAGTTTCCAAATGCTTCAGTATATTTAAGAGTGCTCCAGAACGCTTCAGAATGTATCCTAATGTTCCATGACGTTTCCAGATTACTACAAAATGTTGTACAAATTTCCAAACTGCTTCAGAATGTTTTGGGATACTTCAAAACACTTTTTAACGTTGTACACTACTTCAAGATGTTTCAGAGCGTTTTAGGATAGTCCAGAACACTGCTGAATGTTTTAGAACACTTCAAAACGTTTCACAATACTCTATAATGTTTAAGAATGCATTAGAGAATCCCAAAACATTGTACAGAGTTCCAAAGTGTTTTATAATATTTGAAAATGCTCCGAAACGCTTTAGAATCTTCTACAACGTTTCTAGATTACTACAGAATGTTTCAGGATGGTGTAGAACATTTTGGGATACTCCAGAACACTTCACAATGTTGTACAATGTTTCAGAGCGTTTTGGGATGCTTTAGAACACTGCTGAACATTTTAGAACGCTCTAGAACGTTATAAAACGTTCCAAAATGTTTCGGAGCACTTCTAAATGATCCAAAAGGCTTCAGAACACTCTAGAATGTTGTACAATGCTTTAGAACGTTTTGGTTTACCTCAGAACACTGTTGAACGTTTTAAAACGCTCTACAACGTTATAAAATGTACCAAAATGTTTCAGAACGCTTCAAAATGTTCCAAAGCGCTTCAGTTCACTTTAGGATGCTGTACAATGTTCCCAAACGTATCCAAAATTTTCAGAATGTTGCAAAATGGTCCACAACATTGCTGAACGTTTTAGAACACTCGAGAACTTTATATTATGTTCTAAGATTTTTCAGAACGCTTCGAAATGATCCAAATCTTCCCAAAATGTTTCAGAATAATCTGGAACGTTATAAAATGTTCTAGAATGCTTTAAAATGTTATACAAATTGTTAAAATGTTTTAAAACGTTCTGGAATACATCAGAAAATTTTAAAATGTACAATGTTCCAAAATGTTCTAGGATATTCTAGAACATTATAAAATGTTCCAAAATATTCCAGGAAGCTTCAGGACGTTCTGAAATTTCAATTTTATTTCAGCCACATTCTTTATTGTATTATAACCTGCATACATCAATTTATTTATACAAGAATTGTGAGAAATTGATGATTTTGGCATCAAAATCCACGCAAAATATTTTGGGTCACGTTGCAGCAGAAAAACCACCCCAATTGCAGCTAAAATCAATACAGCATCTGTTTGAAAAGTCAATAATTCAAATCGTGACATTTCCGGCTTAAAAGGGATTGAGAAAAAGCTTTAACAAGATTTAATGCATTCGTTGACATGTAGGTAGAAACAACAGGAAGGAATAACAACATATGCATGAGATATGTTCAGGTTATGTACGTCTGCCCACGTATTTACTGCAAAATCTAATTTTAGGTTATGAATTATTTCTAGACTATAATTAAATAATAATGTTGCCAGGACTTGGAGGATTTTTAACGTGCCTACGCAGTGATTGGAGCAAATCGACTGTGAAATTGCTTATGTTAATATTATTGAAAAAAAATTGAGTTCACACGAGAAAAAAAGATCTCAGTATTCCTGTTTACTTTTTTAAGTGTTCTAAATCACAAAATAAACAAATTTATTTGAGGAGGCAGTTCACAGATTCCTACAAATTTTAATACAAGTACTCTAATTTTGCTGGTACACATCCTGACAAATTTTTATGTTTATTATTGTAACTCATGGGTTTATTGAGCTACAAACTTGAAATTTACAGGATGTATTGACAGATGTCACCCAAAGTCAAAAATTAGATCAAAATTTCGAAGGGGGCATTATTTTAGGTGGGACATAATTTAAAATGTGTTGGGAAGTACTTATTATTTTATTATGATATTTTGAGTTTCAAAACCCAGTATTGGGCAAAGTATGGCCCAGAAATAAACCATTTATTTTAAAACTGAAGGACTGTTACCTAATATTAATTCTTGAAACTATCAAATTGCAAATATTTATTTCTAAATTGGTGTGAGACTTTGAAAGATCAAGTACCGTTCTTTGCCCCTTTTAGCATTAAGTAAACCAGCGTATCTCTTAGCAATTATCTCCTACATCTTAAATGATGCATAACTAAATAAATAAAAAATTGTTGCTATTGGTTGAAGATAAATGACGTGAAAAACAGCCATGGGTGCCAAGAAAGACGTCCTTGACTTTTTTAGACAAGGTGCGTGCAATAATTTTTTAGTTTTTATGCTACCATACACAAGGGTTGAAAGATAAAGGGTTGAAACTGGTTTTGTAATAAATAGCATTAAATCAGCTTTCTATGAGTTTTTACTAGATTATTCTACGATGATTATTACAGGAGATACGAGCCTTCAAAGTGTACCCTGTATGACTGATGTACGTCGCAATATATAACCCCTTATATCGGCAGGGTTGGATGATAAAGGGTTGAAACTAGTTTTGTAATAAATGGTATTAAACAAGCTTCCTATCAGTTTTTGTTTCACTATTCTACTGTTATTATTTTAGGAGATATGAATTTTTAAAAGTCGACTTATTGTTTTTGCAATATTAAACCTCCTATATTGACAAGGTTGAAAGATGAAAAATTGAAAATGGTTTGTATTAAATGGTACTTCATAAGCTTCCTTTCAACATTTGGTTGATTATTGTACGGTTATTATTTGAGAATATACAAGCTTCCAAATTATGACACGCGTGACAGATGTACGTCGCACCATTCAACCCCGTATACCAGCAGGGTTGAACGGTGAAGGGTTGAAACTGGTTTTGTAATAAATGGTATTAAACAAGCTTCCTACTAGCTTTTGTTTCATTATTCTACTGTTATTATTTTAGGAGATATGAATTTTTAAAAGTCGACTTATTGTTTTTGCAATAATTAACCTCCTACATTGACAAGGTTGAAAGATGAGAAATTGAAAATGGCTTGTCTTAAATGGTACTTCATAAGCTTCCTTTCAACATTTGGTTGATTATTGTACGGTTATTATTTGAGAATATACAAGCTTCCAAATTATGACATGCGTGACAGATGTACGTCGCACCATTCAACCCCGTATACCAGCAGGGTTGAACGGTAAAGGGTTGAAACTGGTTTTGTAATAAATGGTATTAAACAAGCTTCCTTTCAGTTTTTGTTTCACTATTCTACTGTTATTATTTTAGGAGATATGAATTTTTAAAAGTCGACTTATTGTTTTTGCAATGTTAAACCTCCTACATTGACAAGGTTGAAAGATGAAAAATTGAAAATGGCTTGTATTAAATGGTACTTCATAAGCTTCCTTTCAACATTTGGTTGATTATTGTACGGTTATTATTTGAGAATATACAAGCTTCCAAATTATGACACGCGTGACAGATGTACGTCGCACCATTCAACCCCGTATACCAGCAGGGTTGAACGGTGAAGGGTTGAAACTGGTTTTGTAATAAATGGTATTAAACAAGCTTCCTACTAGCTTTTGTTTCATTATTCTACTGTTATTATTTTAGGAGATATGAATTTTTAAAAGTCGACTTATTGTTTTTGCAATATTAAACCTCCTACATTGACAAGGTTGAAAGATGAAAAATTGAAAATGGCTTGTATTAAATGATACTTCATAAGCTTCCTTTCAACATTTGGTTGATTATTGTACGGTTATTATTTGAGAAGATACAAGCTTCCAAATTATGACACGCGTGACAGACGTACGTCGCACCATTCAACCCCGTATACCAGCAGGGTTGAACGGTAAAGGGTTGAAACTGGTTTTGTAATAAATGGTATTAAACAAGCTTCCTACTAGCTTTTGTTTCATCATTCTACTGTTATTATTTTAGGAGATATGAGTTTTCAAAAGTCGACTTATTGTTGTTGCAATATTGAGCCTTCTACATTGACAAGGTTGAAAGATGAAAAAATGAAAATAGTTTGTATGAAATGATACTTCATAAGCTTCCTTTTAACATTTGGTTGATTATTGTACGGTTATTATTTGAGAAGATACAAGCTTCCAAATTATGACACGCGTGACAGATGTACGTCGCACCATTCAACTCCGTATACCAACAGGGTTGAATGGTAAAGGGTTGAAACTGGTTTTGTAATAAATGGTATTAAACAAGCTTCCTATCAATTTTTGTTTCATTATTCTACTGTTATTATTTTAGGAGATATGAATTTTTAAAAGTCGACTTATTGTTGTTGCAATATTGAGCCTCCTACATAGACAAGGTTGAAAGATGAAAAATTGAAAATGGTTTGTATTAAATGGTACTTCATAAGCTTCCTTTCAACATTTGGTTGATTATTGTACGGTTATTATTTGAAAAGATACAAGCTTTTAAATTGTGACATATATGATACAAATTTGTCGTTACTTTTAACCCCTTATACCAGCAGGGTTGGATGATACAGGGTTGAAACTGGTTTTATCATAAATGGTATTACATAAGCTCCCTACCAGCTTTTGTTTCATTATTCTACTGTTATTACTTTGGGAGATATGAATTTTCAAATGTCGACAAATTTTTGTTGCATCTTTTAATCCCTTATGCCAACAGGGTTGGATGATACAGGGTTGAAACTGGTTCACTAATAAATGGTATTAAGCAAGCTTCCTACTAGCTTTTGTTTCATTATTCTACTGCTATTATTTTCGGAGATATGTGTTTTCAAAAAGAAACAGATTTTTTGTTGCAACACTTAACCTCCTACAATCGGCTTGGTTGAAAGATGAAAGATTGAAAATGGTTCTTCAATAAATGGTACTACATATTTTACCATCAGGGGTTGGTTATTTACTGAATGATAATTATTTTAGCAGATATGTGAAATTTCGCCCAATTTCTGGTTTTTATGATCTCGCATTCAAGGGTTGCAAAATAAATGGTTGAAATTGGTTCTATAATAAATGGTACTTTATAAGCTTCCCTTAAGCGTTTGGTTCAATATTTTACGATGATTAATTAAGGAGATACGAGCTTCTAAAATGTGCCATGTATGGCAGATGTACCTCTCAACATTTAACCCCTTATACCAGCAGGGTTGAAAGATTAAACGTTCTATAAATTATGGTACTATTCAAAGTTTCTATCAACATTTGGTTCATTATTCTTCGATTATTATTTCTGGAGATATGAGCTACCAAAGTGTGCCACATTTTTCCTACATCAACATGGTTGAAAGATGAAAGGTTGAAAATGGTCCTTCTATAAATGGCACTACATAATGTTTTTATTAATAATTATTGGATGTACGATGATTATTATTCCAGGAAATGAAAATATTACTTGATTTTTGCGGGTTTTATGCTACCAAATTCATGGTTGAATAATATAGGGGTTGAAATTGGTTCCACTATAAATGGTACTTCATAAAATTTCTTCTAAAATTTATTTTCTGGAGAGATATAAGCTCCTAAATTGTGAAGTGACGTTATTAAACCCTCTAAACCGACAGGGTTGAACCATAAAGGGTTGAAACTACTTTTCAATAAATGGTACTTCCTGAACTTCCATCAGGGTTTGTTTTATTATCTTTAGATTATTATTTCAGCGGATATGAGCTGCCAAACTGCAACAGATTTACGTTGTACCATTTAGCACTTATACCAGCAGGGTTGAAAGATGAAAAGTTGAAAATGGTTCTGTAATAAATGGTACCTCTTTTCAGTGTTGGGTTTTTTATTTTAATATTATTATTTGAGGAGTTACAAGCTTTCAAATTGTGACATGTACAACAAATATCCGTTGCAACTTTCAACCCTTTCAACCGGTAGGGTTGAATTATCCGGGTTTGGAACTGGTTTTGTAATAAATTGTATAACATAAGCTTCCTATTAGGGTTTAGTTCATTATTTGATGGTGATTATTTTAAGAGATATGGGCTTCCGAATTGCAGCAGATTTAGCCCTCTATACTGGAAGGGTTGAAAGATAAAAAATTGAAACTGGTTTTGTAATAAATGGTACCTCTTTAGCTTCCATCTAGCGTTAAGTTATTGTTTTATAATTATTATTTGGGGAGATACACGCTTCCAAATTGTGACATGTACAACAAATATTCGTGGCAACGTTCAACCCTCTCAACTGGTAAGGTTGAACGATCAAGGGTTGCAACTGGTTTAGTAATAAATGGTACTTCATTAGCTTCCTATCAGGGTTTGCTTCATTATTTTGCGGTAATTATTTTAGGAGATATGAGCTTCCAAACTGCAACAGATTTAGCCCCCTATACCAGAAGGGTTGAAAGATGAAAAGTTGAAACTGGTTTTGCAATAAATGGTATTCTATAAGCTTACTTTAAACGTATGGTTTATTATTTTAAGATTGATATTTGGGAAGATACAAGCTTTCAAATTGTGACAGGTACGACAAATATTCGTCGCAACTTTCAACCCTCTCAACTAGTAGGGTTGAACGATTAGGGGTTGCAACTGATTTCATAATAAATGGTGATACTCAAGCTTCCTATCAGGGTTTGGTTTATTATTTTACGGTTATTGTTTAAGGAGATATGGGCTTTAAAACTGAAACAGATTTAGCTCCCTATACCGGCAGGGTTGAAAGATGAGAAGTGAAACTGGTTTTGCAATAAATGGTATTCTATAAGCTTACTTTCAACGTATGGTTTATTTTTTTAAGATTGATATTTGGGAAGATACAAGCTACCAAATTGTGACAGGTACGACAAATATTCGTCGCAACTTTCAACCCTCTCAACCAGTAGGGTTGAATGATTAGGAGTTGCAACTGATTTCATAATAAATGGTACTACTTAAGCTTCCTATCAAGGTTTGGTTCATCATTCTACGATTATTATTTTGGGAGATATGGGCCTTCAAACTGCAACAGATTTAGCCCCCTATACCGGCAGGGTTGAAAGATGAAAAGTTGAAATTGGTTTTGTAATAAATGGTACCTCTTAAGCTTCTATTTATTATTTGGTCTATTCTTCAAGATTATTATTTGAGGAGATACAAGTACATGTAAAACAAATATTCGTCGCAACATTCAACCCTCTCAACCGGTAGGGTTGAAAGATAAGAGGTTGAAAGTGGTTTAATAAGAAGTGTTATTACTTAATCCTCCTATAGGGTTTGGTTCATTAATCTACGGTTATTATTTTAAGAGATATGAGCTCCTAAACTGCAACAGATTTAGCCCCCTACACCGGAAGGGTTGAAAGATGAAAAGTTGAAACTGGTTCTGTAATAAATGGTATTCTAGAAGCTTGCTTCAAGCGTTTAGTTTATTATTTTAAAATTATTATTCGGGAAGATACAAGCTTCCAAATTGTAACATGTACAACAAATATTCGTTCCAATATTCAACCCTTTCAACCGGTAGGGTTGAATTGTCAGGGGTTGAAACTGGTTTAAAAATAAATTAGGGTTCTGTTTATTGATTTGCTGTTATTATTTTAGGAGATATAAATTTTTAATTTGTGATTAGTTTTCGTTGCAGTATTCAGCCCCTCACAGCAGCAGGGTTGAGAGATGAAGGGTTGAATCTGGTTTTATATTAAATAGTACCACATAATTATTTTATTAAATATTGGTTCATTTTTATACGATTATTATTTCACGAAATATAAGGCCTTTATTTCTGTTTTGTGTTACAGTATTTAGGGGTTGAACGATATAGGGTTGAAACTAGTTTTATAATAAATGGCATTATTTGAGCTTTCAATAAGCGTTTGGTTCATTAATCTACGATTATTATTTCAAGAGATATTAATTTCCAAAGTGTTGCATTATTCAACCCCCTGTACCATCCGGAAGGACGTAGATATACGTCCTGCAGTGGTTCCTATTTGTAGTACATTTATTTGTGTACCAGAAGCAATTTTTGATCCTTGAAGGTATAAAATGATTAAGTTTAATTGATATTTAAGTAATACCCTGATTCGGGGGTTGAAACCCGGAAATACGTCCTGTTATGATGGGGTGAGTCAAAAATATTGTTGTTTTGTTAGTAAAGAGGCAAAAATTTAAAAAAATACTCAAAAAAATTGGGGTTATTATAATTAGTTGCATTTTTATAGGCAAATGAAATTTGTGTCCAATTGGGACACCCAGTGTATTGTAAACTGTAAAAAAAATGATGAAATTTTTATTACGTTTGACGATACAAGTAATAATTTTTATTTTACAGCTTTTACATTGTCTTTGGAACCTGTTTTAGTAGTGGTATTATTTTTAAAGAGATGTTTCAGCAACTTGATACTTCACGCTTTCTGTTATTTCAATAAGACTTTAAAATAAAAAATAAAAAGTTTTTTAAAGTCTAGAGTGTTCTAGATTATAACTAAATAAATAAGACGTAATAAATTATCAAGTTTGAAGCTAAAAAAAATATTTGAATAACGGAAACACTTAAATAATAACATTAAGTACAATTATCGTTTATGTTTCGTGATTCGGTTGTTTTGAAACAATTGAACGTACTGTTAAGATATTATGAAAAAAAAATGACTGTAGTCTGTTAATACTCAATTGTTTTTTCGGTGAGATTAGATATACTTGAGAATTCATGCCCAATTTGACTTTAGGTGACCTTAAAATTCACGAATTGATTTAATAAAACTTGTATTATTGGTTTGAATGCTAAACGAAAGTTGTTATGGAAATTAAATGACAAATGAACTGCCTTCAGGAATTACCCTTGAAATTTAATGTTCTGAATTCTGCGGAACGCAAGGAGCCACAATATTTCAAAAAATATTAGAAAAAAAATTGAGCACTTACCTTTAAAAAAATAATTGTTGTATCAACTTAAAATTGTTGCTTGAAATCACTGTTTAATTTTAAAATCCAACAACACACACAATTTAAAATATTTAGAGTTTAAAACAGTTTTAGAATAAATTTAAATCACTCAAATAACTCCATGGTTTTAATTTGTCGGAGCTTGTTCCTCCGTCCACTGTTATTAACAAGGACAGTCAAAGTAAGACTGACTTTCTACGCTATTCAGTTGTTCGCGAGTGTGAGTTGCTTGCCGGCCGGTGTCCCCACTCTAAGCACCCAGGTCTGCTGGGCCCGTCTTCAAGGCGCCGATACACGCGCTCAACACGAGGACGACGTGATCGGTGTCATCGGAGTTGCGAGTTGGATACGCGAAATGGGCGTGACACCCCAACAGATTAAAATAATTGACACTTGAACTGCATGCAGTTTTTTTTTGGTTGGTGATAGTCAAAACAAACGCCAATTGCAGCATACAATCATAAACACGAATAAGTCAAATTTAAAGCCGAAAATTTGCTTTACTGTTTATACTACCCTAATTACTGCCCAATACCATCCTTAATACTATCCAACTACAAATAATAAACTAAAAATCATCTATACTGTTTTACTGCTTATACTACCCTAATTACTGTCCAATATCATTCTTAATACTGTCCAACTTTGTCATCGTAACTGCCCAATTTTATCATCTTTACTGTCCAGTAATATGCCTCAAAAATCATTAATACTGTTCACACTATCCTTAATACTGTCCAATGATGTCTTAATTACTTTAAATACTGTCGTTTTTGTAGATCAATACTCTTGCTTTTGTTGTCCAATTTTTGGTCCAATTCTGTCGTTCATTAAAATTTCCAGTAATGATTAAAACATTCCTATTACTGTCCAATACATCCTTAATACTGTCCAACATTGTCAAAGTGACTGCTCACCTTCGCTGTCAAATTCTTTCTGCTATTTTGTGCATAATTTACTGAAAATTGACTGTATAAGTCTCCAATACTGCTTATACTACCCTTACTACTGCCCAATATCATTCCTAATACTATCCAATTTTATATTATCGCCTGTACTAACTTCATGAGTCTGTAATACTGTCCATACTATTTTTATTACTGTCCAATACTATTCTTGATACTGTCCAATATACCTTCATTATTCATCCAATACCGTCCTTAATATTGTCCAACTTTATTATCGTTACTGCTCAAATCTGTCATCCTCGCGGTCCAATTTTATTTATTATGTGCATAATATGCTTGAAATCATCTATACTATCTTTACAAGTCTCTCATACTACTCATACTGCCCTTATTACTGTCCAATATCATTCAAGATACTGCCTAACTTCATTAAGATGATTGCTACCCAATAAATTACTTGTTATCATCTGTATTCACTCTACAAGTCTCCAATTCTGCTCATACTATCCTTTTACTGTCCAGTTTCCTTCTTTAATACTGTCCAACTTTGTCATCGTGAGTGCCCAGTTCTGTCATATTTGCTATCCAATTCAATCTATTATTTTGTGCAATAATTCAAGCTTCAATACTGTTCATACTGTCCTTATTACTGTCCAATGTCAATCTAAATACTGTCCAACTTTGCCATCGTGTTGCCCTATCATCTTCGCTGTTCAATTTTATATACTGTTTTGTCAAACAATACTGTTCATACTATCCTAATTACTGTCCAATAAAATGTTTAATACTATCAAATTATGTATTCATTATTCTATAACACTGTCGTTTTTGCTTTCGGTGTTGTGTCGTTTTGTTGTCTATTTTACCTTACAATTTTACATAATATACTTGGTATTGTCTATATGATTACTTAAAGGCTCCGGTGATCTTTATACTATCCCTTATACTGCCCAATTCCATTATTAATACTATCTAACATTGTTATCGACGCTGCCCAATCCTATCATGTTTGCTGTCCTATTCAATTTGTAATTCTATACATAATATACTTGAAATCGTTTTTACTGACTCACAAGTCTTTAATACTGCTCATACTATCCTGATTACTGCCCAACATTATCCGTAATACTGTCCAACTCCAGTGATCTATAATATCCAATTCTGTAGGTGATTCTGTGCACAATATACTTGGAATCTAACTTCAGAAGACTTCAATACTGTTTATACTATTCTGATTACTGTCCAATAACATTTTTAATACTATCAAATGATGTCTTCATTATTTTTTGGAACTCATTCATACTACTCGATACTGTTGCTTTTGTTGTTCAATTTTCCTTCAAATTTACTTAGTACTATCTCCAGAAATGTTTATAGTATCTTTAATACTGTCCGATATTATTCTTAATACTGTCCAATATTGTCAACATGGCTGCCCAATCCTGTCGTCTGTGTTCTCCTGTTTTATCTGTTATTCTGTGCATAATATCATCTTCAATACTGCTCATACTATCCTTATTACTGCCCAATATCATTCTTCATACTGTCCAACTTTGTCATAGCGACTGCCCAATCTTGTCGTCTTTACTGTCCTATTTTATCTGTCATTCTATGCATAATATACTTGAAATCGTCTGTACTGATGTCACAGGCTCCAATACTTTTCATGTCATCTTTGACAGTATTAAGGATGGTATGAAATAATATTAGGCAGTTAAAAGAATAGTATGAACAATATTGAGCCCTTGTAAAATCAGTACAAACGATTCCAAGAATACTACGCTGTTAATAATGTATAAAATTGAATAGCAAGGATGAGAGAATTGGACAATCACGATGACAAAGTTGGACAGTATTAAGGATGCTATTGGACAGTAATCAGGATAGTATGGACAGCATTGAAGCTTGTAGAAACAGTACAGACGATTTTGAGTATATTATGCTCAGAATGACAGATAAACTAGGACAGCAGAGCTGACAAGTTTGGGAAAAGTTTGACAGTATAAAGAATGATATTGGGCAGTAAAAAAAAGAATAGTATGGACAGGATTGAAGACATGTAAAGTCAATACAAATTATTTGAAGTATACTACGTACAAAATAACATACAAAATTGCATATCAAGGACCAGACAATCTGGCAGCCAATATGACAAAGTTGGACAGTATAAAGGATGATATTGGACAGTATTCAGAATAGTATTGAAGCTTGTAAAAACAGTACAGATGATTTTGAGTATATTTTGCACAGAATGACAGATGAAATAAGACAGCAAAGCTGACAGGATTGTATTTGCCGCTATGTCAAAGTTTGACAGTATAAAGAATTACATTGGGCAGTAAAAGAGGATAGTCTGGCCAATATTGAAGTCATATGAAATTAGTACAAATAAGTCCAGAATAATAAATAGAATTAAAGGATAAGAGAGTTAGGCCGCCAATATAACAAAGTTTGACAGTATAAAGGATAATATTGGACAGTATTTAGGATAGTATTGAAGCTTTTAAAAATAGTACAGATGATTTTGAGTATATTATGCACAGAATGACAGATGAAATAAGACAGCAAAGCTGACAGGATTGTATATCCACTATGTCAAAGTTTGACAGTAAAAGAAATTATGTTAGATAGTTGAAAGGGTAATATGAACAGTATTGAGATCTTGAAAAGTCAATACAAACAATTCCAAACATTTGACGCTCAGAACAATGTATAAAATTGAATATCAAGGTTGAGAGACTTAGGCAGCCATTATGACAAAGTTGGACAGTATTAAGGATGCCCTTGGGCAGTAATCAGGCTAGTATGGACTGTATTGAAGCTTGTAAAAACAGTACAGGCAATTTTAAGTATATTATGCACAGACTGCCAGATAGAATAGGACAACAAAGCTGACAGGATTGGACTTTCATTATAACAAAGCTGGACAGTATTAAGGATAATATTAGGTAGTAAAAATAATAGTATGGACAGTATTGAGTCAGTACAAACAATGCCAAATATACTACGCTTAGAAAAACATATAAAATTAAATATCAATGATGAGAGAATTAGGCAGCCACTATGACAAAGTTGAACAGTATTAAGTATGCTATTGGACAATAATCAGGATAGTATGAATAGTTTTGATGCTTGAAAGAACAGTACAGACGATTTCAAGTATATTATGCTCAGAATGACAGATAAAATAGGACAGCATTATGACAAATTTGGACAGTAAAAGAGATGATATTAAGCAGTTAAAAGAATAGTATGAACAGTATGAGAGCTTGTAATGTCAGTACAAATAATTCCGAGTATACAACGCTTAGAATAACATATAAAATTGAATATTAAGGATGAGAGTATTAAGCAGTCACTATGACAAAGTTGGACAGTATTAAGGATGCTATTGGACAGTAATCAGGATAGTTTGAATAGTTTTGACGCTTGTAAGAACAGTACAGACGATTCTAAGTATATTATGTACACAATGACAAATAAAATAGAACAGCAAAGTTGACAGGATTGGATACCCTTTAGGACAAGGTTTGATAGTATGAGAGATGATATGGGCAGTAAAAATGATAGTATGAACAGTTTTGAGGACTTGTAAAGTCAGTACAAACAATTTCAAGTATACTATGCTCAAAACAACAAATAAAATTAAATATTAAGGATGAAAGAATTAGGCAGCCAATATGACAAAGTTGGACAGTACTAAGGATGCTATTGGACAGTAATCAGGATAGTATGAACAGTATTGAAACTTATGAAAACAGTACAGTACAAATATATTATGCTCAGAATGACAGACAAAATAGGACAGTACGTCTGACAGGATTGGGCACTAACTATGAGAAAGCTTGACATTGGGCAGTTAAAAGGATAGTATGAACAGTATTGAGGACTTGTAAAGTCAGTACAAACAATTCCAAGTATACTACGCGCAGAATAACATAAAATTGAATATCAAGGAGGAGAAAATTAGGCAGTCAATATGACAAAGTTGGACAGTATTAAGAATTATATTGGACAGTCATCAGGATAGTATGAATAGCAGTACAGACGATTGCAAATATATCAAGCACAAAATGATAGATAAAATAAGACAGTAAAGCGACAGGATTGGGCACCCATTATGACAAAGTTTGGCAGTATTTAGGATGGATTAGGCAGTAAAAAGGATAGTATGAACAGTAATAAGGATTTGTTAAGTCAATGCAAATAATTCCAAATATACTACGCTTAGAGTAATAAATAAAATTGAATATTAAGGATGAGAGAATCAGGCAATCACTATGACACAATTGGATAGTATGAAGATGATATTGAACAGTAATCAGGATAGTTTAAATAGTAATAAAGCTTGTAAAAACATTACAGACAATTTCAAGTACAAGACAAAATAGGACAGTAAATCTGACAGGGTTGTTAGGCAGTATAAGGAATGATACTGGGCAGTAAAAGGATAGTATAGACAAAGCTGGACAGTATTAAAGATGATATTGGCAGATAAAATAGGTTGGGCAGTATTAGGGATGATATTAGGCAGTAAAACGGATAGTATGAACAGTACTGAGAACTAATAAAGTCAGTACAAACAATTTCAAGTAAACTATGCTCAGAATAACTCATATAAAATCAAATATCAAGGATGAGAGAATTAGCAGACAATATAACAAAGTTGAACAGTATTAAGAAATATATTGGACAGTAATTAGGATAGTATAGACAGTATTGAAGCTTGTGGAAACAGTATATTATGCACAGGATGACAGATGAAATAGGAGAACAAAGCCCAAAGGATGCGGAACCCACTATCACAAAGTTTGACAGTATAAGGGATGATATTGGGCAGTAAATTGATAGTATAGGCAGTATAGGAAATTAGTGAAGCTAGCACAGATATGTCAGAATTGGGCAGTCACCATAATAAAGTTGGACAGTATCTTGAATGACATTGGACAGTAATAAGAACAGTATGAGCAGTAAATGTCCAATTCAATTATTCTGACCGCTTAGAAACTCTCTCTCATGTAATAAATTAGCAATCATAGCCATTTATTTATACACAGGGCGTCCACGCAATATTTGCCACGTATGCAAAATAAAATACTTTAAGAATGATGAAAATAGAAGCTATTTTATTTTAAAATATTACGCACTTCAAAAAATTTGGCTACGTATCAAAGAGCTGGTAATTTCGTAAATATTTATAAATGCAAACAATTTGGATGATTCAGTTTATGGACAGTTTATTTAAATACTGTCCCATTTTGTGTACGCCACTGTAGTACCAAATATTAAATGAACAGTTAGATTAGCCCTTCGACTTTCTATATTTACTTCAGTAATTATTGTTTACTAATGACTCATACAGAATTTAGAATATTTTTTGGTAGATAAGACATTTTAAAATTGCCAATTTTGATTGCAAATATTTTTTTATCAATGTTTTTATTGATTCTGAACTGAATGTATTGTAGCAAAACATTTATTTTGTTAAAATTTATAGCAGTACCGCAATTAACTTTTTAAAAATAAGTAGTCGGACTCTTGAAGAACATAAAAGCGGCAATTTAACATACGCCTTCTTGTTATACATACGCATAAATCTTGATATTTTACAACTCACTTTTGAAAAATTCTTGACTTCAATACATTTTGTTCTTGTGCTCTTACTTATAACTACCGGAGGCGATCAGTTTAAGATCATAAATTGCTAGAAAATGAGTTTTTATAAACAATTAAACCTTTGAAACTTCGATTAATCGTTATTAAATTTTTTTCCTTATTACCATACCCTACAATTATTTTCATATTAATAACACAAATAGTTCAAGCATATATCTAACAGATAAAAAAAAAATCATGAAAATCGGTCCACTAATACAGACTGTAGAGATGCCCAAATGTCCCTATAAAGCTATTTCGTATAAAGGAGTAGCGTTTGGCCTGCTTCGCACTCTTTCAATAACTTGAGATTTATATGCGTGCGCCAGTAACCAAATCACATGAAAAGAATCATATATCGTGTATTGATATCAGTTTAAGATCATAAATTGTTGGAAAATAAGTTTTTATGAACAATTAAACCTTTGAAACATCGATTAATCGTTATTAAATTTTTTTCCTTATTACCATACCCTACAATTCTTTTCATATTTATAACACAAATAGTTCAAGCATATATCTATCAGATAAAAAAAAAATCATGAAAATCGGTCCACTAATACAGACTGTAGAGATGCCCAAATGTCCCTATAAAGCTATTTCGTACAAAGTGAGTAGCGTTTGGCCTGCTTCGCACTCTTTCAATAACTTGAGATTTATATGCGTGCGCCAGTAACCGAATCACATGAAAAGAATCATATATCGTGTATTGATATCAGTTTAAGATCATAAATTGTTGGAAAATAAGTTTTTATGAACAATTAAACGTTTGAAACATCGATTAATCGTTATTAAATTTTTTTCCTTATTACCATACCCTACAATTCTTTTCATATTTATAACACAAATAGTTCAAGCATATATCTATCAGATAAAAAAAAAATCATGAAAATCGGTCCACTAATACAGACTGTACAGATGCCCAAATGTCCCTATAAAGCTATTTCGTATAAAGTGAGTAGCGTTTGGCCTGCTTCGCACTCTTTCAATAACTTGAGATTTATATGCGTGCGCCAGTAACCGAATCACATGAAAAGAATCATATATCGTGTATTGATATCAGTTTAAGATCATAAATTGTTGGAAAATAAGTTTTTATGAACAATTAAACCTTTGAAACATCGATTAATCGTTATTAAATTTTTTTCCTTATTACCATACCCTACAATTCTTTTCATATTTATAACACAAATAGTTCAAGCATATATCTATCAGATAAAAAAAAAATCATGAAAATCGGTCCACTAATAAAGACTGTAGAGATGCCCAAATGTCCCTATAAAGCTATTTCGTACAAAGTGAGTAGCGTTTGGCCTGCTTCGCACTCTTTCAATAACTTGAGATTTATATGCGTGCGCCAGTAACCGAATCACATGAAAAGAATCATATATCGTGTATTGATATCAGTTTAAGATCATAAATTGTTGGAAAATAAGTTTTTATGAACAATTAAACCTTTGAAACATCGATTAATCGTTATTAAATTTTTTTCCTTATTACCATACCCTACAATTCTTTTCATATTTATAACACAAATAGTTCAAGCATATATCTATCAGATAAAAAAAAAATCATGAAAATCGGTCCACTAATAAAGACTGTAGAGATGCCCAAATGTCCCTATAAAGCTATTTCGTACAAAGTGAGTAGCGTTTGGCCTGCTTCGCACTCTTTCAATAACTTGAGATTTATATGCGTGCGCCAGTAACCGAATCACATGAAAAGAATCATATATCGTGTATTGATATCAGTTACATGAAACATGACATAGTTAAGTGAGCATGTAAATAAATATTAAAAAGTTAGGTCAGGTTACATTATATAATCACTATGTAAATTCAAGCGTCAGTAACCTTAACATCCGATGGAACTCAGTACTCTAATTGTTTTGTAGAGCAAGGACCGAGAACGTGTTTTAGGCGCCGTTTCTCCACTGTTCATAAAACAAGAATACAAGAAATTTTCACAATTTGGCCTTAGTTTGTGGATCAACCAAAAGTGTACCATCTATCGCCTGAAACTATGAGGAGTCCAAACAATGAGCTGCCACAGAAAAGTTTGTACCAAAAAAGGCAAAAAAAGGACCTTAGGCGTCGTTTCGTCAATGTGGGTCAAACAAAACTGTACCATTTATCTCCTAGAATTATGAAGAGCCCAAAAAAGGGGCTGCCACAAAAAAGTCTGTACCAGAAAAGGCAAAAACGATCCCTAGTACCATGAAAGATTGTTTCGTCAATGAGGGTCAACCAAGGGTGTACCATTTACCGATTGAAACTATGGACAGTCCAAAAAATTGGCTGCCACACAAAAATCTGTACCAATAAAGACAAAAAAAAAGTTGTTTCGTCAATGTGGGTCAACCAAGAGTGTACCATTTATCGCCTGGAACTATGAGGAGCCCGAAAATGGACTGCCCCATGAAGATCCGTACCAGAAAAGGCAGAAAAGGTTCTCAGTATCGTGAGATTTAACGACTGTTTAGTTTGGACCCTATTAGATCTCAGGCGTCGTTTTATCAATGTGGGTCAACCAAGGTTGTACCATTTATCGCCTGGAACTATAAGGAGCCCGAAAAAAGGGCTGCTACATAAAAGTCCGTACTAAAAGAGGCAAAAAAGGATCCTAGTATCGTGAAAGATCATGACGACTGTTGTGATTCCAAACAGGTTTTTTTTATCAAACGACCTTTGGACCAATTGAGAATCAGGTTGTAAAAAAAGGCCTAGAAGAGGTTCTTGACCATCCCGATAACACAACAACCCATATTCTTTATTTTGTGGTCGAAAATTGACGTCCCAAAAATCAATTGGTCTATTTTCATAATTTGGCGTTAAAATGGATTTCATAGGACCTCAGAGTTCAAAAAATGGGCTGCCACAGAAAAGTCCGTACCAGAAACGGCATAGAAGGTTCTTAGTATCATGAAAGATTGTGACAACTGTTGTAATTCTCAACAAGCCTTTGAGCCATTTATAAATCAGGCTGTAAAAAAAAGTCTAGAAGTTCTTGATCATCCCGACAATACAACAATCCACCTTTTTCATTTTGTAGCCAAAAATTGACGGCCCAAAAATAAATTAGCCCATTTTCATAATTTGGCATTAGTTTGAATTCCGTAGGACATCAGGCCAAGTTTCGTCAAGTTGGGAGCACCATTCGACGCCTGGAGCTCTGAGGAGCACGAAAAAAGGGCTGACACAGAAAAATCCGTACCAGAAAAGGCAAAAAGCGTTCTTAGTATCGTGGTAGATTATGACGACTGCTTAATTTGAGTCCTATTAGATCTCAGGCGTCGTTTTATCAATTTGGGTCAACCAAGGAGTTATGGGAGGCCTGGAAAAAGGACTGCCACATAAAAGTCCGTGCCAGAAAATGCGAAAAAGGTCCTTGATATCGTGAAGGATTTGACTACTGTTGAGATTTTATTAATCGATCATTGGACCATTTGAATTTCAGGCTGTAAAAAAAGGCCTAGAAGAAGTTCTTGACCATTCCGAAAACACAACATGAACTGGAGCTATAGGGAGCTCAAAAAATGGGCAGCCACAAAAAAATCCGTACCAGAAAAGGCAAAAAGGTCCTTAGCATCGTGAAAGACTATGACGACTGTTTAGTTTTGATCCTATTAGATCTCAGGCTTTATCAATGTGGGTCAATGTGGGTCAATCAAGGGTGAGCCATTTATTGCCTGAAACTATAGAGAGCTCGAAAAATGGGCTGCTATTAAAAAATCCGTACCAAAAAAGGCAAAAAAGGTCTCCAGTATCACGAAAGATTTGATGACTGTTGTAATTCTCAACAGGTTTCTTTATTGATCAAACATTAGGCTGTAAAAAAAGGCCTCTTCATTATTAGGCTCACTTTTTTAGTGCTGAGGTCTCAAAATTCACGGCCCAAGAACAAATTGGTCTATTTTCATATTTTGTCGTTAGTTTGGATCCTATTAGACCTTAGGCCTTGTTTCGTCAAGGTAATCGTCTGGAACTATGGGCTACCACAGAAAAATCCGTACCAGAGAAGGCAAAAAAAGTCCCAGAAGAAGTTCTTGACCATCAAAACACAACAGCCCACCTTTTTGGTGTTGTGGTCGGAAATTGACGACCAAAGACCAATTGGTGTGCATATTTTAATAATTTGGCGTCAGTTTGGATCCTGTAGGACCTTAGGCTTTCGTCAGTGTGAGTGAATCACGGATGGAGCTATGGGGAGCTCAAAAAATGGGCTGCCACAAAAAAATCCGTACCAGAAAAGGCAAAAAGGTCCTTAGTATCGTGAAAGACTATGACAACTGTTTAGTTTTGATCCTATTAGATCTCAGGCGTCGTTTTATCAATGTGGGTCAATCAGGGGTGTGCCATTTATTGCCCGAAACTATAGGGAGCTCGAAAAATGGGCTGCCATCAAAAAATCCGTACCAAAAAAGACAAAAAAAGTCTCTAGTATCATGAAAGATTTGATGACTCAACAGGCCTCTTTATTGATCAACCATTGGGCCATTTGAAAATCAGGCTGTAAAAAAAAGGCCTCTTTATTATCAGGACAACATAACAGCTCACTTTTTTAGTGCTGTGGTCTCAAAATTCACAGCCCAAAAATTGGTCTATTTTCATATTTTGTCGTTAGTTTGGATCCTATTAGACTTTAGGCCTTGTTTCGTCAAGGTAATCTTCTGGAACTATGGGCTACCACAGAAAAATCCGTACCAGAGAAGGCAAAAAAAGTCCCAGAAGAAGTTCTTGACCATCAAAACACAACAGCCCACCTTTTTAGTGTTGTGGTCGAAAATTGACGACCCAAAAACCATTTGGTCTGCATATTTTCATAATTTGGCGTCAGTTTGGATCCTGTAGGATCCTAGGCTTTCGTCAGTGTGAGTGAATCACAGATGGAGCTATAGGGAGCTCAAAAAATGGGCTGCCACAAAAAAATCCGTACCAGAAAAGGCAAAAAGGTCCTTAGTATCGTGAAAGACAATGACGACTGTTTGGTTTTGATCCTATTAGATCTCAGGCGTCGTTCAATCAATGTGGGTCGATCAAGGATGTGCCATTTATTGCCTGAAGCTCGAAAAATGGGCTGCCATTAAAAAATCCGTACCAAAAAATGCAAAAAAGGTCTCCAATATCATAAAAGATTTGATGACTGTTGTGATTCTCAACAGGTCTCTTTATTGATCAACCATTGGGCCATGTAAAAAAAAGGCCTCTTTATTATCAGGACAACACAACAGCTCACTTCTTTAGTGCTGTGGTCTCAAAATTCACGGCCCAAAAACCAATTGGTCTATTTTCATATTTTGTCATTAGTTTGGACCCTATTAGACCTTAGGCCTTGTTTCGTCAAGGTAATCGTCAGGAACTATGGGCTACCACAGAAAAATCCGTACCAGAGAAGGCAAAAAAAATCAGGCTGTAAAAAAAGGCCTAGAAGAAGTTCTTGACCATCACAACACAACAGCTTACCTTTTTAGTATTGTGGTCAAAAATTGACGACCCAAAAACCATTTGGTCTGCATATTTTCATAATTTGGCGTCAGTTTGGATCCTGTAGGACCTTAGGCTTTCGTCAGTGTAAGTGAATCACAGATAGAGCTATAGGGAGCTCAAAAAATGGGCTGCCACAAAAAAATCCGTACCAGAAAAGTCAAAAAGGTCCTTAGTATCGTGAAAGACAATGACGACTGTTTGGTTTTGATCCTATTAGATCTCAGGCGTCGTTTTATCAATGTGGGTCGATCAAGGGTGTGCCATTTATAGCCTGAAATTATAAGGAGCTCGAAAAATGGGCTGCCATTAGAAAATCCGTACCAAAAAAGGCAAAAAAGGTATCCAGTATCATGAAAGATTTGATGACTCAACAGGCCTCTTCATTGATCAACCATTGGGCCATTTGAAAATCAGGCTGTAAAAAAAGGCGTTTTTATTATCAGGGCAACATAACAGCTCACTTTTTTAGTGCTGTGGTTTCAAAATTAACGGCCCAAAAACCAATTGGTCTATTTTCATATTTTGTCGTTAGTTTGGATCCTATTAGACCTTAGGCCTTGTTTCGTCAAGGTAATCGTCTGGAACTATGGGCTACCACAAAAAATCCGTACCAGAGGAGGCAAAAAAAAATCAGGCTGTAAAAAAAGGCCCAGACGAAGTTTTCCAACAAAACAGCCCACCTTTTTAGTGTTGGGGTCGATAATTGACGACCCGGAAACCAATTGGTCTGCATTTTTTCATAATTTGGCGTTAGCTTGGATCCTATGGGATCTTGGGCATCGTTTCGTCAGTCAACCATAAAAAAGTTCGTACCAGAAAAGGAAAACCAGACCAAATTGCAAATGTTTGATACTTTTGTATTTGGGAGCTACCAGGGAAGCATGAAATAAATAAAAACTTGATTTCGAAGGAGACTTGGTAATTTTTATTTGGTCAAAGTTCATTTCGTACATTTGAATTAATTTAAAGTATTCCAACGAAACAATGACTTTTGATTTATTCAAATAACGTTTTATCAGGTGATATTTTGAATATGAATCACATTTGTCTGTTGTGACTTGTGAAAAGGGTGAGTTCTCGGACGTTGACCTCATTGGCTCCTCAATAAAATTCCTCATCACGCCACGGTATGAATCGTCCACTATTTTTCATTCGAATAGCTCTGAGGCAGTGCCAACTATACTCACGACACTTGTATAGCTCGGCAAGGTCGTCTAGGAAAGTTGGGCCTATCGAGAAAGCAACCGCGTGTCCACCTCGTGCTCGTTGCGCAAGCTGGCGCTACAAGTTGGCCACGTGATCAGAGAGTACTTGATTCAGACAGTAGGCAGAGGAGGACGTCGTATGCATTTTAAAAGCTAGAATAGTGGGCGGATTTTCATGATTTTTTTTTTATTTGATAGATGTATGCTTGGACTACCTCTGTTATGAATATTTGAAAAATTCTGATGTATGGTATTAAGAAAAATATTTAATAGTTAATATTTGTGTGAAATAGTTTCAAGTCCAGCCCTGCAAATACGTACTTATCGCTGTATTACCTGTTCTTTAACAACTTCCTTCTTCGTAAACTACAGTTGTAAAACAGTTGTACGAACTTTACTATACACAAAGTGTAATTTTTGTCATCAATCAATGACACGATGTTTGGCTATCACGTGACACAATATTGGAGTGTGTCAGGCCGTTTGATAATTCTAATGTTTTGTTTATAGCTCATGTGGAGTTTAAATGATTTCTATTTTTGATATTTAATTGGCTACTAAAAATAATGGACACGAGCGGATTATTTATCGCGTAAATAGACCCTTAGATATGTTGACGATATTATCTGCACGTTGCTCCTAATTTCATGCTTCCCTGGTACTCTTAATTAAAACAATCATTTATTAACCTTGAAATAATTGGCTGAATCAATTTATGAGGTGAAATTAATCTCAGACATTCTCTTCTCTAATATATGAGGCTCATCATCATCTTCTTGTTGCTTTAAGTTCACAGAACCCATTAATAAATATATATGAAAGATGTCGAAACTCTCCTAACGGGGAAATGAGAATAAATGGCCTTTCGTTAATTCATTTAAATTTGAATATGACATAACTTATAAAACTCATTAAAGTTGATCGTTGAAAGTCTAAACGAAGTAGGTTAACTTTTAGATTTTTTAAATTTAATGGCCGGTCATAAAATAGGTAACTAAAGGCCTTAAACATTTTAGATAGGTGAAATAAATAATAGTTATCATAAAATCTTGGTATGCTGAGCAACTTTAGATTATAAAATAACAAATAATGCCCCTACAGAGTTTTAGGAATCGTTTCGTCATTGTGGATGCATCATTTTGAGCCTGAGGCCTAAGAACAGTCCAAATAATGAACTGCCAGCCAGAAATCTGCACCAAAAGAGACGAAAAGCGCTTTTTTTTAACCCGGAAGGTCTTTTGCGATTTGTGACTGTTACAAAGTAATTTCAAGGACTTCAGGCGTCGTTACGCCAGTATGGATGAAACATGAATGCCTCATTTTGAACTTAAGACCAAAAAAGTCCAAATAATGGACTATAAGCGAAGAATCTGCACCAAAAAAGGCGAAAACCGTTTTTTTAGCCCGGAAGGTTTTCGTGACTGTTAGGCGTCGTGACGTCAGCGTGGATGACACACAGATATATCATTTAGAGCCTGAGGTCACAAAATAATCCAAATAATGAATTGCCAGCGAAAAATTTGCACCAAAAAAGACGAAAAGCGTTTTTTTTTCAACCCGGAAGGTCTTATGAGATTTGTGACTGTTGCAAAGTAATTTTAAGGACTTCAGGCGTCGTTACGCCACTGTGAATGAAACATGAATGCCTTATTTTGGATTTGAGACCAAAAAAAGTCCAAATAATGTACTATAAGCGGAGAATCTGCACCAAAAAAGGCGAAAACCGTTTTTTTAGCCCGGAAGGTTTTTGTGACTGTTAGGCGTCGTGACGTCAGTGTGGATGTCACACAGATGAATCATTTTGAGCCTGAGGTCGCAGAATAGTCCAAATAATGGACTGCCAGCGAAAAATCTGCACCAAAAAGACGAAAAGTGTTTTTCTTTCCGCCCGGAAGGTCTGTTGAGATTTGTGACTGTTGCAAAGTAATTTTAAGGACTTCAGGCGTCGTTACGCCAGAGAGGATGAAACATAAATGCCTCATTTTGCACTTGAGACCAAAAAAAGTTCAAATAATGGATTATAAGCGGAGAATCTGCACCAAAAAAGGCGAAAACGGTTTTTTTAGCCCGGAAGGTTTTTGCGACTGTTAGGCGTCGTGAAGTCAGTGTGAATGTCACACAGATGTATCATTTTGAGCCTGAGGTCACAAAATAGTCCAAATAATGGACTGCCGGCGAAAAATCTGCACCAAAAAAGACGAAAAGCGCTTATTTTTAACCCGGAAGGTCTTTTGGGATTTGTGACTGTTGCAAAATAATTTTAAGGACTCCAGGCGTCGTTACACCAGTGTGGATGAAACATGAATGCCTCATTTTGGACTTGAGACCAAAAAAAGTCCAAATAATGGACAATAAGCGGAGAATCTGCACCAAAAAAAGTGAAAACCGTTTTTGTTGAGCCCGGAAGGTTTTTGTGACTGTTAGGCGTCGTGACGTCAGTGTGAATGACACACAGATATATCATTTTGAGCCTGAGGCCACAGAATAGTCCAAATAATGGACTGCCAGCGAAAAATCTGCACCAAAAAAGACGAAAAGCGTTTTTCTTTCAACCCGAAAGATCTTTTGGGATTTGTGACTGTTGCAAAGTAATTTTAAGGACTTCAGGCGTCGCTACGCCAGTGTGGATGAAACATGAATGCCTCATTTTGGACTTGAGACCAAAAAAGTTCAAATAATGGACTAAAAGCGGAGAATCTGCACCAAAAAAGGCGAAAACAGTTTTTTTAGATCGGAAGGTTTTTGTGACTGTTAGGCGTCGTAACGTCAGCGTGGATGACACACAGATATATCATTTTGAGCCTGAGGCCACAAAATAGTCCAAATAATGAATTACCTGTGAAAAATATGCACCAAAAAAGACGAAAAGCGTTTTTTTTTTCAACCCGAAAGGTCTTTTGATATTTATGACTGTTGCAAAGTAATTTTAAGGACTTGAGGCGTCGTTACGCCAGTGTGGATGGAACATGAATGCCTCATTTTGGACTTGAGACCAAAAAAAGTCCAAATAATCGACTAAAAGCGGAGAATCTGCACCTAAAAAGGCGAAAACCGTTTTTTTAGCCCGGAAGGTTTTCGTGACGTCAATGTGGATGACACACAGATGTATCATTTTG
Organism: Dromius quadrimaculatus; assembly: GCA_963989225.1. Classification (NCBI taxonomy): domain Eukaryota; kingdom Metazoa; phylum Arthropoda; class Insecta; order Coleoptera; family Carabidae; genus Dromius; species Dromius quadrimaculatus. The sequence continues at coordinate 64,891,294 of OZ022326.1, forward strand.
AGCCTGAGCTCACAGAATAGTCCAAATAATGAATTGCCTGTGAAAAATATGCACCAAAAAAGACGAAAAGCGTTTTTTTTTTTCAACCCGAAAGATCTTTTGAGATTTATGACTGTTGTAAAGTAGTTTTAAGGACTTCAGGCGTCGTTACGCCAGTGTGGATGAAACATGAATGCCTCATTTTGGACTTAAGACCAAAAAAGTCCAAATAATGGACTATAAGCGGAGAATCTGCACCAAAAAAGGCGAAATCAGTTTTTTTAGATCGGAAGGTTTTCGTGACTGTTGGGCGTCGTGACGTCAGTATGGATGACACACAGATATATCATTTTGAGCCTGAGGTCACAGAATAGTCCAAATGATGGACTGCCAGCGAAAAATCTGCACCAAAAAAGACGAAAAGCGTTTTTGTTTCAACCCGGGAGGTCTTTTGGGATTTGTGACTGTTGCAAAGTAATTTTAAGGACTTCAGGCGTCGTTACGCCAGTGTGGCTGAAACATAAATGCCTCATTTTGGACTTGAGGCCAAAAAAAGTCCAAATAATGGACTATAAGCGGAGAATCTGCACCAAAAAAGGCGAAAAGCATTTTTTCAGCCCGGAAGGCTTTCGTGACTGTCTTTTGTGATTTGCAGCTGTTAGGCGTCGTGACGTAAGTGAAATTTTATTAAGTTAGGCTTTAAACTCGTTTTACAACCCCCCTGACCTACAAATTTGGCCCCCAGGATTGCTACCTGTTTCTCAATTATTGTTTTATGGATACGAATGCTTATATTGCGGAATAGGAACAATTTTATGATTCAGAAGCGATTAATGAACTGAAGAGCGTTGGACGAAGCTAAGCAAGAATGTTTAATTAAAAAAAACATCATTTTTCACACAGCTAGGAGTATGGACCATTAATAAACCAAAACATCGATTAGTTCCTTTAGCTTATTTATCTTTACATACATTAATATGTAAATTGTTACACGATTTGAATCATGGTTCATTTGTTGCCTCGTGGAATGTTGCATCTATATGAACTGTGTCTATTTATTTGTGTTATAACATTTGGCTTTATCTTGTGGTGGAGTATTATCAAATAAAAAATCTTTAACTGTCAAAAAATGTTGAAAATTATGATCCTACAGTTCTGGTAGAAGTATTGATGCAAATAAGTGGACGGGCGATGTTTTGGACGGCCTGCTTTGCAGGCGGGACGCTTACGGACGGCGCGCTTAATAGACAACGTAATATTGGACAGAGTGCACAAATTATTTACCTAAAAAGCATTGTTTGTCAAAAAATGTTTAAAATTAAGCTGTTATAGTTCTGGTAAGAATAATGATGGAAAAGAAGTGGACGGGTGGTGTTTTGGACGGCCTGTTTTACAGGCGGGACGTTTACGAACAATAAGCAACGTAATATTGGACGGAGTGCACAAATTATAGCCCACAAAGTCATTAACTATCGGAAAATGTTAAAAATTGGGCTTCAACAGTTCTGGTGAGAGTAATGATGGAAATTGAACGGCCTGTTTTGCAGGCGGGACGCTTACGCATAATAGGCAACGTAATATTGGACGGCGTGCACTAATTATCAACCAAAAAGTCATTAACTATCAGAAAATGTTAAAAATTTTGCTACTACAGTTCTGGTGAGAGTAATGATGAAAAATAAGTGGACGGGTGGTGATTTGGACGGCTTGCTTTGCAGGCGTATTAATATAGGACGGGGTGCACAAATTATTAACCAAAAAGTGATTAACTGTCGAAAAATATAAAAAATTGGGAGTGTTGATGAACAATACGTGGATAGGTGATATTTTGGACGGCCTGATTTGCAGACGGGACGTTTATGGACGGCGCGCTCAGTAGGCAACATAATATTGGACAGGGTGCCCAAATTATCATCCACAAAGTCAATAACTGACAAAAATGTTGAAAATTTGACTCCTCCAGTTCTTGTGAGAATAATGATAGAAAAGAAGTGTACAGGTGATACTTTGGACGGCCTGTGCATGAATTATTAACCAAACAAACGTAAACTGTCAATAAATATTAAAAATCGGGCTTCTACAGTTCTGGTGAGACTAATTATGAAAAAGAAATGGATCGGTGATGTTTTGGACGGCCTGTTTTGCAGGCGGCACGCTTATGGACCATTGACAACGTAATATTGGACGGAGTGCACAGATTATCAACCAAATAGGCAGTAACTGTCAAAAAATGTTGAAAATTGGGCTCTTACACTTCTGGAGAGAGTATTGATGAGCAATAAGTGTACGGGTGCGGTTTTGGATGGCTTTCTTTGCAGGCGGGACGCTTACTGACGGCGCGCTTGATAGACAACGTAATATTGGACAGGGTACACGTATTATTGACTCAAAAAGCTTCAACAGTCAAAAAATTGGGCTCCTACAGTTCTGATGAGAGTATTGATGGAAAATAAATGGACAGGTGGAGTTTTGGACAGCCTATTTTGCAGGCGGGACGCTTATGAACGATAGGCAACGTAATATTGGACGGGGTGCACAAACTATTGAATGCAGTCATTAACTATCAGAAAATGTTGACTATTGGTCTCCTACAGTTCTGGTGAGAGTAATGATGTAAAAGAAGAGTAGAGGTGGTGTTTTGGACGGCCTGTTTTGCAGACGGGACGCTTACAGACAATAGGCAACATAATATTGGACGGAGTGCACAAATTATTGATCACAAAGTAATTACCTATCGGAAAATGTTAAAAATAAGATTCCTACAGTTCTAGTGAGAGTATTGCTTAACAATAAGTGGACGGGTGGTATTTGGGACGGCTTGATTTGCAGGCGGGACGCTTAAGGACGGCGAGCTTAATAGGCAACGTAATATTGGACGGGGTACACAGATTATTTACCTAAAAGTCATAAACTGTTAAAAAATGTTAAAAATTGAGCTCCTACAATTCTGGTGAGAGCAATGATGGAAAATAAATGGACGGGTGGTGTTTTGGACGGCTTGTTCTGTGAGCGGGACGTTTACGGACAATAGGCAACGTAATATTGGACAGGGTGCACAAATTATCATCCACAAAGTCATTAACTGTAAAAAAATGTTAAAAATTTGACTTCTCCAGTTCTTGTGAGAATAATAATGGAAAAGAAGTGGACGGGTGGTATTTTGGACGGCCTGTGCATAAATTATTGACCAAACAAACGTTTACTGTCAATAAATGTTGAAAATTGGGCTCCTACAGTTCTGGTGAGACTAATTATGGAAAAGAAGTGGATGAGTGATGTTTTAGACGGCCTGTTTTGCAGGCGGGACGCTTATGGACAATAGACAACATAATATTGGACGGAGAGCCCAGATTGTAAACCAAACTGTCAAAAAATGTTAAAAATTGGGCTCTTACAGTTCTGGAGAGAGTATTGATGAGCAATAAGTGTACGGGTGCTGTTTTGGACGGCTTGCTTTGCAAGCGGGACGCTTACTGACGGCGCGCTTGATAGGCAACGTAATATTGGACAGGGTACTCGTATTATTGACTAAAAAAGCTTCAACAGTCAAAAAATTGGGCTCCTACAGTTCTGATGAGAGTAATGATGTAAAAAAAATAGACAGGTGGTGTTTTGGACAGCCTATTTTGCAGGCGGGACGCTTACGGACGATAGGCAATGTAATATTGGACGGGGTGCACAAATTATTAACCACAAAATCATTAACTATCAGAAAATGTTAAAAATTGGGTTCCTACATTTCTGGTGGGAGTAATGATGAACAATAAGTGGACGGGTGGTGTTTTGGACGGCTTGATTTGCAGGCGGGACGCAATATTTGACGAGGTGCACAAATTATTAACAACAAATTCATTAACTATCAGAAAATGTTAAATATTGGGCTCCTACAATTCTGATAAACAATAAGTGGACAGCTTGCTTTGCAGGCGGGACGCTCATGGACGGCGCGCTCAATAGGCAACATAATATTGGACGGGGTGCACAAATTATTAACCACAAAGTCATTAACTATCAGAAAATATTGAAAATTGGGTTGCTACAGCTCTGGTGAGAGTAATGATGAACAATTAGTGGACAGGGTGTTTTGGACGGCTTGCTTTGTAAACAAGACGCTTAATAGGTAACGTAATATTAGACGGAGTGCCCAAATTACTAACCAAAAAAGCATCAACTGTCTAAAAATGTTAAAAATTGGGCTCCTACAGTTCTGGTAAGAGTAATGATGGAAAAGAAGTGGGCAGGTGGCGTTTTGGACGGCCTGTTCTAAAGGCGGGACGCTTGCGGACAATAGGCAACGTAATATTGGACGGGGTGCACAAATTACTAACCAAAAAATCATTAACTGTCAGAAATTGAGGTCTCACAGTTCTGATGAGAGTAATGATGGACAAGAAGTGGGCGGGTGGCGTTTTGGACGACCTGTTTTGCAGGCAGGACGCTTACGGACAATAAGCAATGTAATATTGGACGGGGTGCACACATTATCAACCACAAAGTCATTAACTATCAGTAAATATTAAAAATTAGGCTCTCACAGTTGTGGTGAGAGTAAGGATGAACAATAATTGGACGGATGGTGTTTTGGACAGCTTGCTTTGCAGGCGCGCTTAATGGATAACGTAATATTGGACAGGGTGCACATAAAATTAACCAAAAAATCTTCAACTGGGGTTCCTGCAGTTCCAGTGAGAATTATGAAGAAAAATAAGTGGACAGGTGGTGTTCTGGACGGCCTGCTTTGCAGGCAGGACGCTTACGGACGGCGCGCGCGATAGGCAACATAATATTGGACGGAGTGCACATTAACCAAAATGCTTTAACTGGAACTCCTACAGTTCCAGTGAGTGTAATGATGAAAAATAAGTGGACAGGTGGTGTTCTGGACGGACGCTTACGAACGGCGCGCGCATTAGGCAACGTAATATTGGACGGAGTGCACATATTAACCAAAAAACTTTAACTGGGGCTCCTACAGTTCCATTGAGAGTAAAGATAAAAAATAAGTGGACAAATGGTGTTTTGGACGGACGCTTACGGACGGCGCGCGCAATAGGCAACGTAATATTGGACGGGGTGCACATAAGACCGCCCAATTCTAAACAGGACGGCGTACTTTATGTTTTATCTGTTACTATATGTGACACAAGCAATTTTATCCGATAAACAATATTAAATCACCGGTCAAAGTTGTCTGTAACATGCTGCAATAAACTTTGCAGGAGGTAAACGAAACAACAATTTAATTAGTTCGATTATAAACATATTACACACTGTCACGGATCGATGAAACTGTAAATAGATCAGTTATTAGTTGTTTATCTATTTTAAGGAAGTGATAAGATGTCCATGTATGCAATTCGTGCACTTTTAATGAACTTAATGTAAAAAACGTACACACAGATCTGTTTCTGTTGAACTGTTTGGAAAAATAGTGTCACGTTAGTTCTGCACGAGGTGTTTGACTCTAAATTCCAAGGTTTGCAGTAAACTGTACAAAACACAATCTTAAATGCCTAATAATACAAAAAAATAGTTTGTTGACTGTTTATTAACTAAATCGGCGATAAGACTTCACCTCTTCTGACATTATTTTGCACAATTTGATGATGAACATGTTTGATGATTTGTTTACAAACAAAATAATTTGCCTCCTAATTTTTCTATTATTATTAAAGTACAAGAATGCGATTAATTGAGAAAACCATAACAAGTAAATAGGAAATTTTCAAACATGCGTAACTCACGTGATTATTACGCAAAATGTCAGTAATTTAGGCGCCATATAATCAAACAGGTGTCCACTTTTGTTTAAAATAGGAAACGTGCTTTCTCCCACATGATTCACAAAACGATTTATTGCATCAGCAGCATGAAAAACTAGCGTGAGTATTGTGCACGAATATACACATCACATGATATCGTCCACGGATCTGACGATGAAAAAAGTTATCTATCGTACAAATACAGATTTTATTTTGTCCAAAATGTGTAGACCATTAGATAACTCCCCTTGTGATCCAATTTTATTGTACTTTCTTCTTCCAAATATGAGTTCGAAAATAAAGGCAGTAAACGATAAAATTAACCCACAAAATAAAAGATAGAAACATGTCTGCAAGTGGTTGACTGATAATGGCTTCAGACTGTCATCAGATGTATCTTTTCTGACATGAAACTGCCTATCTGCTTCCCATTTTCTAATCAAACCAGCTTCAATCAAAAACAGTACAAGCTCATTGAAACGATCCATCAAAGGGAATTTCTTCAAAGTGTACAGCCTGAAAATAAAAGCGTCTGAGTTAAATTGTACAATGTAGCGCTCACAAAGGGGTGCTTCCATCCTCTGAATTTTAATGGGCAATCCTCAAAGTACAGCCTATCCATTAAAAAAAGAATTATCGAAATCGGTTCATAAACAGCGAAGATATCGCATAACATACATACAAAAAACATCATTCCACCCTTGGGGGTGGATTTTTTTTGAGTTGTTGTAGATCAGCAAAGATTTATACACAAAAAACATCGTTCCTCCTTCAGAGGTCCTTTTGTATTTGGAAAGATGTTACCATATTAATTTCCAAATAAAATTACACCCCCAAGGCCGGAATAATAATTCTTCGTTGATTGTAAACATATCTCGATGATATTTTCTGTATTTGAAAGAGGCTGTCCCATATCAACTTCAAAGAAAAAATCCACCCCTAAGGATAGATTTTGGTTGCGACCAAAAGCGCGATCTCGCATAAATTATGAAAAAATATCCTACCCCCAAGGGCGGAACGATGTATATATCTTTGCTGACAGTGAGCTAAGCTTAATGATTCCTTTTCTTATTAGCAAGAAGGTACTTACGGAATGATCCTATAACAATTGGGAAAAAATTCCACCCCTAAGGGTGGATGTTTTTTAAATATATGTTATGCAACAGCACAGATTCTTCTCGTGTTTTCGTATTTTAAAAAGTGAACGCTAGGAGTGGACTTATATCAGTTTTAGAATAAGATTCCACCCCCAAGGATGGCACAATGGTTTTTGTGTATATTATATGCGATATCTTCGTTGATTGTGAACAGATCTCGATAATTCTTTCTGTATTTGAAAGAGGCTGTCCAATATCAATTTCAAAGAAAAAATACACCCCTAAGGATGGATTTTTGTGTGCGATAACCAATTTGAATGTTTTTTTTTATTATTATTGGAACGGAGGTATCTAAGGTGCGATCTTGTACAAATTATGAAAAAATATTCCGTCCCCAAGGGCTTAACGATTATTTTCGTGTATACATCTTTGCTGACCTATAACAATTTAAAAAAATTCCACCCCCAAGGGTGGATGTTTTTTGTGTGTTATGCAACAGATCTCAAAGATTCTTTTCGTATTTGAAGAAGTGCACGCTAATAGTGGTCTCATATCAATTTCAAAATAAAATTCCACCCCCAAGGACTGAACGATGGTTTTTGTTTATATTCTATGCGATATTTTGGTTTATTGTAAGTCGAGTTCGATTATCCTTTTTTTACATTTGGATTATTTTCAAAGTAAAAAACAACCCTCAAGGGTCCCATATCCATTTTAGAATAAAATTTCACCCCTAAGGGTAGTATGATGATTTTTGTATGTATGTTATGCAACAGATATAATTTTTTTTTTAAATATTCCACCCCTAAGGGCGAAACGATGATTTTTGTGTATATGTTACGCGATAACTTTGCTCATTATGAATTGATTTTAATAAAAAAAAATTATTAGAAAGGAAGTATCATACCAATTTTTAGAAAATATTCCAGTACCAAGGGCGGAACGATTGTTTTTGTGTATATTTTATGCGATATTTTTATTAAATGTAAAGCGATTTCGATGATCCTTCATTCATTTGAAAGGGTGTTCCTTGAGTGTTATTTTAATGTGAAAAACCACCCTCAAGGGTGAAACGATGTTTTTTATGTGTTTGTTATGCAACAGATTGCCATGGTTCTTTACAAGAATGGACTCATATTAATTTCAGAATAAAATTCCATCCCTAATGATGAAATGTTTTGTGTGTATGTTATGTAACAGATACAAATTATTGAAAAAAAATCCACCCCTAAGGGCGAAACGATTATTCTCGTGTATATGTTACGCGATAACTTTACTCATTGTGAATTGATTTTAGTAAAAAAAAATATTAAAAAGAAAGTATAATACCAATTTTTTTAAAATATTCCACTACCAAAGGCGAAACGATTTTTTTTGTGAATATTTTATGCGATATCTTTGTTAAATGTAAAGCGATTTCGATGATCCTATTTTCATTTGAAAGGGTGTTCTTTGAAATTATTTTCAATGTAAAAAAACACCCTCAAGGGTGAAACGATGTTTTTTATGTGTTTGTTATGCAACAGATTGTCATGATTCTTTACAGGAGTGGACTCATTAATTTCAAAATAAAATTCCATCCCTAAGGGTGGAATGTTTTATGTGTATATTATGCAACAGATACACATTATTTTTAAAAATCCACCCCTAAAGGCGAGACGGTGACTTTTGTTTATATGCTACGCGATATTTTTGCTCATTGTAAATTGATTTTAATTAAAAAATAATATTAGAACAGCAAGTATCTTACTACTTTACTAGTTTTAAATAAATATTCCACTCCCAAGGGTGGAACGATGTTTTTTGTGTGTATGTTATGCAACTAAATCTCAATTATCCTTTTTGTATTTAAAAGGGTGTATCTTCCTATAATAATTTCGGAATAAAATTCCACCCCTAAGGGCGGAATAATGTTTTTTGTTTGTATGTTATACAACAGATCTCGATTATTTTTTTGTATTTGAAATTCCGTTTGCCAGGAATGGTTCAATATTCAGAATAAAATTCCAACCCAAAGGGCGGAATGATGTATTTTGTTTGTATGTCATGCGATATCTTCGCTAATTGTGAACCGAGTTTGATGATTCTTTTTTTATTGGATAGGCTATACCTTGGACGATAACTTACTACTTATTCCAAATATTCAAATAGATACATACCCTGTTAGTGAGCTGCCAAACAGCTCGGAAAAGGTTTCAATCATCGGTTTGCCATCCGGATAGGTCCATAAAAAATTTATCATAAAAGTTGTATCTCTATCAGGATATAAAGTGACTAAATCTCGATTGTACGCCGTTCTGTTCATACATTTATTATTGGTGTGACATTGTACGTGATTATCGAGGATTTTTTGGTACATAGGGTCATTTTTGTTGAGCAAATCCAGGTATTCATCAGCAATGCCAACTTTAAGGCCGGCTGCTATGGCGTCGTCGAGTGACCTGATAGGTTTTTCGAACATTGGGTAGATTAGGACGGTCAGTAATTGGGCAAAGCAGTAATTTGCGATTATCATACTGACAAATAAAAAACCTATGTAATAATAGTTAAGAATGTTGTTTTTAGGGTTGTTTAAAGGGAGTAATAATAATAATGCCCAACTATACAGTAGACAATAAGGGATTTGTTTATTGGTAAACACCCAGTATATAGCAGCGTTTATGATAACCAAACCAATAATAATTATCCAGAAATTAAATGGAAAGCCAACCATAATCCTTTTCCATTCTGGAACAAGGGCTGGTGTTGGTACATGCCAATCCAAATGGATAAAAAAAAACAATCTCACGAAAGTAAAATACGGCAAGTATCTTGAGGCTCCATACAACCCTCCAAAAAATAAATCACCCTTTTCTTCCTGCAACATCCCAAATGATCCACTAAAAGATCCATTGGAGTACTGAAACCCAATAGCATCTTTTGAACCATAGACGAATTTAATGGTTATGTTCATTTTCCGAGCAATTAATAACTGGGCGGTTAATCCAATCCCCATATGATTTGGGTTTTCTTTGAGTTTAATGTGGTTGAAATTTGGTGGCAGTCGAGGCTTGTACCGACAAAGCCAGCGGGATTCGCACCCTGGGACTGTCCTATTAACCTTAATTGGAAAATAGTTTTCAATAGTATTTTTAGTACATTTTCCTAAAGAATAAGGTTCAATATTTCGACCACAATCAGAAGTCGCAAAAGGGGAGTACGTATATATATACGAATCAGTATTATTGGGGATAACTATTACGTTTATTATATAATGGGTCCATAATGTTTCCATTACACTTTTGATGATTACTTCTTGTTCAAATAAAAAAATATATTTGGTGTAATAATTTAAAAGGTATAACTCCTTCATCAAATCCAGTACCACCCCCAATTCCTCTTTATTTTGAAGATACATCACGTACAAATCAACCCTTATTTCTTTTAATTTTATAAGCTCCTCTTGGGAATTCAAATTTATTACGGCATTATTTCCAGGGTTGAAACTCCCACCATGATGTAAAATTACTGTCGTATATACATGAATCTTAGTAAAAGCATCTAACAAGCAGTCATCAACTGTACGCTCATTTGCCAACATCATAAAACTGCCAGCTGTGATGTATAAACTAAAAATGAGCTCGTATTTGAACAACCTCATTCTAACACTTCACTTTCCTTAATATTTCAGATTATGATATTGTTTCTGATTTATGTGATTTTATCTGATAAATAATTCAAATGTAAATATTGGGGAGATAACAAAAAATTTACGAACCAGTTTGAATAATTTGAAATAAATTATTGTTGTTGTATGCCTTAATATTCAATAATCATATTTTGATATTATGAATACAAATCGTTTTGCCCATTTTAGTTACTGGGACCACCCTCAAGTTATAAACTACACAATAAAAAAAATAGTATCAAAATCGGTCAACAATCAGCAAAGTTATCGCGTAACATACACACACAAATCCACTCCTAGGGGTGGAATTTTTCTTTGAAATTCTAATAACAAAGAATTAGCAAATTGGTGTGTATACCTTCGCTGATTATAGACCAATTTTAATGTTTTCTTTATTAGAAAGAGGGTATCAATTTCAAAGAAAAATCCACCCCTGGGAGTGGATTTTTGAATGTATGTCATGCGATATCTTCGCTGATTATGAACCGATTTTATTGATTATTTTTTAATGAAAAGAAGGTACCTTAATAATGGTCTTACCCAAACTTAGAAATAAAATTCCACCCCTAAGGGTGTATGTTATGCGATATTCTCGCTGATTGTTGACCAATTTCAATAATTCTTTTTTTCTGTTGGAAAAGAGGTACCTATAGTGTAGTGTCATGCAAATTATAGAAAAATATTCCACCCCGAAGGGCGGAACGATCCTATAACAATTTAAAATAGTATTTCACCCCTAAGGGTAGGATAATATTTTTTATGTGTATGTTGCGTGACAGATATCAATTATTCTTTGAGTATTTCAGAGGTGTACGCTTGGAGTAGTCCAATATTAATTTCAGAATAAAATTCCAACCCCAAGGGTGGATTTTTGTATGTATGTTATGCGATATCTTCGCTGATTATGAAGCGAATTGGATAAATAATTTTTATTGAAAAGAAGGTACCTGAAGATTGGTCTTGACAAACTTAAAAATAAAATTCCACCCCTAAGGACGGAGAATAATTTATGTGTGCATGTTACGCGATGTCTTCACTGAAGTCAATGAATTTTAATAATACTTTTTCCTATTAAAAAGGAGGTATTTAGGGTCTTATACAAATTATCAAAAAATATTCCACCCCTAAGGGCGGAACGAAGATTTGTGTATATATGTTATACGATATATATCTTCGTTGATTTTAAATTGATTCTAATGATTTTTGTGTTTTATTAAAAAGGGAGTATCTACCGAGTGGTTCCATATAAATTTTAAAAAGTATTCCATCCCCAAGGGTGGGATAATATTTTTTAAGTGTATGTTGTGTGACAGATATTAATTATTCTTTGAGTATCTCGAAGGGTGTACGCTTGGGGTAGTCCAATATTAATTTCAAAATAAAATTCCAGCCTTAAGGATGGATTTTTGTATGTATGCTATCTAAAAGAAGATATGGAAAAATATTACACCCCGAAGGGCGGAACAATGATTTTTGTATATATTCTAAACGATATATTTGTTAATTGAGAAACGATTCCAATGCTTTTTAAAGAGGGAATACCTAAAAAGTGGTCTGTTAAAAATTTTGAAAACCCCTAAGGGTAGAATAATATTTCTTATGTATATGTTGTGTGACAGATATTGATTATTTTTTGAGTATTTCAAATTAATTTCAAAATTAAATTCCAACCCTGAGGGTGGATTTTTGTGTGTATGTGATGCGATATCTTCGCTGATTATGAACCGATTTTGATAAATATTTTTTATCTAAAAGAAGATATCTGAATAATGGTCTTATTCAAATTTAAAAATAATATTCTACCCCTAAGGGTGGAAAATAATTCATGTCTGCATGCTATGCGATATCTTCACTGATTGTCAATCGATTTTAATAATTATTTTTTTATTAGAAAGGAGGTATCTAAGATGTGATTTTGAGCAAATTATGGAATAATATTCCACCCCTAAGGGCGAAACAAAAATTTGTATATATATGTTATGCGATATTTTCGTTGATTGTGGATTGATTCCAATGATTTTTATGTTTTTTTGAAAAGGGAGTATCTACCGGCCGGTCCCATATTAATTTTAAAAAGTATTCCACCCCCAAGGGTGGGATAATATTTTTTATGTGTATGTTGTGCGATAGATATTGATTATTCTTTGAGTATTTCAAAAGGTATACCCTTGGAGTAGTGAAATATTAATTTCAAAATAAAATTCCAGCCCTAAGGGTGGATTTTTGTATGTATGTTATGCGATATCTTCGCTGATTATGAGCCGAATTTGATGAATGATTTTTATTGAACAAAAGGTACTTGAAGAATGGTCTTGACAAACTTAAAAATAATTTATGTGTGCAGGTTACGCGATATCTTCACTGATTGTCAATCAATTTTAATAATTCTATTTTCTATTAGAGATGATGTATCTTAAATGTAGTCTTAAACAAATTATGAGAAAATATTCCACCCTCAAGGGCGCAACGATGATTTTTGTGTATATGTTATGCGTTATCTTCGTTGATTGTAAGTTGATCTCAATGATTTTTGTGTTTTTTAAAAAGGGGGTAACCTGACGAGTAGTCCTATGAAAATTTTGAAAAATATTCCACCCCTAAGGCTGGCGATAATATTTCTCATGTATATGTTGTGTGACAGATATTAATTATTCTTTGAGTATTTCAAAGGATGTACGTTTGAAGTAGTCCAATATTAATTTCAAAATAAAATTCCAGCCCTAAGGATGGATTTTTGTGTGTATGTAATGCGATATCTTCGCTGATTGTTATTCAATTTTCACAACTCTTTTTCCTATTAGAGAGGAAGTGTCTGAGGTGTGGTCTTGAACGCATTATAGAAAAATATTCCACTCCTAAGGGCGAAACGAAGATTTGTGTATATATGTTATACAGTATCTTTGTTCATTGTGGATTGATTCCAATGATTTTTGTGTTTTTTTAAAAAGGGAGTATCTACCGAGTGGTCCCATATAAATTTTAAAAAGTATTCCACCCCCAAGGGTGAAATAACATTTTTTATGTCCATGTTGTGTGACAGATATTGATTATTTTTTAAGTATTTCGAAGGATGTACCCTAGGAGCAGTCCAGTATTAATTTCAAAATAAAATTCCACCCCTAAGGATGGATTTTTGTATATATGTTATGCGATATCTTCGCTCATTATGAACAGAATTTGATGATTATTTTTTATTAAAAAGAAGGTACCTGAAGAATGGTCTTGACAAGCTTAAAAATAAAATTCTATCCCTAAGGGTGGAAAATAATTTATGTGTGCATGTTACGCGATATCTTCACTGATTATCAATCAAATTTAACAATTCTTTTTTCTATCATAAAAGGAGTATCTAAGGTGTGGTCTTGTACAAATTATAAAAAAATATTCCACCCCTAGGAGCAGGACGATGATTTTTGTGTCTATATCTTTGCTGACCAATAACAGTTTAAAAAAATTTAAACGATATCTTTGTTGATTGTGAATAGATTCCAATGATTTTTGTGTTTGTTTAGAAAGGGCGTACCTACTGAGTGGTCTCATATAAGTTTTTAAAAGTATTCCACCCCTAAGGGAGGGATATTATTTTTTATGTGTATGTTGTGTGACATATATTGATTATTCTTTGAGTATTTCAAAGCTGTACTCTTGGAGGAGTTCCATATTGATTTTAAAATAAAATTCCAACCCTTAGGGTGGATTCTTGTGTGTATGTTATAAGATATCTTCGCTGATTATGAACTTAATTGGATGATTATTTTTTTATTGAAAAGACGGCACCTGAAGAATGGTCTTGACAAACTTAAAAATAAAATTCTACTCCGAAGGGTGGAAAATAATTTATGTGTGTATGTTATGCGATATTCTCACTGATTGTCAACCAATTTTAATAATTCTTTTTTTTTCTGTTGGAAAACGAGGTGCCCACACTATGGTGTCGTGCAAATTATATAAAAATATTACACCCCGAAGGGCGGAACAATGATTATAGTGCATATTTCATACGATATCTTTGTTGATTTTAAATTGATTTTAATGATTTTTGTGTTTCTTTAAAAAGGGCGTACCTACCGAGTGGTCTCATATAAGTTTTTGAAAGTATTCCACCCCTAAGGGAGGGATATTATTTTTTATGTGTATGTTGTGTGACAGATATTGATTATTCTTTAAGTATCTCGAAGGGTGTACGCTTGGAGTAGTCCAATATTAATTTCAAAATAAAATTCCATCCCCAAGGATGGATTTGTGTGTGTATGTAATGCGATATCTTCGCTGATTATGAACAGAATTTGATGATTATTTTCTATTGAAAAGGAGGTACCTAAAGAATGGTCTTGATAAACTTAAAAATAAAATTCTACCCCTAAGGGTGGAAAATAATTTATTTGTGCATGTTGCGCGATATCTTCACTGATTGTCAATCAATTTTAATAATTCTATTTTCTATTAGAGAAGAGGTATCTAAGGTGTGATCTTAAACAAATTATGGAGAAATATTCCATCCCTAAGGGCGGAACGATGATTTTTGTATATATGTTATACGATATCTTCGTTGATTGTGGATTGATTCCGAATATTTTTGTGTTTTATTATAAAGAGGGGACCTACGGAGTGGTCCTATTACAATTTAAAACAGTATTCCACCCCTAAGCTAAGGGTGAGATAATATTTCTTATATGTATGTTGAGTGATATATTGATTTTACCTTGAATATTTCAAAGGGTGTAACCTTGGAGTAGTCACATAATAATTTCAGATTTTTGTTGATTGTGAGCCAATTAAAAAAAAATATTCCACTGCCAAAGATGAAACGACATTTTTTGTGTGCATGTTTTGCAACAGATCTTGATGATTTTTTTTTGCATTTTGTATGGACACATAAATTAATTTTCCATCCTTGGGGGTAGAAATTTATTATAAGACAATTATTCAGGTATTCTCTTTTTAATAAAAAAATAATCATCATAATCGGTTCACAATCAGCGGAGATATCGCATAACATACACACAAAAGTCATTATTCCACCCTTGGGGCTGGAATTTTATTTCTAAATTAAATAAAATTCTACTCCTAAGGGTGGAAAGATGATTTTTTTGTGTATATATTCGCTGATTATAAACGAATTAGAAAAAAGGTATCAATTTCAAAGAAAAATTCCACCCCTAGGAGTGGATTTTTGTGTGTGTTATGCGATAAATATGCTGATTGTGAACCGATTTTTTTATTAAGTAGGCTATGCTTTAAGGCTGATTCTAGTAAATTATGCTAATAAAAAAAAAGGAATTACGGATTATGCCCAAATAAATTAAATGATAAACAGGATAATAATGATTATGGAACCTATTTATTCATAATATCAAAATATTATTGACTATTTCATTCGTAGTATTTATAACAAGGTTAATAATGCTAAATCGCCATAGAAACAATATCATAATCCGAAATAATAAGGCAAGTGAAGTGTTGGAATGATGTTCTTCAAATACGAGCTAATCTTTAGTTTATACACTACAGCAGGCAGTTTTATGATGTTGGCAAATGAGCTTACAGTCGATGACTGCTTGTTAGATGCTTTTACTATAATTCATGTATATTATTATCTTCGCTGACTGTTATTCAATTTTCATAATTCTTTTTTCTATTAGAGAGGAGGTATCTAAGGTGTGGTCTTAAACAAATCATGGAAAAATATTCCACCCCTAAGGGCGAAACGAAGATTTGTGTTTATACGATATCTTCGTTGATTGTGGATTGATTCCAATGATTTTTGTGTTTTTTAATAAGGGAGTATCTACCGGGTGGTATCATATAAGTTTTAAAAAGTATTCCACTCCCAAGGGTGGGACAATATTTTTTATGTGTATGTTGTGAAACAAGTATTGATTATTCTTTGAGTATTTCTAAGGGTGTACCCTTAGAGTAGTCCAATATAATTTCAAAATAAAATTCCAACCCTAAGGATGGATTCTTGTGTGTATGTTATGCTGATTATGAACAGAATTTGATGATTATTCTTTATTGAAAAGGAATGGTCTTGACAAGCTTAAAAATAAAATTCTACCCCTAAGGGTGGAAAATAATTTATGTGTGCATGTTTCGTGATATCTTCATTGATTGTCAATATATTTTGGTAATTCTTCTTCCTATTTGAGGGGAGGTATCTAAGGTACAGTCTTGAACAATTATAAAAAATATTCCACCCCTAAGGGCGAAACGATGATTTTTGTGTATATGTTATGCGATATCTTCGTTAATTGTTAATTGATTCCGATAATTTTTGTGTTTTTTCAAAAAGGGGGTACCTACCGAGTGGTCCCATATAAATTTTAAAAAGTATTCCACCCCCAAGTGTGGGATAATATTTTTTATGTGTATGTTGTATAACAAATATTGATTATTCTTTGAGTATTTCAAAGAATGTATTCTTGGAGCAGTCCAATATTAAATTCAAAATGAAATTCCAGCCCTAAGGGCGGATTTTTGTATGTATGTAATGCGATATCTTCGCTCTGATTGTCATTCAATTTTCATAATTCTTTTTTCTATTAGAAGAGAGGTATATAAGGTGTAATATCACACAAATTATAAAAAATATTCCACCCCTAAGGGCGGAACGACGATTTTTGTGTATATTTTAAACGATATCTTTGTTGATTGTAGATTAATTCCAATTATTTTTGTATTTTCTTCGAAAAGGAGGTACCTACTGAATGCTCCGTTGAAATTTTGTAAATTATTCCACCCTCAAGGGTGAGATAGTATTTTTTATGTGTATGTTGTGCGACAGATATTGACTATTTTTTGAGTATTCCAAAAGGAGTACTCTTGGAGGAGTCATATATTATTTTCAAAATAAAATTCCAGCCCTAAGGGGGGATTTTTGTGTGTACGTTATGGTATATCTTCGTTGATTATGAAAAGAATTGGATGATTATTTTTTATTGAAAAGAAGGTATCTAAAGAATGGTTTTATTCAAATTTGAAAATAAAATTCCACCCCTAAGTCTTGAAAAATAATTTTTGTATATATGTTATGCGATATCTTCACTGATTGTCAATCAAATTTAATAATTATTTTTTCTATTAGAAAGAAGGTATCTAAGGTAGAGTCTTCAACAAATTTTAAAAATATTCCACCCATAAGGGCGGAACGATGATTCTTGTGCATATTTTATACGATATATTTGTTGATTGTAGATTAATTCCAATTATTTTTGGGTTTTTTTTCAAAAAGGGGGTACCTACCGAGTGGTCCTATAAAAAATTTGAAGATTATTCCAGCCCCAAGGGTGGAATAATATTTACTATGAATATGTTGTGTGACAGATATAAATTATTCTTTGAGTATTTCAAAAGGTGTACGTTTGGAGTAGTCCAATATTAATTTCAAAATAAAATCCAGCCCTAAGGGCGGATTTTTGTATATATGTATTGCGATATCTTGGCTGATTGTTATTCAATTTTCATAATTCTTTTTTCTATTAGAGAGGAGGTGTCTAAGGCGTGGTCTTAAGCAAATTATGGAAAAATATTCCAACCCTAAGGGCGAAAAATTTGTGTATATATGTTATGCGATATCTTCGTTGATTGTGGATTGAGTCCAATGATTTTTGTGTTTTTTTGAAAAGGGAGTATCTACCGGGTGGTCCCATATGAATTTTGGAAAGTATTCCAACCCCAAGGGTGGGATAACATTTTTTATGTGTATGTTGTGCGACAGATATTGATTATTCTTTGAGTATTTCAAAAGGTGTACCCTTGGAGTAGTCATATATTAATTTCAAAATAAAATTCCAACCCTAAGGATGGATTCTTGTGTGTATGTTATGCTGATTATGAACAGAATTTGATGATTATTTTTTATTGAAAAGGAGGTACCTGAAGAATGGTCTTGTCAAACTTAAAAATAAAATTCTACCCCTAAGGGTGGAAAATAATTTATGTGTGCATGTTACTGATTGTCAATCAATTTCAATAATTATTTTTTCTATCAGAGATGAGGTATCTTGAGTGTAGTCTATAACAAATTATGAAAAAATATTCCACCCCCAAGGGCGGAACGATGATTTTTGTGTATATGTTATACGATATCTTCGTTGATTGTGGATTGATTCCAATGATTTTTGTGTTTTATTACAATTACAATTTAAAAAAAAATTCCATCTCTGAGGGTGGTACAATATTTTTTATGAGTACGTTATTTAACAGATATCGATGTTTCTCAAAGTTATTCAAAGAGTGAATCCTAGGAGTGGTCCTATATTAATTTGAAAATAAAATATTTTATGTGCATGTTATGTGACAAATACCAATTTTTTTTCGAGTGTTTCAAAGAGTTTACCCTAGAAATGATCTCATAATAATTTCAGAATAAAATTCCACCCCCAAGGGTGGAATTATGATTTTTGTGTGTATGTTATGCTATATCTCTACTGTTCAATGATTATTTTTGTAATTGAGAGAGTATACGTAAGGAGTGGTCTCATATTGAATTTAAAATGAAATTCCACCCTTAAGGGTGGAACAATAATTTTTGTGTGTATGTTATGTGATATCTTACTTAATTGTGAACCAATTTAATGATTTTTTTTATTAGGAAGAGGATATCAATTTCAAAGAAAAATTCCACCCCTAGGATTGGATTTTTGTATGTATGTTATGCGATAACTTTGCTGATTGTTAACCGATTTTGATTATTCTTTTTTTATTGGATAGGTTATACTTTGAGAGTGGTTCTTGTGAATAAAAGAGAGGAGTGTAACTAAAGAGGAATTAGCTTTAATTTTGTTATTATGATACTTTTAACTAGGATATGAGTTGGCATGAATTAAATTGAAGTAATATATGTAAAATATAGATTTTACTGTCCTCCTTGATTGATTGAGAAGGTGGCTGGTGATATTCATATGTTGATAAGAATATGTGAATATAATTTTGACATTAAGGAATTATTGTTGTAATTTATGAAGAGTAGAAAATCAATTCTATTATTATAGGTATGATTATTTTGATTCATGTGAGTGTAATGTTCAATGATTAATAATAAACTATTATTATAGCAATCGTTTAACTGTCTCACGTTTGAAGAATTACATATAGTTACTGGAAATTTGTATTCATATTATTAAAATATGATTATTGAATATTAAGGCATACAACAACAATAATTTATTTCAAATTATTCAGACTGGTTCGTAAATTTATTGTTATCTCTCCAATATTTACATTTGAATTATTTATTAGATAAGATTATAAAGCAGAGACAATATTATAATCTGCAATATTAAGAAAAGTGAGGTGTTGGAATGATGTTCTTTAAATATGGGATTATTTTTAGTTTATACATCACAACAGGCAGTTTTATGATGTTGGCAAATGAGCGTACAGTCGATGACTGCTTGTTAAATGCTTTCACTAAGATTCATGTTTATACGACAGTAATTTTACATCATGTTGGGAATTTTAACCCTGGAAATAATGCCGTAATAAATTTGAATTCCCAAGAGGAGCTTATAAAATTAAAAGAAATAAGGGTTGATTTGTACGTGATGTATCTTCAAAATAAAGAGGAATTGGGGGTTGTACTGGATTTGATGAAGGAGTTATACCTTTTAAATTATTACACCAAATATATTTTTTTATTTGAACAAGAAGTAATCATCAAAAGTGTAATGGAAACATTATGGACCCATTATATAATAAACGTAATAGTTATCCCCAATAATACTGATTCGTATATATATACGTACTCCCCTTTTGCAACTTCTGATTGTGGTCGAAATATTGAACCTTATTCTTTAGGAAAATGTACTAAAAATACTATTGAAAACTATTTTCCAATTAAGGTTAATAGGACAGTCCCAGGGTGTGAATCCCGCTGGCTTTGTCGGTACAAGCCTCGACTGCCACCAAATTTTAATATTGAATATAAAGAAGACCCAATTAATATAGGGATTGGATTAACCGCCCAGTTATTAATGGCTCGGAAAATGAACATAACCATTAAATTCGTCACTGATACGAATTTGGGTATTGGGTTTCAGTACCCCAATGGATCTTTTAGTGGATTGTTTGGGATGTTGCAGGAAGAAAAGGGTGATTTATTTTTTGGGGGTTTGTATGGATCCTCAATATACTTGCCCTATTTTACTTTCGTGAGATTATTTTTTTTTGTCCATTTGGATTGGCATGTACCAACACCAGCCCTTGTCCCAGAATGGAAAAGGATTATGGTGGGATTCCCATTCAATTTTTGGGTTATTATTATTGGTTTGGTTGT
The DNA here is from genome assembly GCA_963989225.1 of Dromius quadrimaculatus. Taxonomy (NCBI): domain Eukaryota; kingdom Metazoa; phylum Arthropoda; class Insecta; order Coleoptera; family Carabidae; genus Dromius; species Dromius quadrimaculatus. Next base: position 64,912,075 of record OZ022326.1, read on the forward strand.
CATAAACGCTGCTATACACTGGGTGTTTACCAATAAACGAATCACTTATTGTCTATTGTATAGTTGGGCATTGTTATTATTACTCCCTTTAAAAACCCCTAAAAACAATATTCTTAACTATTATTACGTTGGTTTTTCATTTATTGGTATGATAATCGCAAATTACTGCTTTGCCCAATTACTGACTGTCCTAATTCACCCAATGTTCGAAAAACCTATCAGGTCACTCGACGACGCCCTAGAAGCCGGCCTAAAACTTGGCATCGCTGATGATTATTTGGATTTACTCAACAAAAATGAGCCTATGTACAAAAAAATCCTCGATAATCAAGTGAAATGTCTCCCCGATAATGAATGTATGAGCAGAACGGCATACCAACGAGATTTAGCCACTTTACATCCAGATAGGGATACGATTTACATGATGAATTTTTTCTGGACTTATCCGGATGGCAAACCGATGATTGAAGCCTTTTCAGAGCTGTTTGGCAACTCACTAACAGGGTATGTTCAGTAAATAAGTTGACTTATGAACAAATACCATCCTCAATTTATAACCTACACAATAAAAAAAGAATCATCAAAATCGGTCCACAAACAGCGAAGATATCGCATAACATACAAACAAAAATCATCATTCCGTCCTTAGGGGTGGAACTTTATTTTTAAATTGATATCCTGAAGTACACCCCTTTAAATACAAAAAAAAATCAAGATCTGTTGCATAACATAAACAAATCCACCCTTGGGGGTGGAATATTTTTCAAAAATTGGTATGATACAGCCTCACATCACACAAAAATCATAATTCCACCCTTTGGGGTGGAATTTTATTTGGAAATTATAAACAGATCTCAATGATTTTTTTTTGTATTTTATATTAATTTCAAAATAAAATTCCACCCCTAAAGACGGAATGTTGATTCTTGTGTGTATGTTATGCGATATCTTCGCTGTTTGTGGACCGATTTTGATGATTCTTTTTTTACTGAATAGGTTATGCTTTGATTTTTGTTTTGTACTGCATTAATTTTATTTTCAGGCTGTACACTTTGAAGAAATTCCCTTTAATGGATCGTTTCAATGAGCTTGTACTGTTTTTGATAGAAGCTGGTTTGATCAGAAAATGGGAAGCAGATAGGCAGTTTCATGTCAGAAAATACACATCTGATGACAGTCTGAAGCCATTATCAGTCAGCCACTTGCAGACATGTTACTATCTTTTATTTTGTGGCTTAATTTTATCGTTCACTGCCTTTTTACTTGAACTCATATTTGGAAGAAGAAAGGACAATAAAATTGGATCACAGGGGGAGTTATTAAATGGTCTATACATTTTGGACAAAATAAAATCTGTATTTGTATAGTTTCACGCTAGTTTTTCATGTTGCTGATGCAACAAATCGTTTTACTTGTCACGTTTTTATCTTGTTGCCAGTTTGGAGAGTGAATACCGATCCAGAAAAGCCGTGAAAATTTTCATGGCATTTCTTGGATTCGAACTTACGACCTCTGCATCCAGAGGCTAGCTTTATAGTTTGTTGCATAAATTTTAAATACCGTTTGCATAAAGTGTAACTATTTTCTATAAAAATAAATGATTTACTAACCTACCTCACACAAAGTGGGCGGGTGTATTGATAATAATCTCACGGTTTATAACTCAACTGACAACACACAAGAACTAAATGATGATGAGGTATTGAATTTTTCAAAATAAATATTTTGATACAATTACTTTCGAAACATGGATGACTCAGCCAAATTGGATATTCAAAAAAGGCGCCTAGTCATGCATATTAATAATCATTCAAATATAATGGTGTCAGAGAGCCTATAATCATGAATATATAAGTAGATACAGCAGTGCTCATAATATCTTCAACATATTTATTAAACAAATATTGCTGTAAAATCAATTTTTGTAAAATAAAATTCATCACATAACCTCAACTTAAAAACTTGATTTCCCCATAAATCAAAAGTCACTAAGTATCTGAGTAATTTGCAAACAAAAAACAACTTGACGGGTAGTTGAAGAACAAATTGTTCTTGACAAGAAAGCAATTTTGCATCATTTTACTTCATATTATCAAATTAATTATTGCTGTTTGAATATAAATCACTGCCATCTGTTGGGTTTCATGAAAAGTATTGAACGCATGCGCCCTAATGCATCGATTTATAACCTCAAATTTCAACATTACTGTTATGCCGTTTTACTAATTTAGGTTAAGAAATATTTCAACAACAAATCAAACAGCAGTACAAATAAAAGTAAACATTAAATAAACAAATGAAATAACTTGTGTATATTTGCTTTGGGTAATAAAAAAAGTATGAGTACTTATGTACAGCAATGTCCAAAATGTCATGTCTTCAACAGATTATTGCTGTGAAATCCTACAAATCCAGGACGGATGACGTATACAAATCGGCAAACTGAATCGGATTGGAATAAAATAGTCGGAGCGCGTATAAATAATATTGATTGGGTGGTTGGTTACGCAGCGCGCAAAAGTGAACTAGTTGCAAATAAGAAGTGGGAATAAAAATGTATTTTGTAGAAGGTTGTAATTTAAAACAATTTTTTTATTGATAGATATACATAAAAAATAATAAAGAATTATTGTTGTGTTTAATAAAAATTACAGTGTTCATATTTACGTACGTTTTATTTACACACGTGTTGAGGAAATTCATTTAGATTATGATAATTCGATAATCCTATTCCAACTACTTTGGCATTCATGTTAAAACGTCAAATAATTTAATACCCACTTTTATTTCATACCAATCAGCAGAAGCGGCTCTAGCCTTCTTACCGCCGGAGTGCAAAGATATATAAATTGCGCCTTCTCCCCTACCTTCCTCTCTTCATTGTACTCTTTTTTTTTCCACAATTTCAATCCTAATCCAAAATCCACACAAATCTCAATTCACAATCTACAATCCTCAATTGGAATCCACAATATCAATCTCAATCCGCAATCCACAATTTTGATCCCAATCCAAAATCCACAACCCCAATCCCAATCAAGAATCCCAATCCCAATCAAAAATCCACAATCCCAATCCCAATTCCAATCCAAAATCCAGAAACCCAATCCCAATCCAAAATCCGCAATCCCAATCTCAATCCCAATTCAAAATCCAAAATCTAGAAGCCCAATCCCAATCCCAAATTCTAACATTCCAATCCCAATCGAAAATCCACAATCCCAATCCCAATCAAAAATCCACAATCCCAATCGAAAATCCACAATCCCAATCCCAATCCAAAATCTAAAATCCAGAAACCCAAACCCAATCCAAAATCCTTAATTCCAGTCCCAATCCCAATCCAAAATCTAGAAACCTAATCCTAGTACCAAATTTTACAACTTCAATCCCAATCGAAAATCCACAATCCCAATCCCAATCCAAAATCCAAAATCCGAAATCCACACTCCCAGTCCCAATCCCAATCCAAAATCTAGAAACTCAATCCCAATCGAAAATCCACAATCCCAATCCCAATTCCAATCCAAAGTCCATAAACCCAATCCCAATCGAAAATCCACAATCCCATCAAAAATCCACAATCCCAATCCCAATTCCAATCCAAAATCTAGAAACCAAATCTCAATCCAAAATCCACAATCCCAATCTCAATCCCAATTCAAAATCCAAAATCTAGAAGCCCAATCCCAATCCCAAATTCCAATCAAAAATCCACAATCCCAATCGAAAATCCACAATCCCAATCTCAATCCAAAATCCCAATCGAAAATCCACAATCCCAATCTCAATCCAAAATCCCAATCGAAAATCCACAATCCCAATCTCAATCCAAAATCTAAAATCCAGAAACCCAATCTCAATCCAAATTCTACAATTCCAGTCCCAATCTCAATCCAAAATCTAGAAACCTAATCCTAGCTAGTTCCAAATTTTACAACTTCAATCCCAATCGAAAATCCACAATCCCAATCCCAATCCAAAATCCGAAATCCACACTCCCAGTCCCAATCCCAATCCAAAATCCAGAAACCCAATCCCAATCGAAAATCCACAATCCCAATCCAAAATCCACAATTCCAATCCCAATCCCAATCCAAAATCCAGAAACCCAATCCCGATCCTAAATCCAAAATTGGGATTGTGGATTTTCGATTGGGATTGGAGTTGTAGAATTTGGAATTGAGTTTCTGGATTTCGGATTTTGGATTGGGATTGTGGATTTTTGATTTGGATTCGGATTGTGGATTTTCGACTGGCATTGGAGTTGTAGAATTTGGGATTGTTATTGAGTTTCTGGATTTTGGATTGGGATTGAGATTGTGGATTTTTGATTGGGATTGGGTTTCTGGATTTTGGTTTTTGGATTGGGATTGGGATTGTGGATTTTCGATTTTGAATTGGGATTGTGGATTTTGGATTGGGATTGGGATTAGTGGATTCTGGATTGGAATTGTAGATTTTCGATTGGGATTGGAGTGTTAGAATTTGGGATTGGGATTGGGCTTCTAGATTTTGGATTTTGAATTGGGATTGAGATTGGGATTGTGAATTTTGGATTGGAATTGGGATTGAGACTGTGGATTTTTAATTGGGATTGGGAGTCTTGATTGGGATTGGGGTTGTGGATTTTGGATTGGGATTAGGATTGTGGATTGTGGACTTAGTCAACGTCTTCCACAGATGTAGGTTGTGGCATTTGACAAATGGGAAAAAAAAATTCCGCTATTTTACCAACTCGATATCACATTTCAATGTATATTTTTAATATTTTTGATTTTTCACAACATAGTTTTTTTGGCTTCTGAAGATGGCTGAGGTACAGCCGAAACTGTAAAGTAGGAAAGAAATTAAAACAGAAATATTGACTGAATTCTCAAGACTTTTTACTCACTCAAATTCACTCATCCAGTCAGTTTCATCAATTTTATCTATTTCATTTATATTTTGAACAATTAAATTTTGAAAAATTTGAGTGTGAGTTCATCCGCGTTAGAAAATGACAGTTCGTCTGAAAACACTATTTTAACCTAAAAATTTGATAGAATAATATTAAATTTTTATAATCATTCCATAATACAGCTATTCACTTGCTTCCTTGTTTTTTGAATCAGATTATGCATAAATCCGTCACAAAATATGCAAAATATACGCCATTGTGTTCTTAAAATGTCGGTAACGTAGTTATCAAAATGAATTAGTTTATACTAACTTTATTCCACGAAGATAGTTTTGATAGTCACGTGACAGACAATCATTATTGATCACTCTGTAGAGCGCGTGCAGTCTGAGGATGCAGTGAGCACCATGGTGCAGTTGTCTCTTTTTCGTTGCACTTTTTCGTTTTATATAAAAAACTGATAGAAATAATAAAGAATAATTGTTGTGTTTAATAAAAATTACAGTGTTCATATTTACGTATGTTTTATTTACACACGTGTTAAGAAAATTCATTTAGGTTATGATAATTCGATAACCCTATTCCAACTACTTTGGCATTCATATTTAAACGTCGAACCATTTAATACTCAACAATAAAAATATCAATACATCGGTAAAAATACGTTTATAGATACGTTTATCTATTGAAAAACAAAAAGAACGTCAAAGATGTATTGAATGAGATAAATCTGTCATATCAACTTCAAAAATTAATTACGGCCCAATGTACAACAATAAAAACATGTAATAACCACAATTTTCCATTTATGTGCATAAACGTAAGGAGTACGTAACCGTAAACATAAACGTAAAGTTGAACTACTGTATTTCAATGCCTGTGTTCACAATACTATTACGCTTATGTACTGACATAAGAGCTACGTAATGAGAAACTAAAGTTGAGATAAATTCAACTTTATGTTATGTTTACGTACGAAGCAACTAATAGCGCATGCGTCAACTTTAAACATGTTTTCATCTGACAGTTGACAATACTCTGGATCGAAACGTGCTTTAAATATGATTGCCATAGAATTATTAATACAACAACAATTTTTCAGACATCATACAGTAAAACAAAAAAAACTAAACTCCAAATTGTTAAAAGTGAAACCAAAGAAAAACAGTAAACACGAAACAAAATCGAAATCAACAGAATATTTGAAAATGACAGTCAATAACCCTAATTTGTACCAACGTAAAATGGAAAAAGGAATTTCTTACGTTTATGTTTTTATTATGCTTACGCACATTGTGAGTTGGCACTTACGCCTACATTCGTTGAAGAGTCCGCCGTGAACGCAGCAATTTATTGCGTAGATAGTTACGTTGATCACAGATAAATTCGATTCAATTAAAGTCAAGATTTAAATAGATTAAATGACAAAAGATGATTTAGGATTTCCTGATTACTTATGGGCACGAACAGATGTTGCAACGTGTAGGATTCAACATTCATTTCATTTGGAAATAGTTCTGCAAACTGCCACAAGCAGCGCTGTCACTGTCACAAAAATATTTCCAAATAAAAATATATTTATTGTTTATTATAATTATTAATTTTAAATGAAACATCCGGTACGTCTGATCCCCATTCAAATCTAATGACTCTAAAAAAGAACCCGTATCTATTTATGGACATACATGACTAGGAAATATGGTGTGAAGATAGTTGTGAGGTTATGTACATTTTAGTTTGCTTTTATTGCAACAATTAATGCACAGTGCATCTTGACATGTCATCGAGGTTATCTTTCACACGATTACTCAATAATTTTCAAAAGAATAATTGTTACCATTGATTTTTTGACATTTCACCCATAGAATAATATACGATAAAGAGTGGACATTATTTTGTTTCACAAAGAATGACAGTTGTAAAATTGTCATTCGCAGCAGCTCACATGATTGTTGGCTGTAAACTTAGTATGCTAAGCAATTATTGGAACTGTAAAGTGCAAAATGTTTTCTTGTGTTGGTTGAAGTGCACAATGCAACGACGTCGTTTGTTTTATTTTGGCTGGCTAACTTCAACGGTGACCTTAACTGCGATTTAAAAATAGGTTCCTATTTATATCGCCCTTCAACGTGAATGCAGACACAATGCGAAATACTGAACGCACTCACGAAAAAATATATAACCTAACATTTTCAATTTTTTTTATTATTTGATACGAATTTGTTTATATCAAGGTCATAAGGTTAATGTTTGAAGATTGAAGACGTGTTGCAAATTATTTTTAACAGTGATAAATTAACTAATCAATAAATTTAAGATCTTACAGTGAAATAAACTGAAATTATAAAACCCGCCAATTTAATTTGTAGAAAGCTATAAAATATTGATTGAATTGATTGAAAAGGGAATAAATATTGTTGAAAAACGAAAATTCTATGAATATTATAAGACAATAATATTATTCCAATCCAAGTATCTAATTCTATTTGTTTACGATTAAAAACAAACATTTGAACATGTGTCAGGATATTTATTTGTTTTTCTTGACCTAAGTCACGTTGGAATTTATTAATTTGTTTACCTTGTAGTGTTAGCACTAAAAAGCTATTTTGGGCCTTAATTAATTATAATGAGAAAAAAAGGCAGCTGAATTATAAACTGGTATTGGCTTTTTGTCTGGCCGCTTATCTAACGCTAGGAGGACACTACTACAGTAAACCTTCAAGAGGAGAGGGATGTCGCTTAGATTACTCAAAGTGTCCCCATAATATTAGACGGCCAGACAGTGGAACCTCCTAATGTTAGATAAGTAGCTAGACAGATATCTTTCTTCGCGATAAGGCGTCCTTCTAACGTTAGATGAGAGGCCAGACAGAAATCTGGTTTACTGTAGTACGATCCCAAAGAATGCTCCTAACATTAGATAAGCGGCTTGACAGACAGATCCCTCTTCTCCGCGATCTGGCTTACAGGCAGAGATCTCAAACTGTCCTCCTAATGTTAGATAAGCGGCCAGACAGACTGCATTCTGGCTTACTGAAAAATATCCTTCTAATGCTAGATAAACAGCCAGACGAACAAAAATTCCTTTTCCTGCGATTCCAAAGTGCTCTTCTAACGTTAGATAAGCGGCCAGACAAATTCCCTCTTTCCGCGGTCTAGTACGAGCCAAGAGTGTCCTCCTAATATTAAATAAGCGGTCGGACATTTAAAGATCTCTTCCTGCAATTCGACTAACTGTCCTCTTGATGTAAGATAAGCGGTCAGACTTATCTTAACGTTTGACAAGCGCCCTCTCCTGGCCTGGCTGACGATAGTACAATCCCAAAGTGTCCTAATATTTGATAAGCGGCCAGACAGACAGTAATTTTTTTTGCCCCTGACCTGTTAAAGTATAAACACTTTACACTATGACATTTTAGCTTAAGTCTGTAATATATTATTTTTAAATGTGCATGCTTCCGGCTACAAAATATTGTCAAGATTCGTCTCAAAATCTGAATACTAACATGTGCAAACTATTTAGCTTCTTTTGTAGTATATTTTCTTTGTTTCGAACTTCCTCTGAATCCTGCATGTTATTTTCTCTGTTTTAGAGTCAGTTCGTCCTTGTCGTAAAGTAATAAACGACTACACAAAATATCTTTGTTTTATTTATCCTCCTAATATTAGATAAGCGGTCAGACACTTGGAAATCTCCTTTTTGCGATCTGGCTTATTATTGTTTTACCCTAGAATGTCCTCCTGATGTAAGATAAACGGTCAGAGAGACAGAGATTCTCTTACTCCGCGACTGCTAACGTTGGATAAGCGGCCAGACAGACAGAGTTCTCTTCTCCTCATGATCTGGCCTGTTAAAGTATAATCCTGCATTAAGTTTTCGAATCTACACAAAACACTTGACACTATGACATTTTAGCTTAAGTCTGTAATATATTATTTTTAAATGTGCATGCTTCCGGCTACAAAATATTGTCAAGATCCGTCTCAAAATCAATTGCTTTAGTCTTTTTGAATACTAACATGTGCAAACTATTTAGCTTCTTTTATAGTATATTACTTTGTCGTAGAATAATAAACGACTGCACAAAATATCTTTGTTTTATTTATTACAACAAAATCACCTCAATCCCAAAGTGTCCTCCTGACGTTAGATAAGCAGCCAGACAAATATTCCTTCTGGCTTTTTGTGGTACAATCCCAACGTTGAATAAGCAACCTCTCCATGGCTGCACTCTAGTGTCCTTCTAACGTTAGATAGACGGCCAGACAGACAGAAATTCTCTCGCCCCGCGATATATTCCAAAGTGACCTCCTGACGATGGATAAGCGGCCAGACTGAGATTCCGTCTCTGCGACTGCATTTTTTGCTCCTAATGTTAGAAAATCTTTTTCTCCTGCGATTTGATTTACTGTCCTCCTAACATTAGATAAGAGGCCAGACGGCAATAAATATTCCCTTTTCCCACGATTTGGTTTGTAGTACAAGCCCAAAATGTCTTCCTAATGTTAGATAAGCAGCCAGGTAGACAGCTGGCTCACTGTAGTGTCCTCCTTACGTTAGATAATCGGCCAGACAGAAATACTGCACTCAGATTTACTGTAGTAGGTTCTTCTAACGTTAGATAAGCGGCCAGACAGATAGACATTTCCTCTCTCTCCGCGTACTGGCTTACTGTAGTACGATCCTCAAGTGTCCTCTTAACATTAGATAAGTGGCCAGACAAAGATTCTAAAGTGTCCCTTTAACGTTAGATAAGCGGCCAATATTATCAATAATCCGGTGCATTGTTGTTTTTATTAGGAAGTGAAAAATTCTGATATAATTACAGATTATATAATTAAACTGTGTCAAGATTATCTGGAATTTGGTTCAAGGTGGAGCAATAATTTTTGTTGCCACTTGTGCCAACTTAAATATAACGAAATGAAGATCAATATGAACAAAATTACTTCCAGATATTTTTTATAAATTGATAAAGTTGGAGAAGTATGTTGAATACTTTCTTGAATGTATTTGGAGCGTCTATATATTATTTAAACACATAAATTAGCAATAATGTCTTGCTTACAGTCACACACCTGTGCAAATATACAACTAATAAAAAATTATCTTCCTACTTTCTAATGTCAAGTAATTTTCACGCCAACACTTCACTTTGTATGCACACACTTTAATTTCAAGCTTTCAAACTTTTAAATTAAAATTTGAAGAAACACGTTGTCAAATGTCAACGAAGTAACAACTTTGCCTACTAGATGGCTCTAGTATCAACCAGGTGCGCCAACTTCAAATCAGTTAACTTTGACACCATAAATAACATCCAGTTTTTAAACTGCATTATTTGTTTCTATTAGTTATCAATTCAAGGTTGGTAATAATATTATTCATATTTATATGTTAGTACTTTTCCACTGAATATATTTAACATTTTGAAACAGAGAAAGTCCTTGCACTCAGTTGCATTTTTATGAAGTCAAATGTAACCAGTCATTGCATTAATAGTCTCAGTGGGCGTATGATCGATATTCTGATCTTTAGATCTGCTTTCATGATATATCTCTGTCATAAATTAAACGAGTCTTACAAAAAGAATTGAATTTAAACTTGACCTTGAATTTGACGTTTGAAGATGTCGCCTCGGAGGCAGTAAAATAAATATATTCTATTCCAGCAGACAGTTCAAGAATGTCTAACCTAGACCTTGCTCTATTTATAGACAAATGCGTTGCACTTATACTCAAACTTCATTGTAATATCCTGAGGATTACTGTACACATTTGTTATCTTGTTATTTATGTTTGTAATAACATTTGCTTAACACATTCCTGCACAATGTGATCTGATAATCGGTGAAGGCAACTTGTGATTTAGCACTAAGTCATGCAAGTTTTGTCGCTGGTGGCACCTCTTCAAGCCTTCATCAGCACAAGGTGGTCTTAAGATCTGATTGCTAATCCTTTTGCGTGAGGTTTGGAATGCTTTGTGAAGCCGACGCTCGTATCCTTACCGCTTAAATCAACTAAAAAGTAAGCTGTCATCCGTTTTCAAAAGCCTGTCCACTCTCTTTTGTATATTAGTCTATGGGTGAGGCTTGTAAATAAACAAAACATGTCCACTCTCTTTAGTATATTAATCTATGGGTGAGGTTTCCAAATGTCAATATTTACGATTCCTAAACGTCAAATTGCTCAACCGTCATCCGTTTATTCAATAACACAGCATGTCCACTCTCTTTTGTATACTATTCTATGGGTAAGGTTCCTAAGTATCAAATAAAATTACACATTGAAGCTTAAAATCATTTATTTGATTTATCTATAATCAATATTACGTTAAATATTTCTGATACGTTAGATCAGACAGCTGTCAATTATTATTAATGTCCACTCTCTTTCATATATTAGTCTATGGGTGAACCTTCTAAATGTCAATTTTTCTTTCAGTTGTTCTTTTCATGATATAACGTTTATTAAACAAAACATGTCCACTCTCTTTAGTATAATAATCTATGGGTGCGGTTTCCAAATGTCAATTTTTTCAATAAAATAGATTTATTGGAGCCTGAAATCATTTATTCTAGTCAAATTAATTTGAATCTTTTTTTCATGATGAATACTTACGATTCCCAAACGTCAAAAGCGTACAACTGTCATCCGTTTATTAAAAACAAAGCATGCCCACTCTCTTTTGTATACTATTCTATGGGTAGGGTTCCTAAATATCAAATTAAATTAATTCATTGAATCCTAAAATCATTTGATCGATTTATGTATAATCAATAATACGTTAAATATCTCTGATACGTTAAATCTGACAGCTGTCAATTATTATTACTGTCCACTCTCTTTCATATATTAGTCTATGGGTGAAGCTTCTAAATGTCAATTTTTCTTCCAGTCGTTCTTTTCATGAGCGTTTATTAAACAAAACATGTCCACTCTCTTTAATATATTAATCTATGAGTGAGGTTTCCAAATGTCAATTTTTTAGATAAAATAAATTTATTTCTAGTCGAAATAATTGAGTTCGTTTTTTCATGATAAATATCTACGATTCCTAAACGTCAAATCGTACAACTGTCATCCGTTTATCCAATAACACAGCAAGTCCACTCTCTTTTGTATACTATTCTGTGGGTAAGGTTCCTAAAAATCAAATAAAATTACCTCATTCAAGCCTAAAACCATTTGTTCGATTTATCTGTAATCAATATTACGTTAAATATCTCTGATACGTTAAATCTGACAGCTGTCAATTATTATTAATGTCCACTCTCTTTCATATATTAGTCTATAGGTGAAGCTTCCAAATGTCAATTTTTCTTTCAGTCGTTCTTTTCATGATATAACGTTTATTAAACAGAACATGTCCACTCTCTTTTGTATATCAATCTATGGGCAAGGTTTCCAAATGTCAATTTTTTTAATAAAATAAATTTCTTTGTAATCAAATGAATTTAAATCGTTTTTTCATGATGAATATCTACGATTCCCAAACGTCAAATCGTACAACTGTCATCCGTTTATCCAATAACACAGCATGCTCACTCTCTTTTGTATACTATTCTATGGGTAAGGTTCCTAAATATCAAATAAAATTAACTCATTGAAACCTAAAATCATTTATTCGATTTATTTATAATCAATATTACGTTAAATATTTCTGATACGTTAGATCAGACAGCTGTCAATTATTATTAATGTCCACTCTTTTTCATATATTAGTCTATGGGTGAAGCTTCTAAATGTCAATTTTTCTTTCAGTCGTTCTTTTCATGACATAACGTTTTTTAAACAAAACATGTCCACTCTCTTTAGTATATTAATCTATGGGAGAGGTTTCCAAATATCAATTTTTTTAATAAAATAAATTTATTTCTAGTCAAATGAATTTTAATCGTTTTTTCATGATAAATATTTACGATTCCCAAACGTCAAATCGTACAACTGTCATCCGTTTATCTAATAACACAGCATGTCCACTCTCTTTTGTATACTATTCTATGGGTAAGGTTCCTAAAAATCAAATAAAATTAACTCATTCAAGCCTAAAATCATTTGTTCGATCTATCTATAATCAATATTACGTTAAATATCTCTAATACGTTAAATCTTACAGCTGTCAATTATTATTAATGTCCACTCTCTTTCATATATTAGTCTATGGGTGAAGCTTCCAAATGTCAATTTTTCTTTCAGTCGTTCTTTTCATGATATAACGTTTATTAAACAAAACATGTCCACTCTCTTTCGTATATTAATCTATGGATGAGGTTTCCAAATGTCAATTTTTTCAATAAAATAAATTTATTTGTAGTCACATGAATTTAAATCGTTTTTTCATGATAAATATCTACGATTCCCAAACGTCAAATAGTACAACTGTCATCCGTTTATCAATAACAAAGCATTGCCACTCTCTTTTGTATACTATTCTATGGGTAAGATTCCTAAATATCAAACAAAATTTATTCATTGAAGCCTAAAATCATTTGTTCGATTTATCTGTAATCAATATTACGTTAAATATCTCTGATACGTAATTTTGAGGTAATAAGTTAGGTTGGCATTCCTGGTTGGCGCTACAGCCATCTAGCGGATAAAGTTGCAACCTTATTGACATTAAATAATGGATATTTGACAAGGTATTTAATTTATATACAAATTTAAACCTAATAGGTTGTAATTTGAAGCTGAGCTTATAAAAATTAGAAATCAGTACACTTTAAATTACTTTTGTATGTTTTCCGCCAGTTCTGCCCATATATCTCATTCCAAATGTCTTGTCAGTTGTGCTTTGTTGATATATCTCATTCCAAATATCTTTTTTGACATTTAATTTATTAATTAAATTAAAAACAAATTATTATGTGAAATATGCATGGAGGTAAGAATATAAAGGAGGATGCATAAGTGAAGCCACTTCCCCCACTACAACCAGAACCCAAATCATCGCTATCTGTCAAGGACAAGTGTACTTTTGTTTAAAAACTGACGTCTATCCCCTCCCTAATCGGAACCAAAAGTGGTGCTCGTCCGTTCCTACTAGACTTCATTCCCCTCGCCTAAACTATAACCTCATGCTTCCTCCTTTCTATTCTAACCTCATTGGAAATGTGTCAAACTTCAAACCAATGAATTATAAAATTTCAAATTTAGGTTATTACTAAATTGACATTTGGATTATTCCAATTTGAAAATAATATAGTATATCCGAATTATAGTTTATTTCAATTGAGAATGGTCCAAGGGCTCTTATGGGACTATAATTTAAGCCTTCTGATTTGCTGAAATGCACTTCAAGCACATTGAATGCAGGATTCAAAACACGATTGCTCGAAATGAAAATCAAACTGTCAAACAGTCGCTGTACTGCTTAATGAAATTCGGTTGACCTTGCAAACCTTATTAATTCATTTATATTATTAAATAATATATACATTGCGCGGTGTGTGTGTAAGATGGCGATACTTGTGACTCACTAGTGAAATTAAATATTGTTAATGGCACTAAAGCAGTGGTTTTTGTTTTCAACTGGCGGTGCTTCGCACCAATTAACAAGCGGGCTTCGCCCGCTCCAACCAAGCTCGTATATACAAACACCAATGCCAGTAAACATTTTTTAGCTCAAAAAATATTTAGCGTCACAACATAGTTATTAAATCTTTGTAGGGTTGGTATTGGAGCATTTTGACGTTTTTCATGCTCATGACGTCATGCCATTCAATCAAAACAGTCATCTAGCGGACAAAATTGTAACTAATTTGACATTTTGTCGTTTCAGTTGAAAAGTACAATCAAAAATAAATTAGTTATGTGAAATTACTTCAGAATTAAATATTATTTGGGAAATATCAAATCAAATTTAAAATTTGACGGTCAAGGATCTTAGGTTGGTACTACAGCCATCTAGCGGCTCAAATTGTTACTAAATTTACATTTATATTTTTTGTTTAAAAATAATTAAAAAAATACGAATTAGTATTGATTATCTGCCGGACGTTAATTCGCATGCGCATTGCATTGCCGTGCTGATGTATTTCATTCCAAATGTCTTTTTCAACGTCTCGTTTAAGAAATCTGTTTGAAAACAAATTAATCATGTGAAATATGAATTTTTTTACTGGAAAAAGTAAATAAAATTTAAAATTGACATTGTAATTCTAGCCTGTCGGGTGTTAATTCGCATGCGCGTTGCATTGCTGTGCTGATGTATCTCATTCCAAATGTCTTTTTTGACGTTTCAAACGGGAAATCCATTCAAAAACAAATTAATCACGTAAAATATGAATGTTTCCATTGGAGAATTAAATATTGTTTGGGAAATGGTACATAAAATTTAAAATTTTACTATAATGAACCTGAGGTTGGCACTACAGTCATCTAGCGGCTCAAATTGTTACTAAATTGACATTTATATTATTTACGAATAAAAATAATAAAAATATAGGAGTTAGTATAAATTATTAACAAAAATTGTAATTCTAGCCTGCCGGACGTTAATTCGCATGCGCATTGCATTCCTGTGCTAATGTATCTCATTCCAAATGTCTTTTTTGACGTTTCAATCGGGAAATCCATTTAAAAACAAATTAATTATGTAAATTATGAATTTTTTTACATCTAACGGTCAAATTGTTACTAAATTAGTTAGGAAACAATAAACCGTGGGTTAATTCGCATGCGTATTGCGTTCAGACATGTTTCCCGCCACGCGTGCTGATGTATCTCATTCCACATGTCTTGTTTGACGTTTGGGACAAAAAATTGAATAAAAATAATTAAATAATGTAAAATATAGTAAATGCTTTTACTTGTCCCTTCAAATTCTATTTATAAGTTATTTATCTTTATTATCTAATCTTGTGAAATTTGTTGTTCCCTGACCTTGGGTAATTTGCGTCGGAAATTTGATTTTGCTGAATTTTCTCTTAATAATAATTTATTATTCAGAAAAGTGTACTTATTTGCTGCTTTTTCCTATAAATGTAGTTTTTAGGAATAAAATAGTACGAACTGCTATCACTTTTTCAAATTGTGAGGTTAGAATGGCCAACCAATCAATGTCAATTTAGTAAAAAAAAATCATTTATAACAATCCTGAATAATTTTTTTTCATTTGAATTACAAATAAACAATGTTGGTGCATTCAGGAACTGTTCTAAAAATAAACAAGTTCACAATAAACAACTGAAATTAGCTACATAGTAATAAATAATTTATATTCTACAATCTTTTTTATTATTATTTGTCTGGCAAAGCTCATAAAATGAAGTGGTAGTTACATATTTTAATTGTTCTCTGTTGGGTCGTAATCTGGTAATTATTTTTTTAAGTTGGGAACATTACCATGAAGTTGGCTTTGTTGTCAAACTGATTATTTTACAATAATAACAAAACAAAACATAAATTCAAATATTTATTATTATTATATTGAAAATATATTTAAAATTATGTTTTTTTAAATAAATGAATATATTCTTTTAGCAATAAATTACAAAACAAGTCTTTTATTTTATGCAGATAGGTATTAACCTTGATTAATAAATTCAATGTCAATTGCATTGATAAAAAAATTGCGCATTATATAATGTTATCTGAATTGACCCAAAATTTTGAAACGTAACAAAAATAATATAAACAGAATTATTTTCATATTTCGTGTAAATAAAGGGGAATTATTTGAAATATTTGCCTGCAAAATTATTTACTGCAGTGTAAAACGGGTTGCTTAACTTATAAATATTAAAAATGGTTCAAATAATTTTGTTTTGCAAACAGTTCAACAACCTCATTCAAAGTTTATTGTTGAAAAATCTGCAATAATTTATTATAATTAGATTTGATTATCAAAAGGTCATTTTCTAATTAGAAAAAGGAACAAAAATGTTAATAATTAATTATTTAATTTAGAAAATAGAACAAATATTTTATTAACATAACCTCAAATATCAGTAATAATAATAAGGCAACCTTGAAATTAAATATTCTTTTGTCAAATGAACCTAAAGACCTTTCTGATTATAAAATCGTCACAAAATAAAATTAAATATAAAATGAAAAAACTTACTTTTAACCCCGGGTTTCTCAAAACAAGGTTCAATTTTCGCCAATCAGGTCCTGGCCATCCTTCAGGCTCCTTTAGTAGCAGCAAATTTTGATACCACTGGTTTAAATGTTCATATACTGGCTTCATTATCAATGTTATTCACTGCATTTATTTGTGTATGGTCTAGAGTCCGATTCACTTTTGCTGTATTTGTACACATTTAAACTTGTACAAATTTGCATGGCGACTTTTGGGGCCAAATTCTGCTTAAAATATGAATAATATATCTTAAAATCATTTTATAAAATCTTAAAAATAAGTTACGTAAATACCCACGCCACATTGTGCATTTGTTTATTTTTAAATTTACGTAAATAAACATTGAACCCAATAAAACTAATTATCATATTCGCTAAATTATCCATTAAAATTAAGGGTAGTAACATTTTTTACCATATAGCTACATTAATTACGCAGGAAATCATTAAAAAGTTGCTGCTGAAATCAATTGACAATAGCCCATCGCCATGTAAATGAGTACTGACCGGCGTAGGTATACACGCACTACTTTCATTAAGCGTTGTTTTAATGCATTTTACGTATATTTTCTAATTTTAAACTGATTCCCAGAGAGTATTTAATTGTTTTCAAGGGTATGGAAAATTTTCATGAACAGCGATAAATCATTAGCTAATTGAACGCTATCTTATCTTAATACTGAAGTAATCGAGTTCGGTGACCGTTAGTTTATATTACAACCAAAAATAAATAAAAAATGGTTGAGTTATAAACTGCAAACAGGGGCGGACTCAATTAATACCACAATTGATGGATATTTAAATAAAATTGACAGACAGCGCTAGAAAACGTACTGCAGTTCATTGCGTAATTTTGGTAGCTTAATGACAATTTAAAATAATAAATAACTTACTCAAATGATGAATAAAAAAATGGTTGGACTATAAACTGTAAACAGGGATGAATCTAGTTATTACCGCAATTGATAGAAGCTCAAAAAAAAATTAATAAAATAATGCTGGTTGACCGCGCTAGAAAAAGTACTTCAGTTCATTGAACAATCTTGGAAGCTCAATAAATAAATAATTAAAAACTTCATCGAACGATAGTTTTTCGATTAAATTAACATATTTGATGACGAATTATATATTTTTTTATTGTTAATTGAATTATATTATAAAAAAATGTTTATTTTTAGGTTAGCGCTAGAAAAAGTACTGCAGTGCATTGCGCAATTTTGGCACCTCAATGACAGTTCTATTAAAATAGGTTTTAAATGAAAAATAACATACTTAAACGTTAATTTGTGTATAATAAGTCCGACCCTGAATGGTATTTATTATATCTTATCTCATTTTGAAGCAAAACAGTGCAATTATGATATTTCGCGACAATAACAGGATTGAGAGCAACCACGTGATCATTCTTTTAATGATTATATTTAATTGAATGAATTTTATTTAATATATTGTAGTAGGCATAATATTTAATGATTATTAAATTTATTTGGAAATATTTGCGTGAGAAATAATTAAAATTGCATTAAGTTTGTTTTGTTGAGGTTAGGTTTAATTTTGCGTGAGTTTTGACTTTCTGTCAGCTGGTAACCAAAATTATTAATGAACTGTTCTACATTCTAATTGATAGGAAAAGTACGAATATTCAATAAGTTCAATCGATATTTTTACATATTAATGTCAATGTGTCATCTTATCAATTGTTTTTGTGCGACTAAAAAATTGTAGATGAATTATTTTAAATGTTATTTTCAATATACTCACCTGATAGGCGCCAAATTCAAACTTCTATGAAGAAAATTTCGAATTGTCTATTTTTTTTTATTGGGGGAACAAAATTTGTACCATACAACTAACTATTCAAAGGATAATATTTACAAAATCAATTAATAAAATACCAAAATTAGTTTTCGTCGCTGCTACTTCCGCCCGATTCAAAGTCCCCAACATCTATTGCAAATTTATATTCTTGATCGCAGCCCAAATAAGCATCGCTCATAAAATAAAGAGTGTAATTATGATGTCCTGGACTTGGAGCGACAAAATCCAACTTGACGCGAGCTCTTTGTTGCAGGGTCAGGCGTTTAATTGACAATAGAGCGTTTGTTTTCGGATCGCCGATTACCACCCACCAACCCTCTTCACGTTTCTGTAATTTAAATTAATTACAAAAATAATAACAATTTTTTTGCTCATAATTTACCTGTGGATAGAAAGGAGCGATAACAGGCCCGGTAACTTCGTCTTCTCGCTCTAATTGCACCGCAACGTTTACAGAAGACCCAGGATGTATTCTATCCTTGTCTATTACTTCATAGCTCATTTCAATGTTGGGGTAACGGTTGCAGAACCGCGCTACGTCAGCCATTTGGACGTCTGTGAGCTGAAGTAATTTACTTCTGTCCTCATCTTCTAGTTCCATTATATCGAAGACTGTTTCCACGCCCTGCAAAATTTTAAATAGATTTTTTGGGAAATTGCCCGCCATCTTGCCTCAAAATATATGCCATCTTTATTGGTCGCCATCTTGGCTCCAAATATCTGACATCTTAATACAAGTAACTCCAAATGGATCAATAAATAATTAACCATCTTTACTTTTGTACTTTAATTGCCATTTGCGCTGAATTCTATTACAGATCGCCATTTTGGCTCCAAATATTTGTCATTTCAAATGAGCGGTATTAGTTTGATAGCTTAAATCAATCTAGTCACTCGACAATAGGTTTAACTGCGAATTGGCGCTTCAGAACGTTCCAGAATAATTTAATCTTAACGATTTAGACTTTTAGATATTCCGGAACATTCTCAAGTGTCTCAGAATACTCTAGAATGTTTCATAAATGTTTCAGAGCGCTTTAGAATGTTTTAGAACACTCGAGAATGTTTTAGAACACTCGAGAATGTTTTAGAACGTTTCAAAGCATCACAAATTGTTCTAGAATATTTTAGAACACTTGAAAACGTTTCAGAAAACTCCAGAATGTTTTAGAACGTTTTAGAGCATCACAAAATGTCCTACAATATTTTAAGACACTTGAGAATGTTTCAGAAAGTTCCAAAACGTTATACAATGTTTCAAAATATCTCAGAATGTTTTGGAATGTTCTAAAATATTTTAGAATACTCTAAAATGTTTCAGAGCATTTTAGAACATTTAGAATGACGTAAAACAGTCCAGAATAATTTTTATGCTCTGTTAAAACGCTACAGATTGACTGTACAATGTTCCAAACCACTCTTAAACTTACCGGAATGTTTCAGGACGTTCCAGAGCTTAGTATAATATTTTCAAATATTACAAAGTGTCCTAAAATATTTCAGAGTATTCTGGAACGTTTATACAATATTTCAAAATATCCCAGGATGTTACTGAATATTCTAAAACACTCCAGAATATAATAAAATAACCCAGAGAAATCAAGAATGTTCTAAAACATTTTAGAGCACTCTAGAACGTTATACAATGTTCCAGAACGTTCCAGAATGCTTTTAGCACCAAGAAAACCTCAACGATTTGACTCTAGAATATTTTGAAACGCTTGAGGGTAATTTTAAAATATTCCAGAACATTCTAGAATGATTTAAAACATCCTAGAACATTTTAGAAACTCCAGAGCATTATAAAATGTTTCAAAATATCCAAGGATCTTATGAGAGGTTCTAAAATCTGTCAGAAATGCTGAGCATTATACTAGAATATTCGAGAGTGCTCTTGAATATTCTAGAGCATTTTAGAACGTTATACAATGTTTCAGAACCTTCCAGAATAATTTTAATACCAAGAAAACTTTGACGAATGGGTTCCAGGATAATTTTAAAATATTCCACACAAGTCTAAAACGTTCTAGAACTCTATTTTAGGACATTGTGAAATGTCCCAAAATATTTTAGAATACTCTAAAACGTTTCAAAAAACTTCAGAACGTTACTGAGTTTTTTAGAAATATCTAGAATGACCTAGAAGGCTCAAGACACGCTGTAGAATATTCTAGAATGCTCGAAAATATATAAAATAATTTTTATGCAAAGTAAGTTTCAAGATTCATTTTCAGAATGTTCTAAAACGGTTTACGAGGACTTTTGGATTCTCGAAAACACTCGAAGGTATTTCAAAATGTTTTATAACGCTGTTTTAGAACTCTAGAACGTTTTAACAACTGCAGAATGTTATACAATTTTCTAGAATATTCCAGAATGATCTAAAACACTGTAGAATGTTATAAAATGTCCCAGAATACTCAAGAACACTATGGAATTATCTAAAATATTCCAGAAAACTCCAAAACGCTATAAAATGTTTCAAAATATCTCAAAATGTTAATGAGAACACTACAGAATGTAATGAAATGTCCCCGAATACTCAAGAATGCTGTGGAATGTTCTAAAATATTCCAGGACGCACTTCAGAACGCTAAACAATTTTAGCACCAAGAAAACCTCAACGATTTGGCTCCAGAATATTTTGAAACGCTTGAGAATAATTTTAAAATATTCCTGAGCACTTTAAAATATTCCAAAATGTTTTAGAATGTTCTAAGATGCTCCAGAACATTCTAGAATGATTTAGAGCATCCTAGAACATTACCAGAAATTTTTAGAGCATTGTAAAACATTTCAGAAAATTCCAGAGCATTATAAAATATTTAAAAATATCCAAGAATGTTATGAAATGTTCTAGAATATGCCAGAAATCCTGAGCAATATTCTAGAATATTCGAGAATGCTCTTAAATCTTTTAGAGCATTTTAGCACGTTCCAGGATAATTTTAATACAAAGAAAACTGTGACGAATTGGTTCCAGGATAATTTTTAAATATTCCACAGAAGTCTAAAACGTTCAAGAATTCTTCAGAATGTTCTAAAATGTTCCAAAACATTTTAGAATATTTCAGGACATTATAAAATGTCCCAGAATATTTTAGAATACTCTGAGACGTTTCAAAGAATTCCAGAGCGTTACAGAGTTTTCTAGAAAAATCTAGAATGTTATAGAATGCCCTAGAAGGCTCAAGACTTGCTATAGAATTTTCTAGAATATTCTAGAATGTTCTTAAATGCCTAGAATAATTCTTATGCGTAGAAAATTTCAAAATTCGTTTTCAGAATGTTCTAAAATGGTTCACGCGGACTCTTAGGTTTATCAAAACATTCCGGGATAATTTTAAAATATTCCACAGGAGTCTAAAACGTTCTAAAATTCTTCAAAATGTTCTAAAACATATCAGAATATTTTAGGACATTGCGAAATGTCTCAAAATATTTTAGAATAATCTAAAATGTTTCAAAAAACTTCAGAACGTTACTGAATATTCTAGAAAAATCTTGAATGTTATAGAATGCCCTAGAAAGCTCAAGACACGCTGTAGAATTTTCTAGAATATTCCAGAATGCTCGAAAACCTTGAAGATTTGGTTTCAGAATGTTCTAAAACGCTCTAGAACATTACAAAATGTTTTAGGATAGTTTAGAGCACTCTAGAACATTCCAGAAAACTCCAAAACGTTATAAAATGTTTCAAAGTGTTCTAGAATGGTATGGAATGTTCTAGAATGTATAATAAAATGTCCTAGAAGACTCTAGAATGCCGTGGAATTGTCTAAAATATTCTATAATAACTTTTATGCCGAGAAAAATTTGACGGTTTGACTTCAGAATATTTTAGAACGCTCCAGGATGACTCTAAAATATTCTACACTTTTAAATGTTGTAGAATATTAAAAAATGCCCTAAGATATTTCAAGGCTTTCTAGAAAGTTTCAGAATGATATAAAATGTTTCAAAATGTTCTAGAGTCCTCAAGAATGCTCTAAAATATTTCGAAGTATTTTAGAACGTTATAAAATAAGGTTTAGAATGTTTAGAACGTTACACAATATTCCAGAACGGTTCAGAATAATTTTAATGTCAAGAAGAACCTAACAATTTAGTCTCGGAATATTTTAATACGTTCCAAGATGATTTTTAAATGCCCCAAAATGCTTTAGAATGTTTCAGAACGTCCCAAAACATTACAAAATGTTCTAGAATGTTTCAAAATATCCCAGAAAGTTATAGGCAGTTCTAGAACACTCCAAAACGTTACAAAATGTCCCAGAAGACAAAAAACGTATTGGAAAGTTCCGGAATATATCTAAAATGTTCCAGAGCACTGTAGCCATTTTGGCTCCAAATATGCGCCATTTTAGTTCCAAATGTGTTCAATGAGTGCTGGAGAAGTGGCAAAAATATTTTGGGGACTGAATTTGCAATTAAAAATTACCTTTTCGGTGCACCGCTTGATGATATCCAAATTGAAATGAGGCAGCTGTTTGAGGTAAGAATCTTTGCTCCACATGGCCTGGGTGACCATTTGAGCAAGCTCCATTGCAGCTACAGCTGGGGATAACCACCCATTAGAGCTGAGAACGTCAACACAGGCTTGAATAAGACGAATAGCTTTGCTTAAGATGGTTTCGGTATCGCCTTGGAGCTCCGCTCCGAGTTGAAGACGACATAAGTGAGCCTAAAATATAAACATTGAATATTAAATAAAAACTTGAGGCCTCGCCCGTTATTGGAAGAATTACCTGTAATAAAAGATTTGTTTTGACGTGAGGGTCATTATACTTAGGGGGCCCCCCTCCAGATGCTGTCAATTTATTGGGCAACCTCTGCGACAAACTCCTCAGCACATTATCTTCATGATGCCTCACTGGAACGTCTTCATACTCCGCAGCTGATGAAATAATCTCCAACAACCCTCGAATTTTCGTTTTATTATTTAATGACAAACTGAACAATTCAATTGTTGTGTAATTAATGTAATAATAAGCCGCAATCATGCCTAAATTGAGGGGCACGCAATCCATTTCATCCTCAACGCTGATGCATTTTGATTGCTCAAGGTCACTGAGGGTGTTTTCCACTAATTCTGATAAGTGGTCTGATAAATGGCGGTGAGTAACGCCTTGGAGGTTGTAGTAATTCGGATTTTGGGTTAAACGGCGGTATAAGAATGTCCAAGTGAGGTAATCGACTGCATCTTGCTTGTTTTCAATTGTTTTGGTCACTACTTCGGCGTTGAAATGGTCATGAAGACGATGATCCAAGTGACTCTAGATTTAAAAAAAAAAAGTTGAAACAAAATAAAATTGCCTTTTAAAAAAGTTGGATAGGAAGAGGAGAGCCAGTAAATTAGCCAGCCAGTCATCGGCACTTTGGGACATTCATAAATAATTTTATATCAAGAAAAATCTGACGATTTGACTACATAATATTCTAAAACGCTCCAGGAAGACTCCAAAGTATTCTAAAATGTTCCATAATGCTCTAAAATGTCCTAGAACGTTCAGAAATATTTCAGAATGTTGTGGAATGTTTTAGAATATTTCAGAACATTACAAAATGTCCCAAAGTATTCTAGAACGTTCCACAAAGCTCCACTGCTTAAAAATATCCCAAAATGTTATAGAATGTTCTAGAACAATCCAAAATATTATGAAATGTCCCAGTAGACCCAAGAACGTTGTGAAATGTTCTTTTAGAACCTTACAGAATGTTTTGAAGTACTCCAAAGTATTCTGGAAAGTTCCATAATGCTTTTAAATGTTCTAGAATGTCCCAAAACGTTCAGGAATATTCCAGAATGTTGTGGAATATTTAAGAACCTTCCAAAACCCTATAAAATGTCCTACAATATTCTAGAATGTTCCAGAAAACTTTTAAAAAAGTAGTAAAATATTTTAGAAAGCTCCGAAATGTTATAAAATCTCCCAGTAGGCATAAAACATTCTAGAATATTCTAAAAGGCACCAGGATGACACTAAAATACTTCAGAGCATTCTAAAACGTTTTAGAATGTTTTTGAACGTTTCAGAACATTACGGAATGTCCCAGAATACTCCAGAACGTTGCATAAAACTTCAGAACGATATACAATATTTTAAAATATCCCACAATGTTATGGAATACTCTAGAACGCTCCAAAAATGTCCCAGAATACTCTGAACGTCCCATGAAAGTATAGAACGTTATGTAATGTTTCAAAATATTATGAAATGTCCTAAACAACTAAAGAACATTATGAAATGTTTTTTTTAGGACTTTCAAGGAAGTTCTAAAACGCTTCAGGATGACTCTAAAACATCACAAACTGTCTCAGAATACTATAGAACGTTTCATAAAATTCCAGAACGTTATACTATGTTTAAAATATCCCAGAATGTTCTAGAACACTCCAGAATGTTTCAAAATATTCCTGTAAACCTAAAAATATAGTGGAATGATTTTTAGAACATTCCAGAATGCTTTAAAATGTTTCAGAGCACTCTAGAAGAGCTTCGGAACGTTCCAGAATTTTTTTGTCATGAAAATTGGTTCTTGATTTCCAGGATGACTCTAAAATATTCCAGAATTTTCTTAAACGATTCAGAATGCTTTAGATTGTTTCAAAACAGTTCAAAAATGTATATAATGTTCTACAATGCTTTCTAAAATGTTACAGAACGTTATAAAAAGTTGGAGTACACTTTAAGACATCTAGAATAATTTTGTCGCGCAAATCTTGACGATTTTAAAGCGTTATAGAACGTTGTTAAATATTTGAAAATATTTCAGAATGTTGAAGAATATTTCAAGAAGACTCTTAAACGTACCAGAATAATTCATAGCATTTCAAAACATGTCCAACAATATTTTAGAACATTCTAAAATATCCCAGAACGCTTCAAAACATTCTAAAATGATATATAATGTTTCAGAATGTCTCAAAACGTTCCGAAACAGTTTAATACGTAGTGAAATATTCTAAAACACTGTAAAACTATATACAATGTTTCAAAATGTTCCAGAAGGCTTGAGAACATTGTGAAATTTTGTAAGATATTCTAAAACGCTTTAAATGTTCCAGAATGCTCTAGAACGTTCTAGAGTGCTCTGAAACAGTTGACGATTGAGCTCCAGAATGTTGGAAAATATTGCAAGAAGACTCTAAAATATTTCAGAACATTCTGAAACGTTTCAGCATACTGTAGAATGTTTTAGAGCATTCTAAAATGTTATATAATATTCTTAAATATCCTAGAGCACTAGAGAACGTTTCGGTACATTACAAAATATTCTAGAATATTTCAGAACGCTCTAGAACGTTCCAGAAAATCCAAAATATTATACAGTGTTCCAAAATATCTTAAAACGCTACAAAACCTTCCATAACTTCATGTTTAAAACTTTAAACAATATTATATAATGTTTTAAAATGTCTTAGAACGTTCTGAAATATTTCAGAGCGTTTTAGAATGTTCTTAAATACTCCTTAATTTTATATAACGTTTCAAAATGTTCCAAAAGGCTCAAGAACCTTGTGGAAACTCGTGAAATATTCTAAAATACTTTAAAATCTTTCAGAGCACTCTAGAACATTATACAATATTTCAGTACGCTTCAGGAAGTTCCAGAATAATTTTATGTCCAAAAAATTTTGTTCATTAAGCTTCAAAATGTTTGAAAACGTTTGAGAACGTTGTAAAATATTCAAGACTATTTCAAGAACATTCCAAGAAGATTCTAAAATATTCTAGAACATTCTGAAACATTTTAGAATGCTTTAGAATATTTTAGAGCATTTAAGAATGTTATATAATGTTCTAAAATATATCAGAGCACTTAAGTACGTTGTGGAATGTTCTAGAAAGTTTCAAAACATTACAAAATATCATAGAATATTCCTGTACGTTCCAGAAAATTCAAGAACGTAATACAATGTCCCAAAATATCTCAGAACGCTTCGAAACGTTCCCTAATTCCATAACAAGAAGATTTCTCACTCTAAAAGGTTACAGAATGCTTTAAGGCATTCTAAAATGTTAGATAATGTTTTAAAATGTCTCAAAACGTTCCGAAACATTTTATAACGTTGTGGAATGTTTTAAAATCAAAACTTCATGTGAAAATGACCAAAACGGCTACAAAAAGTTGTGGAATTTTTAAAATACTCCAAAATCATTGAAATGTTTTAGAGCATTCTAGAACGTTTATATAATGCTCCAAAGCGCCTCAGGACATTCCAGAATAATTTTGTCACGAAAATCTTGGCGATTGAGCTCCAGAATGTTATAAAATGTGCAAAAGTATTCCAGAATGACTTTAAAATATTTTAGAATGCTCTTGAACATTCTAAAATATTCCACAACATTTCAAAGCTTTGTATGATGTTTCAAAATGTTTCACAACACTTAAGATTGTTTTGAAACGTTATAAAATGTTCTATAATGTCCCAGAAAGATTTAGAATATATTCCAGAATGTTTGAGAGCACTCTAGAACGCTATATAATGTTCCAGAACGCTTCGGTACGTTCCAAAACTATTTCGTCGTGATAACCTTGTCGATTAAGCTTTAGAATATTAAAAAAATGTTCAAAAGTTATGTAGGATAATTCAAAAATATTTTAGAATACTATAAAACGGTCCAAGATTGTTTTAATATCCCAGAAAGCTTTAGAACGTTGTAGGATATTCGAAAACATTTCAAAATTCTTTAACATATTTTAGAATGTTCAGGATAATTATATGTCATGAAAATCTTGGCGATTGAGCTTCAGAATGTTGTAAAATGTTCAAGAATATTCCAGAATATTTTGGAATACTCTAGAACATTCCAGAATGTTTTAAAATGTTCCATAAGGCTTAAAATTGTTATGAAACGTTATAAACTGTTCTATAATTTTTCAAAAGGCTTAAAATGTTGTGTGATCTCCGGAAACATTCCAAAATGCTTTAGTATATTCCAGAATGTTCGACAGTATTCTAGAATGTTTAATAATATTTTAGAGCGTCCCTGGATGCTATATAAAACTATGAAACACATTTGAAATTTGTGTTTAAAAAAATAAATAAATATTCTAGAATATTCTAGATCGTTTTGAAACACTTTACAAGTTATAAAATATTTCAGAGCTTCTCAGAATGGTCTAAAACTCTCAAGAACACATGTAAAATTGCTGAGAAAAGTAATAACCTTGTTTCACAAAAGTAAAGTCATTTTTGAAACGGCAGAGCTTTCTAGAACGTTCTAGAATATTCTAGAAGGTAAAAAGTATTGCAGAATATTATAAAATAATATGGAATACTTTGAAAAACTTTTCAGAATGCTTTAAAATGTTGTACAACATTTTATAATGCTCTAAAATGTTCCAGACCGTTCCGGAATACTTTAAAATATATTTAAGAGTGTTACAGAAAATTTTTTCATGAAGTTTTGATACGGCAGAGCTTCGCAGAATGTTTCAGAACATTTTAGAACGTTCTAGAATACTCTGGAAGGTACAGAATGTTTAAAATAGTAAACTTACCTCAACAGGCAAAGGCTCATTCAAAAATTTCTTGAAAAAATCTTTTTTGGAGCTTTGGCACATCAAAACGCATTTAGCATCATCATCTTCCAGGGGCCTATTGGCTCTTCCAACCATTTGTAAGACGTCTGTGATTGGATAATCTTCATAGGCATGAATTTTGCCGTTATAATATTGCGTATCCATTATAACAACCAAATGCGCTGAAATATTAACCCCCCAACATAAATCCCTTGTAACAACCGCGACTTGAACAGCCCCCGAATCGAAGAGTTGTTCGACGAGGCGGTGGTCACTGGCGGTCAATCCTTCGTGGATATACGCCACTCCTTGGGATAAAGTTTCTTTGAGGGTTTTGTCAGTCATGCGGTCCAAAAAAGGTTTGATGTCTTCTTCTTCGGCGTGGAAAAAGCGATTGGATTGTCCTTCAGCTGCGGCGTAGGTTAGTAAATCGATTGCTGCTAAACGAGCTTGTTTTCTTGTAGGGACGAAGACGATGACCGGTTTGTGGGGGCTGTATCTTGCTATGGAGTTGTACACCGGTTTGGACATTGCGATTAAGCGGGACGCATTGTGGGTTATGTTGATTCCTTGGACGTGGAGCTCCAGACGGATGGGGCGCACACTTGGGTGGAAATTAAAAGTTGCGTTGGCGTTGCAGCCTAGCCACTGGGCAACATCTTTAGCGTCGGTTAAAGAGGCCGAAAGGGCAATAATTCTGATATGTTTGCCGATTTGGGACGAAATGTAACGCATTCTTGAACAGACTACTTCCAAAACAGGGCCGTCTTCGCCACCAATTAATTGTAATTCGTCTACTATAAACAATTGAATGTTTTGGACGTTTTTGCGTTGTTTCCAGCGGCGTGATAACACGTCCCACTTTTCGGCTGTTGATATAACGACTTGCCCTTTTGCTAGTAATTTTAAATCGGTTCCAGTTTCGCCTGTTAGCAAAACGACTTTTTTGCCTAATAATTGGCCGAATTTGTTGTGCCAATCAGCGAATATTAATTCGGCTAAAGCTTCTTGCGGGACGAGATACACGCAACGAGCTTCAGGATTTTGGGATAACAAGCGGAGGACCCCAAATTCGGCTATTGTTGTTTTGCCGGAGCCAGTTGGGGCCCCAATAAAAACATTATCGTCGCTGTTGTAAACCGCATTGAAAACTTGAGTTTGTATAGGGTTGAATTGGGGGAATTTGTCCGTGTATAGGGACTCGAATTTGCCGTTTCGTAATGCTGTAACCGGAAGTGGCTGCAAGTCGAGGAGCTCAGTAGGCGGGGGGTTCTTTTCGGGTAGGATTAAATGCCGAAATGAAACTGGTAATTGAGTTTCGGCCCCGATCCACCGATCAGACACAATTCGCAAAAAATATTGCGGCGGCAAAGGCTCAAAAACTGGCACAAAAAATTTAATCAAATGTTCATCATTGGCATATTTGGCTTTTAGCAAAAAAAATTCGTTATGTAATATTACTTCCGAATCAACATCCTCAACCAAAATCCAAAAAGCCTCACTGGCGCCGTGTAATTTATCATCCCACTGAAAATCGGGGGTTATTGTCAATTCAACCCTTAAAGTCGAACGGGTAATTGGTTGAATATGTGTTGACAATTCTAATTTAGGGAATTGGTGTACATATTTGTGGATAGTTTTGCCTAATTTGGGTACTCTAATAAGTTCGCCAATTTCGTTGGGCCCTAAATCGTATAAGCGTTCCCAGGGGAAGTTTTTTTTTTCGATTTTTTTTACAATTTCCTCAGGCATTTTTCTGAATTGTCGTAAAGGGGACATTGATTGCCACATCCGGCGGTCAATCATTTTGCATAATGATAATGATTTGTCGGCCAATTGGGCCCACCCTCTATGCAAAACAATTTCAAAAATGGCGCGCATTAAGCGCGCCGCTGATTGCGTAACAAAAACCATATCGGACATCAAGGCGAAGCCTTCCAGTTTTAATTGTGAAATATAGGCTTGTAAAAGCACGTTAACTTTAGCGCTAGGCTCTTCAATACTTTCCTTAATCGGAATTGGAACTCGTTCCATTAATTTTTGTAATTCCAGTTTTTCTTCTTCCCTAACAGTAATATTTTTAAACTCCCCTGAAAGGGAAAACACTCTAAATAACTCAATTTCGCTTAAAGTCGGTTTTAGCAGTTGGTTGTATGTGGAAATTGTGTCGTGAGTGCAGTAATAATGTGACGAAATTCTCCCGATTTCTGTTACTTGGAAGTGCCCCGTTTTGCGGTCGTATTTAATTAAACCACTGCGGTCTAAATGTAAAGCAGCGGTGTGGATTAAATCCGCCCGGTGCTGCTCCAATAAAGGATCCAATTGGGCGTTATCGCCTGTAACTCCATACAAATTTGGTTGCCTCAACATTCTAATATACAAATAAGTATAGCCCAACCACGTAACAGCGTCCCGCAAATTTTGTACAGTCCCCAAAACAATTTCCGCGTTCAACATATCCGGCAATTTAGTAACCATTTGCGATTCAATTGGTAATTGCTGATTTAATAACGACAAATAATATTGAAGCTCCGAATGGTTGGTTATTAATATTCCCTCGCCTTTTGTGTCGTATTGAGGGCGTCCCGCCCGGCCCAACATTTGTAAAACATCTAAAGCACCCAATTCAACCCAACGACCCTTTTCCGGGTTGTAAACTTGCGTGCCTTTAATAATAACAGTATGGGCTGGTAAATTAACCCCCCACGCCAAAGTGGCAGTCGAAACTAAAACTTGAATATGCCGATCAGCAAACAAATCTTCGACTAAAGTCCGGTCCACTCGGGTCATTCCGGCGTGATGAATAGCAAACCCATAAGGCAATAAATCCTTTAATTCCAAATTTTTAACCTGTTCCGCTTCCGTTCTTAATACTTCCATACTAGCTGAACCTTCTTTTAAAAACTGTCCTAAAGTATCCTTTTCCAAACACATATCCCGAATAGTTCTAGCAGTTTTTCCTGTTTCCTTCCTGCTATGAACAAAAATCAAAACCTGATTTCTTCCAGCATGTTCCATAGTTTTTTCGTAAACAATTTCATTCATTACTTGAAACCGTTTTAGCGCTTTTTTTTCAGTAACTCCAATGTATTGTTGTTCTAAAGCAACAGGCCTAAAACTATTATCAAAATAAAATAAACCACTTTCAGGCTTAATCCTCAAAAAAGTCGCCACGTCCTGATAATTCGGTAAAGTCGCTGACAGCCCCACTAAGCGTACTTCCTCCTGCGTACTTTCAATATTCCTCAAAGTTCTAGCAACTAAAGCTTCCAAAACAGGCCCCCTTTCATCATGCAACAAATGTATTTCATCAATAATAATCAACCGCACCAAATTGGTAAAAGTTTTTTCGCCGCCTTTTCGTGTAATAATGTCCCACTTTTCCGGGGTACAAACTATAACTTGAGTCCCGGCTATTTGTTCCCTAGTCAGCTGATGATCTCCAGTCAGCTCACTGACAACCAAATTATAATTGGCTAAACGTTTGCCGAAATTGCCAACCATTTCTTGTACTAAAGACCTCATGGGGGCAACATAAATAATTTTGAATTCATCGGCGTTAATTGTACCATCTGCGTTAATATGTTTACCAATTTCCCGCATCATACAAAGTAAAGCTACATTAGTTTTTCCGGCGCCAGTTGGCGCACATAATAACAAATTTTCATCCGAATCTAAAGCCGCTTTATACAACTTACTTTGTATTCTATTTAATGTTTTAAATCCCTCAAAAACTGGTTGAACATATTTCGGCAACTGATCAACCGGTTGTAACTTTTCATGTTCCCCAAAAGGTTTCGGCTTTAAAGCCGGAACATGCACCTCTTCATACCCCTTCCTCTGCTTTCTAAAAGACCCATCCGGTAATTGACACCTTTTGTTAGCCATAAAATGAGACCCTTGCGTGAAAACTAAATCTTCGAAGTCAATTAAGGTGCGAGAACCGGCCACCTGTCCTCCAACTCCAATTTCTGCTTCATCATTTTGGTCCTTACGTCTGGAAGTGTGCGAAGTTGTCTCCTCACTATTATCCTCCTCTTTTCCGGTGTCCAATTGGCGCAAAATCCGGGCTAAAACTGTGTCTTCGTTCATGCGGTCGCGGATTTTTTGCCTTTCGGATTCGCTTTGGGATTTGGCCAACAAAGTGCAATACAGGACTGTAAAATAAAAAAATTGTCATTTGTTTTGGACTAGTGACGTCATTACTGCTCTAGACAGTCAATTGTTTTGTTCATAAATAGCTCAACGAATCTAATTTTCATTTTAATAATTTTAAATATAAATTCAGTTAGTTTAATTTATGTATGACGTCATTACTAATACCGATTGTCATTTGATTTGGTCTGAAATTACAAGTATGACTAAAAATTAGTTTTTTATGATTAATGTACTAGACAATCGATTGTTTCAATTATATTTTGTTTAAAATACAAGTTTTACTACTAGTGACGTCATTACTGAGCTTAATAGTCAATTGTTTTGTTAATAAGTTGGACAAAAAATTAAATTTGATTTAAATTACCTTTTCTAGTTTTATTATTGAATTAAATTAAATTAAATTATATTATTGACTTTTGTGACGTATGACGTCATTACTGTACTAAAAATTCAATTGTTTTGCTCATAAGTTGCTCAAAAAATTAATTTTAATTCAAATCATTATTTAAACACGAATTCAATTAAATACAGAATAATTTTTAGTTTCTGATTGTCGTTTGTTTTGACCCTAAAACTTTCTACAATATTCAACTTTGCTAAAACAAAGTTTTACTACTAATGACGTCATTACTGCACTTGATAGTCAATTATTTTGTTCATAAATTTAATTTGAATCAGCTCAATTTACTTTCTATTAAATTAAATTATAGATTTTTGCAGTGCATTACGTCACGACTGTACTAAAAATCAATTGTTTTGTTCATAATTTGCTCAAAAAAATTAATTTTGATTCAAATTATCATTTAAACTAAAAATATAGTCAAATATTAGTTTTTTTTCATCATTTCTGTATCTGATTGTCATTTGTTTTGATCATAAAACTGTCTACGATGCTCAACTTTACTTAAAAACATAAATTTTATAATAAAAATCAGCAAAATAATTAATTTTATTACTATATGACGTTGCTACTAGTTAGATAGTCAATTGTTTTGCTTATAAATAACCTCTTTGTTGATAAAACAATGTTTAATTTCATCAAAATCATCTCTAAAATACAATTTTTATTAAAAATCAAACTGAATAATTGATTTTTGTAGAGAATGACGTCATTACTGCACTGAAAATTCAATTGTTTTGCTCATAATTCATTCAAAAAATTTAATTTTAATTTAAATCATCATTTTCACACGGATTCAATTATCTGATTGTCATTTGTTTTGGACTAATGACGTCATTACTGCTCTAGAAAGTATTTTTTTAAATATAAATTATGTATGACGTCATTACTAACACCGATTGTCATTTTTTTGGTCCGGAATTACAAGTTTGACTGAAAATTGAGCCTAATTATTAGTTTTTTATGATTAATGACGTCATAAATGTACTAGACAGTCGATTGTTTTGATTATATTGTGTTTAAAATACAAGTTTTACTACTAGTGACGTCATTACTGGGCTTAATAATCAATTGTTTTGTTCATAAGTTGGATAAAAAATTTTTAAACTTTATTATTGAACTAAGACAAATTAAATTATTGATTTTTGTGACGTGTGACGTCATTACTGTACTAAAAATTCAATTGTTTTGCCCATAATTTGCTCAAAAAATTATATTTAATTTAAATCATCATTTAAACACGAATTCTAGTTGACTATTAGTTTTTTTTTAATGTATGACATCATTCCTGCTATTGACTGTCATTTGTTTTGACCATAAAACTGTCTACAATGTTTAACTTTACTAAAATTATCTTTAAAACCAACAAAATAATTAATTTTTTTACTATATGACGTCCTACTGTCTAAATATTCAATTGTTTTGTTTGTAAATCACCTTTAGTTAATTGTTTTGTTGATTAAACAATATTTAGTTTGAAAAAAAATTATTTCTGACTCTATGAAGACGTCACTACGCACTCAAAATTCAATTGTTTCGCTCATAAATTGCTCAAAAGAATTATATTTTATTTAAATCATCATTTAAACACGAATTTCTAGTCGATTTCAATTTTTTTTTTCTTGTATGACATCATTTCTGCTCCCGATTCTCATTTGTTTTGGTAATAAAATTGCCTACGATATTCAATTTTACTAAAATCATCTTTAAAATCAACAAAATAATTTTTTTTCACTGTATGACGCCGCTACGCGGCTAGACAGTCAATTGTTTTGCTTGTAAATCACATCTAATTAATTGTTTGTTGATTAAACAATATTTAAATTTATGAAAATCATCTTTAATCCATAATTTTTATAAAAAATCAACCTTATTTGATTATTTTTATGGAATATGACGTCATTACTGCACTCGAAATTCAATTGTTTTGCTCATAATTTACTCAAAAAATTAAATTTTAATTTAAATCATCATTTAAATATATATTCTAATTGAATATTATTTTATTTTTTTATGTATGACATCATTCCTGCGTCTGATTGTCATTTGTTATGACCATAAAACTGACTACGATCCTCAACTTTATTTAAAAACACAAATTTTAAAGTAAAAACCAGCAAAATTATTAATTTTATTACTGTATGACGTTGCTATTTGTTAGATAGTCAATTGTTTTCCTTGTAAATAACCTCTTGGTTGATAAAACAATGTTTAATTTCATCAAAATCATCTCTAAAATACAATTTTTATTGAAAATCAAACTGAATAACTGGTTTTTGTACAGAATGACGTCATTAATGCACTGGAAATTCAATTGTTTTACTCATAATTCATTCAAAAAATTAATTTTAATTTAAATCATCATTTTCACACGGATTCAATTATCAGATTGTCACTTGTTTTGGACTAGTGACGTCATTACTGCTCTAGACAGTCAGTTGTTTTGTTCATAAATAGCTCAACGAATCTAATTTTCATTTTAATATTTTTTAAATATAAATTTAGTGTGATATTAAGTTAAATATTAGTTTAATTTATGTATGACGTCATTACTAACACCGATTGTCATTTGTTTTGGTCTGGAATTACAAGTTTGACTAAAAATTAAACCTAATAATTAGTTTTTTTATGATTAATGACGTCATAAATGTACTAGACAGTCGATTGTTTCGATTATATTGTGTTTAAAATACAAGTTTTACTACTAGTGACGTCATTACTGGGCTTAATAATCAATTGTTTTGTTCATAAGCTGGACAATTTTTTTTTTAAATTCTATTAATGAACTAAAACAAATTAAATTATTGATTTTTGTGACGTCTGACGTCATTACTATACTAAAAATTCAATTGTTTTGCTCATAAGTTGCTCAAAAAATTAATTTTAATCATTATTTAAATTATAGTTTCTGATTGTCGTTTGTTTTGGCCCAAAAATTTTCTACAATATTCAACTTAACTAAAACAAAGTTTTACTACTAGTGACGTCATTATGGCACTTGATAGTCAATTATTTTGTTCATAAATTTAATTTAAATCACCTCAATTTATTTTTTATTAAATAAAATTATAGATTTTTGCAGTGCATGACGTCACGACTGTACTAAAAATCACTTGTTTTGTTCATAATTTGCTCAAATTATCATTTAAACTTGAAATGTAGTCAAATATTAGTTTTTTTCCACATTTCTGTATCTGATTGTCATTTGTTTTGGTCATAAAACTGCCTACGATGCTCAACTTTACCTAAAAACACAAATTTTATAATAAAAACCAGCAAAATTATTAATTTTATTACTGTATGACGTTGCTACTGGTTAGATAGTCAATTGTTTTACTAGCAAATAATTTCTAAAATACAATTAACTGATTTTTGAAGAGAATGACGTCATTACTGCACTGGAAATTCAATTTTTTTGCTCATAATTTATTCAAAAAATTTAATTTTAATTTAAATCATCATTAATATTAGTTTCTTTTTTAATGTATGACATCATTCCTGCTATTGACTGTCATTTGTTTTGGCCTAACAATGTATGACGCCACTACTGCCTTGATAGTCATTTTTTTTGCTCCTAAATCACCTTTAGTTAATTGTTTCGTTTAAAAACAATAGTTAATTTCATCAAATCATCTTCAAATCCTAATTTTTAATAAAAAAAACAATCTTAATTACTGATTTTCATACAGTATGACGTCACTACGCATTCGATATTCAATTGTTTTGATCATAAGTTGCTCAATAAATTCAGTTTTTATTTAAATAATCATTTAAACACGAATTCAAACAAATACAAAATAAATTCTCGTTGGTTATCCATAATTTTTTTTTTAAATCAACCTTAATTATTGATTTTGTATGGAATATGACGTCATTACTGCACTCGATATTCAATTGTTTTGCTCATAATTCACTCAAAAAATTTAATTATAATTTAAATCATCATTTAAATATGAATTTCTAGTCGATTTTAATATTTTTTTACTTGTATGACAACATTTCTGTCACTGATTGTCATTTGTTTTAAACATAAAACTGTCTACGATGCTCAACTTTACTTTAAAACACAAATTTTATGATAAAAACCAACAAAATAATGAATTATATTACAGTATGACGTCGCTACTGGCTAGATAGACAATTGTTTTACTAGCAAATAATTTCTAAAATACAATTAACTGATTTTTGAAGAGAATGACGTCATTACTGCACTGGAAATTCAATTTTTTTGCTCATAATTTATTCAAAAAATTTAATTTTAATTTAAATCATCATTAATATTAGTTTCTTTTTTAATGTATGACATCATTCCTGCTATTGACTGTCATTTGTTTTGGCCTAACAATGTATGACGCCACTACTGCCTTGATAGTCATTTTTTTTGCTCCTAAATCACCTTTAGTTAATTGTTTCGTTTAAAAACAATAGTTAATTTCATCAAATCATCTTCAAATCCTAATTTTTAATAAAAAAAACAATCTTAATTACTGATTTTCATACAGTATGACGTCACTACGCATTCGATATTCAATTGTTTTGATCATAAGTTGCTCAATAAATTCAGTTTTTATTTAAATAATCATTTAAACACGAATTCAAACAAATACAAAATAAATTCTCGTTGGTTATCCATAATTTTTTTTTTAAATCAACCTTAATTATTGATTTTGTATGGAATATGACGTCATTACTGCACTCGATATTCAATTGTTTTGCTCATAATTCACTCAAAAAATTTAATTATAATTTAAATCATCATTTAAATATGAATTTCTAGTCGATTTTAATATTTTTTTACTTGTATGACAACATTTCTGTCACTGATTGTCATTTGTTTTAAACATAAAACTGTCTACGATGCTCAACTTTACTTTAAAACACAAATTTTATGATAAAAACCAACAAAATAATGAATTATATTACAGTATGACGTCGCTACTGGCTAGATAGTCAATTGTTTTGCTTGTAAATCATTTTCAGTTGATTGTTTTAACGATTAAACAAAATCATCTTAAATTCATAATTTTTAATAGAAATCAACCTTAATTAACGATTCTCATTGAATATGACGTCATTAATCATTCGATATTCAATTGTTTTGCTTATAAATTAATCAGTAAATTCAATTTTTTATTTTATTTCATATTTGACGGCGTTACTACTACCGATTATCATTTGTTTTGGCTCTAATACTATCTACGATGTTCAATTTTATTAAAATGAGCTTTAAAAAATAAATTTCACTATAAAAACTAACAAAATAATTAATTTTATTACTATATGACGTCGCTACGCGACTAGACAGTCAATTGTTTTGCTTGTAAATTAATTTTGTGTTTAAAATATAATTTTTATTATAAATCTCACCTTAATTACTGATTTTTGTAGAGAATGACGTCATTACGCACTCGATATTCAATTGTTTTGCTCAAAATTTGCCCCAAAAAAATTAATTTGTCATTTGTTTTAGCCATAAATTGTCTATGAAGTTCAATTTTACTACAATTATCTTTAAAACCACCAAAATAATATTTTGTTTTACTGTATGACGTCGCTCCTTGCTAGATAGTCAATTGTTTTGCTTGTAAATTACCTCTAGTCAATTGTTTTACTGATTAGAGAAGTCTATGTTTTTTAATTTCATCAAAATCATCACTAAACTAATTTTAATTACTAGTTTTTATAAAATATGACGTCATTACTGCATTGATATTCAATTGTTTTGCTCATAATTTGCTCTGAAAAATTAATTCCAATTTGAATCATCATTTAAACGCGAAATCAATTAAATACAGAATGATTTTTAGTTGAATGACATCATTCCTGCAACTGATTGTCATTTGTTTTGGCCATAAAATTTTTTACGATGTCCAATTTTATTAAAATCATTTTTGAAACACAAATTTTACTATAAAAACCAAATAAATAATTAGTTTTTTTCGGTATATGACGTCGTTACTGGCTAGATAGTCAATTGTTTTGCTCCTAAATCACCCCTAATTAATTGTTTTACCAATAAGACAAGTTTGAAACACAATTTTTATTGGAAGTCAAACATAATTATTGATTTTTATAGAGTATGACGTCATTACGCACTTGATATTCAATTGTTTCGTTCATAATTTGCATTTAATTTAATATAAATAATTTGACAATATTTTTGATTATTCAACTTACTCATTTGTCTATTCTTCTTCAACTGTTTGATAAAATCAAAACAATCGTACCCCAAAAGAAGGACCAATTGATTTTCGCAGTCGCGATCATCTCCAGCATCTCGAAGGACGTTCAAAACTTCACCAGCTTTGGCTTGAGACACCATGGCATCATCGTAAATCTTCGATAATCTTCTTTGCAGCCAATAAGCGTCAATATCCAACGCGTGTAGCGCTTTTTCTTTCTTCATTTCTTCAACGCCTCCTAACTAAATTAAAACATAAATAAATTGATTAATTATTGGAAAAAACTTACATTTTCTGCATGAATAGTTCCATCCAATCTTGCTTCTTCCCCTTCTTCTTCATCTTGCTCTTCCCGCACTTCCCCGTACATATCTTCATCATCTTCCTCTTCAGATTCTTCAAATTGGACATTAATGCCGTAAGCTTCATCAATATTTTCTTCGGAAGTCTGCACTTTATCTTCGGTACCGAAGTCGGTAATTTTTTTGCCTAAATTGACTAATAAAGCAAATCGTTCGTCTGCGATTGGCCCCAAAAGTGCTTCCGTTTCACGTTTTTTCTCACGCTCTTTTAATCGGTCGTTTTTTAAAACGGAAAGGACTTCGTCGGCAGCCCCGCACAAAATATCCCGAGGTTGGTCTCCTAAAGCTTCTTGTAGGAAACTGAGTAGGACTTCGTATGTTTGGCGCGTTTCTTGTGTTTTGGGGCGGTAGACAATTCCGACCATTTCGTCCACACCTTCTGATAGTAAAGTTGCGCCTTTCATGCGCGTGAAATCATACTGAGCTTCATCACGCTTTTGACGTCTATAAAATTTTAGTTTATTACCGTGAAAACAAATTAATTAAGTACTTACTTTACTTTCCGTTCCTCAGCTTTACCAGGTTTGGTCCTCTGATGCCTGTCCCCCATTCGAGTCCCGGATAATTTTCCCACAAGGGACATAACTTCTCCAGTCGCCTCATCTCTGCTGCGTCTTTCAATGAGACGCACATCGGCTTGCAGTACAAGATTTGAGTTCTAAACAAACAACGTAACCTAAACGTTTTGATGTAAACACGTTACACTAATCAATTGCACTGAAATATGTATTTTAATTTATGAATAATTAATATTAGAAAGTGTTGGGTGTATTTTTAGCTAATAAATAAGTAATATAACAGTACTAACCGCTTTGTATTCATATTGAAGCTGCCTCGCAGCAGCATCCGCCATTTTAACTCAACTATCAATGAGCTTCTTTACCGGCACGGTCAGTTGGCGACACTGTACAGCAAAAATTAGAAATAACCAATATTATATTGTTTAAATTATTTATTCTAATATATTATTATATTAGTATCGATTTTATGTATTATATTAATGAATTAATAAATATTTTTCAAATTTGTACCAAATTTGTGTCAAATATTTTCCCTACTATTTTATATAATCTATGGTGGGTATCTGTCAGTTTTTGTTCTATAAATAGCGATTAATATATTGTTTAAATTATTTATTCGAATATATTATTGATTAATCGAATATTAGTATTAATTTTATGTATTATATTAATAAATTAATGAATATTTTTTTAATTTGTACCAGATTTGTATCACATATTGCCCCTACTATTGTATATAATCTGTGGGTAGCTGTCAGTTGCTAGATTGTCAATTTTTGTTGTATAAATAGCAATGGAGACAAAAAGCGTGGGATTGTGCGATAAAATCGGAATATATTTGTCCGAATTAGAAAAATGGTACAAAATAAATTATAAATAATCTGAATGGAACAAATTATGGTATGTATTTTAGGCCAACGTGGCAAAATATAATATTGGGGCAGTTTCTATCATTACTGTTGTGCATTCTAACCATACTGTCCCATTATATGAACAAGGGGACAGTTGTTTTGCCCACCGGGCAGAGCTTTCCACACTACATGTTGTTGTGCGTAATTTACACAATATGGCTTGCTTGTCGCGGTGGGAATAATGGCTTAATATCCGTATTAAAAACCAGGGGCTGGAGGTATTTCTTGTTGAGTTTGATCGATGTCCAGGCGAATACTTTAATATCTGCCTCACATCAGTTCACCACAATAGCAAGCATTCAGGTCTGACTTGTTGCATGATCATTTTAATAATCATAATCATTTCATTTACTAATTTGTGGCTTTCAGTTGTTGGGGTGTGTAGCAATTCCGGTGGCCTTAGTACTAACATGTCTAGTGCTTGGCGTTCGTTACCGCATGGTTCATATTGTTGCTATTTCTGTTTGTCTGTTGGGAGTTGGATGTCTAGTTTGGGCTGATTGCGACGAACAGAAATCTAATGGTATTTAAATGCTTTTTCTTGTCTAGACGTAGTTCATTTTTATTATTTTTCTACTGACCCGGCCCCAAATTTTGCCTACTGTCTACATTTTATCCCAAAACAAAATAAATTTCAATAATTTATTGAATATTCCAGTTTGCTTGACAATAATTCCTGAATGGGGATGAATTTTACATCCCTCGAACCTTCCTTTAAATCCTTACGAAATTTCATAACCTTTGAGTCACTCTTTAAGGGATGAATTAATATTTTATTGCAAAGGAACATGAATAAATTTAATTAATTATTGGATATTTCAATTTGTCAATAATACCTCAACAGGGTTGAAATTTGAATTGATTTCTAGTTTATGCATCCCTTGAACCTTCCTTTAAGTCCATACAAAATTTTAAAATTTTTGGGCCACTTGTTTACAAATAAGACAGTATTTTGTTTTAAGGGAACGCGCAAACTTAGTCAGCTATTAAATCATGAATAATTCCTGAATGGGGGTGAATTAAAAATCTATTTTTGGACTATACATCCCTTGAACCTTTTTTTAAGTCCTTATTAAATTGCACAATTTTTGGGCCTCTCATTTATGGGTAAATAAATATTTTGTTTCAAGAGAGCTTCAACGAATTACATCATTTACTAAATTATTAATAATTTCTGAAAAGGGGGTGAATTTAAAATTCAATTTTTGACTACACATCCCTTATTAAAGCTTCTTTTGAATCTATATGAAGTTTAAAAAAATTTTGGGCCTCTCATTTAGGGGTAAATCAATATTTTATCTTGAGGGTGATTTTTTATTAAATTATTAATAACTCCTAAATGGAGATGAATTTGTGATTATATTTTAGGGTACGCACCCCTTGAACCTTCCTTTGGGTCTACACGAAATTTGACAATTTTTGGGCTTTTCATTTAGGGATAAATCAATATTTTGTCTTGAGGGAAATTAGACAAATTATGTCTAATAAATTTTTAATAATTCCTGAAAGGGGTGAATTTAAAATTCAATTTTTGACTACACATCCCTTATTAAACCTACTTTTAAGTCTGTATGAAGTTTAAAAAATTTTTGGGCCACTCATTTAGGGTCGAATCAATATTTTATCTTGAAGATTTTTTATTAAATTATTAATAACTCCTAAATGGGGATGAATTTGTGATTATCTTTCAGGGTACGCACCCCTTGAACCTTCCTTTGGGTCTACATGAAATTTGACAATTTTTGGGCTTTTCATTTAGGAATAAATCAATTTTTTGTCTTGAGGGAAATTAGTCAAATTATATCTAATAAATTAATAATAATTCCTGAAAGGGGATGAATTTAAAATTCAATTTTTGTCTACACATCCCTTATTAAACCTTCTTTTAAGTCTATATGAAGTTTAAAAAGTTTTTGGGCCACTCATTTAGGGGTGAATCAATATTTTATCTTAAGGGAGATTTTTTATTAAATTATTAATAACTTTCAAATGGGGATGAATTTGTGATTATCTTTCAGGGTACGCACCCCTTGAACCTTCCTTTGGGTCTACATGAAATTTGGCAATTTTTGGGCTTTTCATTTAGGAATAAATCAATATTTTATCTTGTTGGAGAGTAGACAAATTTTATCATCTACTAAAATATCAATAATTCCTAATCGGGGGTGAATTTGGAATTTATTATCACAATACGCATCCCTTAAACTTTCTTCTAAGTCCATAAAAAGTTTTAAAATTTTTGGGCCTCAGATAATTTAAATAAATTAAATATTCCAATTTGGATATTAATAAAACTTCTAAGGGGATGAATTTGAAATTCACTTTTTAACAACGCATTCCTTGAACCTTCCTTCAAGTTTTTATGAAATTTTAAAATTTTTGGGTCACCCATTTTGGGATAAAACAATATTTTATTTTGAGGGAACTTAAACAATTATATTATTTATTAAATTATTAATAATACCTAGACGGGGATGAAATTCAAATTTATTTTTCGGGTTCACATTCCTTGAACCTTCCTTTAGGTCCATATAAAATTGCAAAATTTTTGGGCCCCTCAGTTCAGAATGAATAAATATTTAGTCTTGAAAGAGTTTCAACAAATTATATTCTTAATTAAATTATTAATATTGCCTGAAAGGGAATAAATTTGACATTTATCTTTTAACAACACATCCCTTAAACCTTCCCTCAAATCTATATAAAATTTCACAATTTTTGAGCTTTCCATTTCAGAATAAATTAATATTTTGTTTTAAGAGAGCTTCAACAAATTATACCACGTATTAAATCATTAATAATTCCTGGAAGGGGATGATTTCAAATTTTACATCCCTCTAACCTTCTTTTAAATCCATATTATATTTTGACAATTTTTGGGCCAATCATTAAGGAATAAATAAATATTTTGTCTTAAAAAAGCAAAGGAAAAATAATATGTATTAAATTATTAATAATTCCTGAAAGGGGATGAATTTTATATTCAATTTTTAATCACACATCCCTTGAAGTTTCCTTCAAGTCCATATTAAATTTGATAATTTTTGGGCCGCCCATTTTGGGACA
Organism: Dromius quadrimaculatus; assembly: GCA_963989225.1. NCBI lineage: Eukaryota > Metazoa > Arthropoda > Insecta > Coleoptera > Carabidae > Dromius > Dromius quadrimaculatus. Next base: position 64,956,014 of record OZ022326.1, read on the forward strand.
AATTAATATTTTGTTTTGAGAGAGCTTGAACAAATTATTTTTAATGTCTGAATGGGGATGAATTTTTAATTCACTTTTTGAGTAAACATCCCTTAAATCTTCTTTCAAACCCTTATGAAATTTCAAAATTATTGGGCCAATCATTTAAGAATAAATTAATATTTTGTCTTGATGGAAATTAAACGAATTATATCATGAAATAAATTAATATTGTCTAAAAGGGGATGAATTTGGAATTCATTTTTTGACTACACATCCCTTAAACATTCTTTCAAGTCCATATGAAGTTTAAAAAAAATTTGGGCCTCTCATTTAGGGATAAATCGATATTTTGTTCTGATTAATCTTAGATAAATTATTTATTGATTGAATTATTAATAATACCTGAAAGGGGATGAATTTAAAATTCATTTGTTGATTAGGCACCCCTTTAAACCCTCTTTCAAGCCCAAAATAAAGTTTTAATTTTTTTGGGTCACCCATTTTGGGATAAGTCTTGATTGAGCTAGAACAAAATATATTATTAATTAAATTTGGAATAATTCCTGAATGGGGATGAATTTTGAATTCATTTCTCGAGTTTTCATCCCTTAAACCTTCTTTCAATCTCATATTAAATTTGATAATTTTTGGGCCACCCATTTTGGGATAAATCAATATTTTGGTTTGATTGAGCTAAAATAAATTGTTTTTTATTAAATTTGGAATAATTCTTGACTGGGGGTGAATTTTGAGTTCATTTCTTGACGTTTTCATCCCTTGAACTTTCTTTGAAGTCCATATAAAATTGCAAAATTTTTGGGTTATCCGTTTTGGAATAAATCAATAAGTCTTTAATATCCCAAAAATTTCGATATCGGTGCTTTTGTTTTGTTGAGTGTCTTGTTTTTCGGTGCTGTATAAATGCTTTTCTTAGGAAAAAACCAACTGATGGGCGATATGCTCTGTTTGGGTGGCGCAGTACTAACCACTGTTGTAACTGTCTTACAAGAATTATCTGTTAAAACAACAGATGTCGTTGAATATCTCGGCCTTCTGGGATTATTTGGTAGTATTGTCAGTGGGATTCAAATGTATTAACCCCCAACTAATTTATTCCAAAATACAAATAAAATTGTTTTAGGTTGTTGCTGGAAAAGCAGCCCTTGATGGTGACGCAAGTGGACAACCCCATACCATTTTTATTATTGGTGATATATGCAACTTTACAATTCATTTATTTTTCTCTCATCGCTCTGATGATTCAAAATACAAGTGCAACCGCTTTGCATTTGTCTTTACTTTCAGCCAACTATTACTCATTTATTATTGGGACTTTATTCCTAGGTTACAAGGTTTGTTTCTGAAATTATTTAATGCATAATTTTAACTGTTTTTTTAATAGGTCCACGTTTTATATTTCGTTTCATATTTTGTGATGATGTGTGGGGTGTTTATATTTTCGATAAAAAACGCCCCAATTGCTGTGCAACACACGCAACATGTCGAGCGAGACCGAGGAGAGCGTAGCGATAGAATCTTGATGGATCGGCATGGTAGTCACCAAAATTCGGTTGCCTCTGATGGTACAGTAGAATTACTGGCCAATATGAGCTCCCTAACATTCGCCGCTGAAAATTTACAGCATAGTGTAAGTAGTGACACAACTTTTACGTCTTTTTATGGAAGTAATGTAAATTTTCCTCCAACTAGCGCTCATAAACATAAAAAATAATATGTTACTAAAGATTTACTGTTGGTTTTAGTCGTACCGATTTTAAACTTTAGTTTACAAGAAAATGTGAACAAATAGGATTAAGGTGCATTTACAACCATTTTGGACTTTTTTAAAATTCAAATTAGTTGTAAATCAAACGAATTTTGTACTATAATAAATATTGTAAGCTTTTTTTTCACTTTTTAAACATTGTACTACTTATACGAATTAATTAAGTCTCCTAATTAACTTTGTGATATACAATTAATCATCAATAAATAATACTCAAGGAAAAGTCGTCAAATATTTAATTACCTATTTTTCTTTACAGGGATTATTAGATAAAATAGTTTCTGCCCACTTTTATCCTTAAAGTACTCTGTTATCATAACTCCAACACACAAAATTGTAATTTTTTCAACAAAATCATTCTAGAACGTTTCTGGAGCTTGCTGAGACATTCTACAACGTTCTGGAATGTTTCAGAACGCTTTCAACTACTATATAACATTTAGGAGTGTTCTAAAATATTCTGGAACATTTTGGAATGTTCTAAAACATTTCACAACGTTCTAGAATGTTTCAGAACACTTTGGAGCTTGCTGAAATATTCCACAATGTTCTGGAATATTTCAGAACGTTTTAAACTACTGTATGACGTTTAGGAGTGTTTCAAAATATTTTGAAACATTTCACAACGTTCTTAAGCCTTCTGGAACACTTTATAATATTGTAGAATTTCTTGAAACATACTAAAACGTTCTAAAGTCTTTTTGAAATATTAATGATTCATTTAGGGTTATTCTAAAACGTTTGACAACAGTGGAGAGCAAAATTTCCAAAGTTTTCTTGACTTTTAATTAATTTGGAACTTTTTAAAGTATTTTGAAGCTTTCTAAAATATTCGGAGAACATTTTTCAAGCCCTTGGGATATTATGGAACATTTTGTAACGTTCTGAAACAAAATCGTCAAATTTTTTCAATATGAAACAATTTTGAGATATTTTAGAGAGTTTAGAAATATTCTGGAACATTTTGGAATATTCTGAAACGTTCTAAAATATTTTACAACATTCTGGAATATTTTGGAGCGTCCTGGAACATATTATAACATTTTAGAATATTTTCTGAGACGTTCTAGAATGCTTAGAGCTATCTTACGAAATTCTGGAATATTTTAGAACGTTCTAAAATATTTCACAACGTTTTCAAGCGTTGTGGAACATTGTATCACATTCTAAAATGTTTTGAAACATTCTAAAGCGTTCTTAAGTCTGTTGAAATATTCAAGGATGATTTTGCAATCATTTCGGAACATTTTGGAATATTGTATACCATTCTAAAACGTTCTAGAGTGCTTCAAATTATTCTAGAACATAATAAAATATTTTACAACGGTCTAAAGCGTTCTAGAACATTTTATAGCATTCTACAATGTTTTCAAATATTCTAAAATGTTCTCAAGTTTGTTGTAATATTTAAGAATCATTTTGAATTCATTTCGGGATATTTTGGAATATTCAGGAGTTTTTAGGAACGCTCTAGAGTGCTCCAAAATATATTTGGACATTTTGGAATATTGTATAACGTTTAGGAGTTTTCTGAGCCGTTCTAGAGTGCTGAGAGTTAAATTACGACTTTTGGAATATTTTAGAACGTTATAAAATATTTTACAAAGTTCTGGAATGTTTCAGAACGTTTTTAAGCGTTCTGGAACATTTTATAACGTTCTTAAATGTTTGAAACATTCTAAAGCGTTCTTAATTCTGTTGAAATATTTAAGAATTATTTTGAAATCATTTCGGATCATTTTATAACATTCAGCAGTTTTCTGAAACGTTCTGGAGTGCTTCAAATTATTCTAGAACATTCTAAAATATTTTACAACATTATAAACGGTTCTGGAACATTTTATAGCATTCTAAAATGTTTTTAAATATTTTAAAACGTTCTAAAGTCTTTTGAAATATTTAAGCATTATTTTGAAACCATTTCGGAACATTTTGAAATATTGTATAACATTCAGCAGTTTTCTGAAACATTCTGGAGTGCTTCAAATTATTCTAGAACATTCTAAAATATTTTACAACGTTCTAGAGCCTTCTAGAACATTTTACAGCATTCTACAATGTTTTGAAATATTCTAAAACATTCTAAAGTATTTTGAAATATTTAAGGTTTATTTTAAAACGTTCTTCAACATTCTACAATGTCCTAAAACGTTTTAGAAAATCAGCAGAGATTTCAGGATTTAAAATCAATTTGGAACCATCTTAGATTGTCCTAAAATATTTAGGTGCATTCTGGAAGGCTGCAAAATATTTTGAAAGTGTTCTGAAACATTCCTGAATATCTTAGAATGTTTCAAAAAGTCTTGGTATATTCTACAAGGTTCTGATACGTTTTAGAATATCATGGAGCAAAAAAGGTAAGGTTTTTCTCAATATAAAATTATTCTGAAACGTTTTAGAGTACTCTGAAACATTCTAGCTCATTTTGTAATGCTTTTAAGTCTTCTGGAACATTTTAATAAATTTCATAACGTTCTGAAGTGTTTTGGGGTATTTTAAAATGTTTTAAAGCAGTCTGGGATGTTTTAAAATATCATGAAATGTTCTAAAATATTCCACGACGTTTTGGGAACTTCCGGAACGTTGTAGAATATTTTGAAAGTGAATTAATCAAGATTTTGTTGACATTAAACCATTCTAAAATGTTCTGAATTATTTTGGAAAATTTCACAACGTTCTAGAATGTTCCAGAATGTTTTTAAGCGTTCTGAGACATTGTATAACATTCTGAAATGATTTGAAACATTTCTCAACATCCTACAATAGTTTTAAACAATCCAAAACATTTTGGAACCTTTTAGAAGATCATGTAACGTTCTAGAATATTCCAGAATCTTCTTAAGCATTCAAAAAATATTTTAAAGTCATTCTGAAATGGTTCAAAACATTCGTCAACATCCTACAATATTTTCAAACAATCCAAAACATTCTGGAAATTTTTAGAAGATTATGTAACGTTCTACAATATTCCAGAATGTTTCTAAGCATTCTGGGACATTGTATAACATTCTGAAACATTTTAAAGTCATTCTGAAATATTCCTATAATATTTTTAAACACTCCAAAACGTTCTGGCACCTTTTAGAAGATTATGTAGCGTTCTAGAATAGTCCAGAATATTTTTAAGCGTTCTGAGACATTGTATAACATTCTCAAATATTTTTAAGTCATTTTAAAATGGTTTAAAACATTCCTCAACATCCTACAATATTTCAAACAATCAAAAACGTTCTGGAACCTTTTAGAAGATAATGTAACGTTCTAGAATATTTTAGAATGCTTTTAAGCGTTCTGGGACATTGTATAACATTCTGAAATATTTCAAAGTTGTTCTAAAATGGTTTAAAACATGCCTCCACATCCTACAACAGTTTTAAACAATCCAAAAAGTTCTGGAACCTTTTAGAAGATTATGTAACGTTCTAGAATATTCCAGAATGTTTTTAAGCGTTCTGGTACATTGTATAACATTCTGAAATATTTTAAAGTCATTCCGAAATAATGCAAACAATTTCTCAACATTCTACAATCTTTTTAAACAATCCAAAACGTTCTGGAACCTATTTGAAGATTATGCAACGTTCTAGAGTATTCCAGAATGTATTTAAGCGTTCTGGGACATTGTATAACATTCTGAAATATTTTCAAGTCATTCTGAAATGGTTTCAAACATTCTTCAACATTCTACAATATTTTTAAACAATTCAAAACGTTCTGGAACGCTTTAGAAGATTATGTAACGTTCTAGAATATTTTAGAATTTTTTTAAGTGTTCTTGGACATTGTACCACATTCTGAAATATATTAAAGTCATTCTGAAATTGTTTAAAACATTCCTAAACATTTCACAATATTTTTAAACAATCTAAAACGTTCTGGAACCTTTTAGAAGATTATGTAACATTTTAGAATATTCCAGAATGTTTTTAAGTCATTCTTTATAAGATTCTAAAGCATTTTTTAGCTTCTGGAATATTTTGGAACATTGTAAAACGTTCAGAAGTGTTTCAAAATATTCCTGGAACATTTTAAAATATTTTAGAATATTGTATAATGTTCTAGAGTGCTGTGAAACATCTTGGAGCATTCTGGAATGTTCTTAAATATGTTTTAAGTCTTCTTGTGTATTTTAGAACATATTATAACGTTCTGGAGTCTTATGGAACATTTTGCGAATGTTTTATAACGATCTAGGATATTTTATAATGTTCTGAAATATTTTACAGTAAGTTGGAATGTTTCAGAATATAGTGGCCAGCGCCCTGGAGTGTTATGGAACATTCTGTGCAGTTCTGGGCTATTTCGGAATACTTTGAAACATTTTATTAAATTTTTGAGAGCTCTGAAACATTTTAAAATATCCTGGAACATTCTAGAAAGTTCTCGGACATTTCACGACGTTCCTAAGCCTTCTTGTATATTTTGAGACATTTTATAACGATTTTGAGTGTTTTAGAACATTCCACAAATGTTTTATTACGTTTTAGGATATTGTATAACGTTTTAAAATATTCTACAACATTCTGGAATGTTTTAGAACATTTAACAAAGTTCTGGGATATTTCAGAACATTTTATTACATTTTTGAGATGTTTTACGCTGCTTTGAAACGTTTTGAAATATCCAGAAGCACTCTAAAATGTTTTCGGACATTTTATAATATTCTTGAGACTTCTTGTATATTTTGGGACATTTTATAACGTTTTTGAGTGTTCCAGAACAATCTACGAATGTTTTTTAACGTTTAGAAATATTCCCACAGCGTTCTGAAATGTGTTTGTATTGTAAAATTAGAAAAAAAATCAGAATATTGCAATTTTGAATGTTGGATAAATTAAAAAAAAATATTAAATGGTCAAATAAATCATGCAATAATTACATACATCACGTAATAATCAATAGATCGACTAATTACTATTTTCTCCTCGATCTGGACTGGAAGCCCGAGAACCCTCACTACCGGAAACCGATTTTCTGGATACAGGCGATCCAGACCGGCTACGACTTCCGGAACGACTTCTACTTCTTGATTTTGATTTGACTGAAGCACTTCTTGACTTACTTCTTGATCGGGATTTACTTCTTGATCGAGATTTGCTTCTCGAACGGGATTTACTTCTTGATCGGGATTTGCTTCTTGAACGGGATTTACTTCTTGATCGGGATTTACTTCTTGAACGGGATTTACTTCTTGATCGGGATTTACTCCTTGATCGGGACTTGCTTCTTGAATGTGATTTGCTTCTTGATTTTGATCTACTTTTGGATTTGGATCTGGAGCGACTTCTGGATCTTGAACGGGAGCCAGATTTCGATCTGCTGCGTGACCTGGATCCAGATTTACTGCGAGATCTACTCCGAGATCTCGAGCGGTCTGAGTCCGATTCAATTCGTCGTTTGCCTCTTCCGCCTGCGCCACTTCCGCTTTCATCCCCGCTTGCGATTTTAAGCTTCCCGCTATCGCTATCCGATTCGCTGGTAGAAATCGTGGCTTTGGAAACAATTCGGCTTTTTTGTTTTGCACTAAGTCCGTCCTCATCTTTGGCTTTCTGTTTGGAGTCTTTACTTTTGCGACTGCGTTTATTTTTCGGGCGGTCGCTGTCACTGTCCGAACCTCCGCGGTCTTGTTTTTCTCTGCGTCGCCGTACGCTGCTCTTTTTTTTGCGCTCGGGAGTTCGGCGGCGTTTTTTCTTTTCGCGAGGCTCGCCTGCCCTTTCTGCATTATTATCATTATCACTACCCCCCGAATCGCTGATATATTGATCCTTCCGGCTGCGCCCTTTGCCTCTGGCTGATTTTTCGCTAGGCATGTCGCCGAAAACCAAAGCATTTTTGGTTTTTTCTTTGTATTCTTGACGCGTGAGCAACATTTGCTCCTTCTTTTGACGCCTTTCTTCTTCCATGCGTTTCTGGAAACCAAATCATAATAAAAAAATTACATATAAGTAAACAAAAATCACCTGTTCTTCAATTTGGCGCATTTTAAACGCAGTTCGCTCTTCGTCCTGCTTACGACGTAACAGTCGTTCTTCTTCATCCAATCTTCGAGCCCTACCGACGTGATATTGAGCTTGAGAGAGCAAATCTTGACACTGTCGTGCTTCCAAACCAGCAAGAGTTACATCGTAACGCATACGATCTCCGTGAACTGATAAATATGTGAAATATCTACAAAAACAAATAATACAAACATTTTTAAGTGTTCTGAAATATTGTAGGACATTTTAAAACATTCTGGAGTTTTTTTGAACGCTCTGGAGTGCTTCAGAACATTCCACAAATGTTTTCAAACATTCCATAACGTTCTGCAATGTTCCGGAACGCTCTGAGACATTTTGGAACATTGTAAAATGTTCAAAAACATTTCAGAGCATTATTTAACGATCTAGAATTTTCTAAAACCTTTTAAGACCATTCTGCAATATTCTGAAACATTCCACAATGTTTTCAGGCCTTCGTACATATTTTAGAACATTCACTGAAAATTTTATAAAGCTTTGGGACATTGTGTAACATTTTGTAACAATCTAGTCTTATAAAATATTTTAGGATCATTCTTAGACATCCTACAATGTTCTCAAACAATCCAAAACATTCTAGAACCTATTAGAAGATTATGTAACGTTCTAGAATATTCCAGAATGTTTTTAAGCATTCTGGGACATTGTATAACATTCTGAAATGGTTTGAAATATTCCTCAACATCTTACAATATTTTCATACATTCCAAAACGTTCTGCAACCTTTTAAAAGATTATGTAACGTTCTAGAATATTCCAGAATGTTTTTAAGCATTCTGGGACATTGTATAACATTCTGAAAAATTTTAAAGTTATCCTGAAATGGTTTAAAACATTTCTCATCATCCTACAATATTTTCAAATAATCCAAAACGTTCTGGAACCTTTTAGAAGATTATGTAACGTTCTAGAATATTCCAGAATATTTTTAAGCGTTCTGGAACATTGTATAACATTCTGAAATATTTTAAAGTCGTTCTGAAATGGTTTAAAAGATTCCTCAACATCCTACAATATTTTTAAACAATGCAAAACGTTCTCACACCTTTTAGAAGATAATGTAACGTTCTATAATATTCCAGAATGTTTTTAAGCGTTCTGGGACATTGTATAACATTATGAAATATTTTAAAGTCATTCTGAAATGGTATAAGACATTCCTCAACATCCTACAATATTTTTAAACAATCCAAAACGTTCTGGAACCTCTCAGAAGATTAGGTAGCATTCTAGAATATTCCAGAATGTTTTTAAGCGTTCTGGGACATTGCATACCATTCTCAAATATTTTAAAGTCGTTTTGAAATCCTAAAATATTTTTGTAAACAATCCAAAACGTTCTGGCACCTTTTAGAAGATTATGTGACGTTCTAAAATATTCCAGAATGTTTTTAAGCGTTCTGGGATATTGTATAACATTCTGAAATATTTTAAAGTAATTCTGAAATGGTTTAAAATATTCCTCAACATCCTACAATATTTTTAAACAATACAAAACGTTCTGGAATCTTTTAGAAGATTATTAACATTCTAGAATATTCCAGAATGTTTTTAAGCGTTCTGCGACATTGTATAACATTCTGAAATATTTTAAAGTCATTCTGAAATGGATTAAAAAATTCCTCAACATCCTACAATATTTTTCAACAATCCAAAACATTCTGGAACCTTTTAGAAGATTATGTAATGTTCTAGAATATTCCAGAATGTTTTTAAGCGTTCTGGGACATTGTGTAACACTGAAATATTTTAAAGTCGTTTTGAAGTGGTTTAAAACATTCCTCAACATCCTACAATATTTGTAAAGAATCCAAAACGTTCTGGAACCTTTTAGAAGATTATTAACGTTCTAGAATATTCCAGAATGTTTTTAAGCGTTCTGGGACATTGTATAACATTCTAAAATATTTTAAAATCGTTCTGAAATAGTTTCAAACATTCCTCAACATCCTACAATATTTTTGAACAATTCAAAACGTTCTGGAACCTTTTATAAGATTATGTGACGTTCTAAAATATTCCAGAATGGTTTCAAGCATTCTAGGACATTGTATAACATTCTGAAATATTTTAAAGTCATTTTGAAATGGTTTCAAACATTTCTCAACATTCTACAATATCTTTAAACAATCTTAAACATTTAGAGTATTTTGTGCCAAGCCTCAAAAATATTTTAGGATCATTCTATAATATTTTCAAACATTCAACGATATTTTGGAACATTTTATAACGTTCTGAAGAGCTCTAGAACGTTCAGCGAATTTTTTATAAAGTTTGGGGATATTTTGGAACATTTTAAGATACTTTGGAAAGTTGCGTGGCTTTTTCAAACATTCCACAATGTATTAAAATATTCTGGAACATTGTATAACGTTCTGGAATATTTTAGAAAAATCTGTATAAAATATTTTAGGGTCATTCTGGAATATTCTCAGACATTCCATGATATCCTCGAGCTTTTTTATTAATTTTGGAACATTTTTGCATATTGTATAACGTTCTGGAACATTCTAGGATACTTCTGGCAAATTATAAAACTTTTTAAAGCTTTCTAGAGCATTCTGTAGCAATCTAGAATCTTCTAAAATATTTTAGGGTTATTTTGGAATGTTATTGAACATCTTGGAACACTTTATAACATTTTGGAATGTTCTGTAATATTTTGACATATTTTAGAGTCCTCCTAGAATATTCTAAGACATTCTTCAATATCCTGTAATATTTTACAATACCCTAAAGTATTTTTAGACGTTTTACACTATCCTGAAGAAAATAATCAAGATTTTCTTAGCATTAAATTATTATAGAGTGTTCTTAAATGTTTTGGAATATTGCAGAACGTTCTGGAACATTTTTGAACATTCCACAATGTTCTAAAGCATTCTAAAACATCTTGGAACAAAATCGTCAAGGTTTTCTTAAAAAAAAATTGTTCTAGAATTCTAGAATACTTTGGACGATTTTAAAATATTCTCGAGCATTTTTGAATGTTCTGAAACATTTTTGCATATTTTAGAACATTTTATAACGTTTTGAAAGCTCTGAAATATTTAAGATTACTTTGGAATTTTGTAAAGCGTTTTCCAACAATTCTGGAACGTTTTGACACTTTTAGAAATTTTGTATTTCGTTTCCAGAACATTCTATAACGATCTAGAGTCTTCTACAATATTTTAGAGCTATCCTGGACTGTTATTAAACATCTTGTAACATTTTGAAGTGTTCTACAACTTTCCTGGAATATACTTGAACGTTTCACAACTTCTGGAACGTTCTGAAAGATTCTACAATGTTCTAAAATATTTTCGGGCCATTTTAGAATGTTCTAAGGCATTCTGGAATATTCTACAACATTCTAGAATATTTTTAAACGTTTCACAACATAGCAGAACATTTTAGACTAGATTGGAACGTTCTGGGACACTTTAGGACATTATATAGCGTTCTGGAATGTTCTGAAACATTCCACAACGTTCAGAAATATTTTAGGACCATTTTAGAATGTTCTCAGACATTCCACAATTTTCTCAATCCTTCTTGTACATTAAATAACGATACACTGAATATTCTATGAAGCTTTGGGACATTTTGAGACATTGCATAAAATTCTGAAACATTCTAGAGCATTTTGTAATGATTTAGAGTCTTATAAAATATTTTAAGATCATTATGGAATATTTTCAGACATTCCGCAATGTTCTCAAACCTTTTTGCCTATTTAGAACGTTTAGAAGTACTCTAGAACATTCCAAGATACTTTGGAGTGTTACGTAGCGTTCTAAGACATTCCACAATGTTTTGGAATATTCAGGAACGCTCTGGGACATTTTGAAACATTTTGCAACGATTTAGAGTCTTCTAAAATATTTTAGAGTTATTCTAGAATGTTATTAAACATCTTTCAACATTCTGAAATATACTCAAATATTTTTGGAACGTTTTAGAAAATTGTGAGACAAAATCATCAAGGTATTTTCAAAATGAAATCATTCTGGAACGTTCTGAAGCATTCTGGGACACCTTAGAACATTGTATAATGTTTTGAAACGTACTGTAATATTCTGGGGCATTCTGACATATTTTAGGGTCGTTCTAGAATATTCTACGACATATACAATATCGTAAAACATTTTCTCCAACACTGTTTTAGAATTTGCATATTCCATAACCAAAAATTATGTTGGAACGAATGATATTCCATGAAATCGTTTAGAATGATTCCGTATGCCGTTTAGAATGATTCTGTACGACATTATAATCATTTCGACGAATCAGAAGCTGTTAGTTTGGCTACTACCATGGTTACTTCCTAACAATTCAAGTATTCATATCTGGATTTACGTTTGACATTTAATATTTTTTTAAGCCTCCTCTGAAATATTGGTGAGTTTCCAAAACCTTGTTAGAGAAAGTATAGTCTACAATATGTTTGGAATGGCGTATTCCACACTCGCGAACCGTAATCCTCGCCTTCGGCTCGGTTTACAAACTTTTCGCTCGTTTAGAATATAGGCCATTCCAATACTTATTGTAGAATATACTATTCAAACATTTGAGAATATTCCAGAATATTTTAGACTATTCTGGAGAAAAATCGTCAACGTTTTCTTGATATGAAATTATTATGGAACGTTTTGAAAGTGTTTTGTAACATTTTGAGAGCAATTTGGGACATTTTTGAACATTGCATAACGTTCTGGAGTGTTTTAGAACATTCCACAACGTTTTGGAATGTTTAGAAACGTTCTGGGACACTTTGAAACGTTGTATAAATTTCAGGAGCGAAATCGTCAAGGTTTATTAACATGAAATCATTCTGGTATAGTTTGGTACATTGTATAACGTTGTAGAAGATTATTAACGTTCTAGAATATTCCTGAATGTTTTTAAGCGTTCTGGGACATTTTAAGACATTCTGAAATATTTTAAAGTCATTCTGAAATGGTTTCAAACATTTCTCAACATCCTACAATACTTTTGAACCATCCAAAACATTCTGGAATCTTTTAGAAGATAATGTAACGTTCTAGAATATTTCAGAATGTTTTTAAACGTTCTGGGACATTGTATAACATTCTGAAATATTTTGAAGTCATTCTGAAATGATTTCAAACATTTCTCAACATCCTACAATATTTTTAAACAATGCAAAACGTTCTGGAACCTTTTAGAAGATTATGTAATGTTCTAGAATATTCCAGAATGTTTTCAAGCATTCTGGGACATTGTATAACATTCTGAAATATTTTAAAGTCATTCTGAAATGGTTTCAAACATTCCTCAACATTCTAGAATACTTTTAAACAATTCAAAACGTTCTGGAACTTTTTAGAAGATTATGTAACGTTCTAGAATATTCCAGGATGTTTTTAAGCATTCTTGGACATTGTAAAATATTCTGAAATATTTTAAAGTCATTCTGAAATGGTTTAAAACATTCCTCAACATCTTACAATACTTTTAAACAATCCAAAACATTCTGGAATGTTTTTGGAACATTTGAGGACATTTTGGAGCATTGTATTAAGTTTTGAAACTGTACAGAACATTCTATAACCTTCTGAAATGTTTTACAGTTATTTTGGAATGTTATTAAACACTTTCTGTATCCTGAAATTTTCTACAACATTCTAGAGCAAAATAAAATTATGGAACGTTCAGGCACACTTTGGAACATTGTATGATATTTTAGAGCGTTCTGAAATACATTAGAGTCATCCTAGAGAGTTCTAAGACGTTCCTCAATATACTGGAATATACTACATCATCCGGAAATATTTTTGAATGCTTCACAACGTACTGGAACGTTTTAGACTATTCAGGAGGAAATTGTTGAGGTTTCTTGAGATGAAATTATTATGGAAAGTGTTAGGACACTTTAGGACATTTAATATAGCGTTCTGGGATGTTCTGAAACATTCTACAACGTTCCTAAATATTATGGAAAAAAATTATCAAGATTTTTCAACATGAAATTATTCTGTAACATTTTGAAGCGTTTTGGTACATTTTGAAGCATTCTAAACCGTTTTAGAATGGTGTTAAAGTGTTCCAAAATGTTCTAAGACAACTTTGAACATCTTGAAATGATCTACAAAAACCTGAAATATTTTTGAATGTTCTACAGCGTTCTGTAACGTTTTAGACTATTCTGTAGATAAATGGTCAAAGTTTTCTTGACATAAAATTATTATAGAATGTTCTGAAGTGTTTTGAAACATTGTATAACGTTCTGGAGTGTTTTAAAACATTCCACAGCGTGCTGGAGCACTTTGAAACAGTTTAGAGCGCTCTAAAATGTTTTGAAATACTTTAGAGTCATTTTAAAATGTTTTAAGACATTTTACAGCATCCTGAAATATTTTTAAACGTTTCACAACGTGCTCAAACGTTTTAGATTATTCTGGAGGAAAATTATTAAGGTTTTCTTAACATCAAATTATTATACAACGTTCTGAAGTGTTTTGAAACATTCTAAAATAACTTTAAAGCAATCTGGGGAATTTTTAAACATTGTACAACGTTCTGGAATTCTCTGAAACGTTTTAGAAAATTCTGGAGGAAAACGTGAAGCTTTTCATTTTGTTTTCAAGCCTTTCGAGACATTTTGAAACATTGTATAACGTTCTTGACAGTTCTTAAAATTTCACAACGTTCTAGAATGTTTCAGAATAATATTAAGCGTTCCAGGACATTGTGGAACATTTCAAAACGTTCTGAAACATTGTTTAATACTCTGGAACAAAATTGTCAAAGTTTCCTCATCAAGAAATTATTGTATAACTTTCAGGAGCTTTGTAAGGCATTCCACAATGGTCTAGAATGTTTCAGAAAATTCTGAGACGTTCTGGAACACTTTGGAACATTGTATAACTTCCTGGAACATTTTGAAACGCACTAGTATATTCTAGAATCATTCTGGAACGTTTTGAAGCGTTCTGGAATATTTTGGAGTATTGTGAAACATTTTGGAATGTTCCAGAGTATTTCAAAACATTCTGGAATGTTTGAGGGTTCCGTTTATGGTTATAATACTTACTTATGCGATAAACCGAGTTCGTGGACGGCCTGTAGGACAGTTTGCAGGCTGGATTTTTCATCTTTTAGGATTTGAGTGGCCAAACGTTGTAGAACCAACGCAATATTATATAATAATACTGTGTCCTGTGGGGCAACTCGTCGCGCTTTAAGCAAAACCATTTTTGCTTCTTTTAGCTTACCGGCTTTGAAGTAAGCTCGTGCTAAATATGAATAGCCTTCCACGTGGTGGAATTTGTAGAATTTACGGATACAATTTTCGTACTACAAAAGTAAAAGTTAAATATATTATTTTATTCTATTAATAAATACTTACCATTTGTATGGCGCTGACAAATTGTCTCTGTTCAACATAAATATGAGCAATATTCATCCAAACATCACAAAAATCAGCAGTAGCTTCCCGCACTTGTGCAAAAATATCTCTGGCCTCATTCACGCACCCTTTATGCGCCAAAACAGCCCCAATTCCATTCGCAGCCCAAATATTCCTCGGATCCGTCCTTAATACTTGTTTATAATGCGACAAAGCCCTTTCCTGATGTCTTTTTTCCCTTTCTTTGTCTCTTGTTGGTTGATGTAGCGTCTGCAGCCACACATTCCCCAAAGCAATTAAAGAATACGCGTCTTGAGAAGTCGACGGATTTTTCAACACCCTTTCGAATTTTCTCTGACCAGGTCCCCATTCCATTTTAGCCAAATGTAAGTTTCCCATTAGGGACCAGGCATCGGGGTGCTCGTTGTTTATTTTTAGGGCTTCTTTGAACCAATCGGAAGCTTCGTAAATTTGGCCTTTGTCTCGCGCCATGCAGCCTAAACGAAGGTAGCAATCCACGTAATTTGGATGCTCTTTTATGATGTCTTTGTAAAGTTTTTCTGATTTGTTAAATATACATAAAGCTTCGTTTAAACGAGCTAAATTGTAGGTAGTTGTTACAGCGATTGAATTGTAGTATTGAGGATCTTGTTCGGCTTCGGACTTTGATAAGGCCAGAGATTCTTCCAGGTTTCGCTTCGCTTCTTCCAAATTATTCAACCTGCAGGCAGATAATAATAAATTTAAAATATTTCAAAATTTTTCGAAGGCCTGAGAACGTTGTGAAACATTTTAAGAGTGCTCACAAACATTCCACAACGTTCTGGAATGTTTCAGAACGTTCTCAAGTATTTTAGAACATTTTTGAACATTATATAACGTTCTGGGGTATTCTAGAACCATTCTGGGACATTTTGGAACATTCTAGAGCAAAATATTCAGTTTTTCAACATGAAATCATTCTAGAACGTTGTGAAACACTTCAGAACATTTTAAAGATTGTACAACTTTCTGAAGCTATCTAAAACATTTTGAAACGTTTCAAGAACGTTCTCAACCCTTCTGGAACATTTTGGAATATTGTATAACGCTCTAGAGTATTCTGGAATATTCCAGAACGTTCTGGAGCACTTTGGAACATTTTTAACAACTTTGTATGACATTTTGAAATGTTCTAGAACATTCCATAATTTTTTAGAACATTTTAAAACATTGTTTAATATTCTGAAGCAGAATCGTTAGAATTATTTCAACATTAAATCATTCTAGAACGTTTTTAAGCCTTCTGAAACACTTTGAAACAATAAATGACATTTTGAAACATTCTAGAGCAAAATCTTCAATTTTTTCAACATAAAATAATCGTAGAACGTTTTGAGACACTTCAGAACATTTTAAAACATTGTATAGCTTTCTGGAACTTTCCAAAACATTCTAGAATGTTTCAAGAACGTTCTCAAGCTTTCTGGAACATTGTGTACCGCTCTGGAGTATTCTAAAATATTCCACAACATTCTGAGACATTTTGGAACATTTTTCAACAAAATAGTCAGGGTTTCCTCAACATTAAATCATTCTAAAACGTTCTGCGACCTTTAGGAGCATTGTATTGCATTTTAAAACACTGTGAAACTTCCTTAAGCATTTTGGGACACTTTGAAACATTCTATAACGTTCTGAAGCTTTCTAAAACATTCCACAACATTCTCGAATGTTTCAAAGCGTTTTGGGACATTTGAGAACGTAGTATGACATTTTGAAGTGTTCTAGAACATTCCATAATTTTCTGGGACATTTTCAAACATTGTATAACTTCCTGAAACGTTCTAAGCCATTCCACAACGTTTTGGAATATTTTAGAACGATTTCAAACGTTTTGGACCATTGTATAACTTTCTGGAGCTTTCTAAGACATTTCACAACTTTCTCGAATGTTTCAGAATGCGCTCAATCATTCTGGAACGTTCTAAGCCTTTCAGGAAAATTTCGAAACATTGTATAACTTTCTGGAGTTTTCTAAAACATTCCACAACATTCTCGAATGTTTCAGAGCGTTTTGGGACATTTTAGAATTTTGTATGACATTTTGAAGTGTTCTTGAACATTCCATAACTTTTTGGGACATTTTGAAACATTGTTTAATACTCTGAAGCAAAAACGTTGAAGTTTTCTTAACATTAAATCATTCTAGAATGTTCTGAAGCCTTCTGAAACAATAAATAACATTTTGAAACATTGTATAACTTCCTGAAACGTTCCAAACCATTCCACAACGTTTTGGAATGTTCTAGAACAATTTCAAGCGTTTTGGAATGTTCCAGAACGATTTCAAGCGTTTTGGAACTTGTATAACTTTCTGGAGCTTTCTAAGACATAACCCAACTTTCTCGAATGTTTCAGAACGCTCTCAATCATTCTGGAACGTTCTAAACCCTTCAGGAACATTTTGGAACATTGTATAACTTTCTGGAGTTTTCTAAAACATTCCACAACATTCTCGAATATTTCAGAGCGTTTTGGGACATTTTAGACAGTAGTATGACATTTTGAAGTGTTCTAGAACATTCCACAATTTTCTGGGACATTTTGAAACATTGTTTAATACTGCGAAGCAAAATCGTTGAAGTTTTCTTAATATTAAATCATTTTAGAACGTTCTGAAGTCTTCTGGAACAATAAATAACATTTTGAAACATTGTATAACTTCCTGAAACGTTCCAAACCATTCCACAACGTTTTGGAATGTTCTAGAACAATTTCAAGCGTTTTGGAATGTTCCAGAACGATTTCAAGCGTTTTGGAACTTGTATAACTTTCTGGAGCTTTCTAAGACATAACCCAACTTTCTCGAATGTTTCAGAACGCTCTCAATCATTCTGGAACGTTCTAAACCCTTCAGGAACATTTTGGAACATTGTATAACTTTCTGGAGTTTTCTAAAACATTCCACAACATTCTCGAATATTTCAGAGCGTTTTGGGACATTTTAGACAGTAGTATGACATTTTGAAGTGTTCTAGAACATTCCACAATTTTCTGGGACATTTTGAAACATTGTTTAATACTGCGAAGCAAAATCGTTGAAGTTTTCTTAATATTAAATCATTTTAGAACGTTCTGAAGTCTTCTGGAACAATAAATAACATTTTGAAACATTGTATAACTTCCTGAAACGTTCTAAACCATTCCAAAACGTTTTGGAATGTTTCAGAACGATTTGAAGCGTTTTGGAACATAGTATAACTTTCTGGAGCTTTCTAAAACATTCCACAACATTCTCGAATGTTTCAGAACGTTTTGGGACATTTTAGAACTTTGTATGCCGTTTTGAAGTGTTCCAGAACATTCCATAATTTTCTGGGATATTGTACAATACTCTGAAGCTAAATCGTTGACGTTTTCTTAATATTAAATCATTCTAGAACGTTCTGAAGTGTTCTGGAACAATAAATAACATTTTGAAGCCATTCCACAACGTTTTGAAATGTTTTAGAACGATTTGAAGCGTTTTGGAACATTGTATAACTTTCTGGAGCTTTCTAAGACATTTCACAACTTTCTCGAATGTTTCAGAACGCTTTCAATCATTTTGGAACGTTCTGAACCCTTCAGGAACGTTTTGAAACATTGTATAACTTTCTGGAGTTTTCTAAGACATTTCACAACGTTCTCGAATGTTTCAGAATGCTCTCAATCATTCTGGAACGTTATAAGCCCTTCCGGAACATTTTAAAACATTTTATAACTTTCTGGAGTTTTGTAAGACATTTCACAACTTTCTCTAATGTTTTAGAACGCTATCAATCATTCTGGAACGTTCTAAACCATTCAGGAACATTTTGAAACATTGTATAACTTTCTGAAGCTTTCTAAGACATTTCACAACTTTCTCGAATGTTTCAGAACACTTTCAATCATTCTGAAACAATGTAAACCCTTTAGAAACATTTTGAAACATTGTATAACTTTCTAAAGTTCTGAGACAGTTTGGAAAGTTGCATAACACTCAGGAATAGAATTGTAAAGTAACATGAAATCATTCTAGAACGTTCTAAGCCGTTTTGGGACACTTTTGAAAGGTTCTAGAGTATTCTGAAACATTCTGGAGCCCTCTAGAATATTTTGGAGTATACTACAACATCTTATAATGTTTTAAGACATTTTGCAATGTTTAAAAAGTCTTTGTAACATCCTGAAGCTTTCAGGAGCATTATAGAACATCCTGGCACACTCTAGAGCATTCTAGAATGTTTTGAAACATTCTGATATATTTGTATAATATTTTCAAGCCTTCTGAAACATTGTTGAATATCATATCAAGTTCTGAAGTGTTTTAGGACATTTTGAAACAAATCTTCAAGATTTTTTTTGACTTGAAATCATTCGAGAACGTTCTAAGCTTCCTGGGACACTGAATAACGTTCTGAAGTGTTTTAGAGCATTCTACAACATTATAGAACATTTCAGAACAATCTGAAACGAAATTGTCAATGTTATTTATCGTTTAGCAACATTTTGAGACATTCTGCAACATTTTAAAACATTGTTTAATTTTCTGGAGTGTTCCACAACAATTTACAACCTTTTGAAACGTTTCACAACATTCTGGAACGAAAAAGTCAAGGTTTTTGTTGGAATAAATCCTTTTGGAATGTCTTAAAGTATTCAGAAACATTTTGGAACATTCTGTCGACTTGAAATCATTCGAGAACGTTCTTAAGCTTTCTGGGATACAGAATAACGTTCTGAAGTATTTTAGAGCATTCTACAACGTTATAGAACGTTTCAAAACAATCTGAAACGAAATTGATAATGTTATTCATCATTTAGCGACATTTTGAGACACTCTGCAACATTTTGGAATATTATTCGACTTAGTTTAATGTTCTGGAGTGTTCCACAACACTTTACAACATTCTGAAACAAAACTATCAAGGTTTTTGTTGGAATAAATCATTTTGAAATGTTTTGAAGTATTCAGGGACATTTTGGAACATTCTGCTGTATTGTAAATCGTTTTTAGCAGTTTTCTTAAGTCTTCTGAAACATTTTGGACTATTGTATAAGTTCTGGAATGTTGTAGATCATTTCTTGAAGTTCTAAGACATTTAACAACATTTTGAAAGCTTCTAGAGTATTTTAAAACATTCTGAAACCCTTTGGAATATTTTAGGGACATTAAAAATGTTTGCAAAGCATTTGACAACTTTCTTGAGCCTTTTGAAACATTTGGAAGCACTGTATAATATTTTAAAGTAGTCTCAAACATTACACAACGTTTTAGAAAGTTTCAAACTTACTGGATTAATTAAAATTATTATTCACAAATATTAACATTCAAACTCCTCGAATTTACCTACAATAATAAAATTGATTTACATTACGACCAAACACAACCGTTTTTAACGTAAATAAACTTGTAAAACAGTATACAATTACATATAAAACACTTTTTTTGACGTTGAAGTGTCAAAATATCCATAGATAAATTAATTTAGGATACGCATCCATTGTTACTAATAGTGTACAACAATTGGTTACGCTACTCAACAGCAGTTGTCGCTAGTGTCGCACTCTAATTATTACTTGCAGTTGTACTGTCTATGCAGGGTATATTCAATGACATTTTAATGCGCCAATTTAGTCCTTATTCAAATGTTGCATAAAGAACAATAAATCTAAATTGATTTAACTGTCAGATAATCAACAAAAAGCATACTTTTCAGTATTTTAAATATAAAAATCAAGTAAATAATAATTGTGAGATGAATTTAAGCTACTAAAATATCCTCTACTCTTAATTGTCACAGCAAAAACTGTAAAATTTGTTTATTATTTAATGTTTTTGTTGTTTTTTTTTTAGGCTGAAACTCACCTATAATGCAGGGCCCCCACATTATTTAATATTTCAGGCGGAATATTCGTCTGCACCTTCTCCTTCAATATTTTAGTCGCCGTTCCGTAAGCCTGTAACGATCCTTGTAGGTCTGATTGTTCCAAAATTTGGGCCAATTCGATCCAAGCCTCAACATCATCAGGAAATTGTTCAGTGACTTTTTTTAAATGATTTTTCGCGATATCTCGTTTTGATTGGGAAGTTGAGTTGGCATATAAAGAGCCTAAAATTTTCATGGTCTCGTAGTTGCCCGGTTGGGCTTTTAGGACCTTTTCAAAGCACTGAGCCGCCTAAAATAAAATATTTTAGTGTTTATTTATTGAAGTAGTGGTGATGTTTACATTTTCGGAGTCGCCCCGGTAAATATACATTTGCCCCAAGCCAAAGTGTGGTAAAACAAAAGAAGCGGGCGCAAATTGAGTTGCCTGATAGTAATACTGAAAAGCTTGGTCGTAATCTTCTTGCACGTGGAAAGCTCGGGCTAATTGGTAGCAGCTTTCGGCCCGCATTGCTTCATTTTCTGTGTTGTGGAAAGCGTGGAGCGCCAAGTGTTGGACTTTATTGTAATCCTTTTTGAAGAAAAAGTGATTTGCTAGATGATTGAGAACCATGGGGTTCGTACTGTCAATCGTATACGCTTTAGACAGCATTTGTACTCCATTTCTGATGGATTCCGGTTGTTGTAAATTTAATTTTAGTATAGCTAATCCAACTAAAGCTCCCACGCATTGATTATCAAGCTGCAAAGCTCGTTCAAAAGCAAGCCGAGCCTTTTCTTGATTATTAAGTTTCATAAAACAGTGCCCCATTCCTAAACGGACCGCTGCTGGACAATTTGGATTAGTCCTCAAGGCCTTTTTGTAAAAAGCAAGCGCTCCTCTGAAATCCTTTTTATTGTAAGCAATACACGCCTTCCCTAACAATGAAGGAATATTACTAGGAGACTGATTTAACACGAAATTAAATTGTGCATCCGCTTGATCCATCTTATCCCCCTCCAAAAGACAAAAATAGGCTCGACCCAGTAAATGATTTTGGTCGTACATGATAATTTTATCAGCTGTTGTGTATAAAAACGTAGCTTTCGTAAATAATTCCCTTTTTTTGTCCTTATTTTTCTCCCGATTGGCTTCCTGGACGTAATACGCAGCCAACATATCCAAAGCCCGCATTTGGTCCTTTTCAAAATCCCTGTATTCCACATTAGCATCTGACCGTGAAGACTCCAATATTTTAATAAAATCATCAATTTTATTCTGTTTGTAGTACTCCAACTGTAACAAAATATTATGCAACGACCAAATAATTTATACATTTAAGTACTTACCGCCAAATTGACCCAAATACTAAGATGGGCATGTTCTTGCCGTAAAATTCCC
The DNA here is from genome assembly GCA_963989225.1 of Dromius quadrimaculatus. Lineage (NCBI taxonomy): Eukaryota > Metazoa > Arthropoda > Insecta > Coleoptera > Carabidae > Dromius > Dromius quadrimaculatus. Next base: position 64,978,431 of record OZ022326.1, read on the forward strand.
AACACTTCTTCCCCATCAGGCAATTGATCCAAGCATAATTCTATCACCTATTATTATTATTATAAATAGGTTAGAAGTAAATATTATCACAAATATAAGCAAAACTTACCTCATCGGTATCCCGAAGCGGGATTTCTATTGATCCCGACATTTTTAATCACTTAAATTACGTTACACTTAAAATATTAACCAAAAAGTATTCATTTTGACACATACGTTCGTCTGCTGCGAAAACTCACGCTGCGCGTCACTTACAAACGCTACCAACCTAACATCAACAACATAAACTTCACTTATTAAAATATATTTGAATAACAATAATAAAAAATTAAACTGTCTTCAATATAACGTTTTGTATCAAATTACAAGCATTTTCATATATTTATCAATATTTTTTATTAAATTTAATATTTGATTAGTCTCACGGTTCTTTGTAAGATGGCAGCACATAGCTCATTTCAATTTAAATAATTTAATTTTGGCTAAACGGTACGTAATTTAAGAAAAGCAAGGACTAAAATCAGCTTATTTAAAATATTTCTTTACGTTTGATACAAAAAATAATAGATTTTCCCAAAAAAATATTAGCTTACTACTTTTATGAATATTGATTTATCTAATGCTTGAATCTTAAAATGTTTGAAATAATGTGCCATTATTTGTTTCAATTTAAACACATTCACCTAAAATTATTCAAATTGAAGTTATAGTTCCTTAAATGTCACTATTTTAATAAATGAGCGATTTTCTGCCAGACCGAAGCTCCAATCAAAAAAAGTTGTATGAACTACCCCACTTATTTCAAAAAAATAATATGGGTTTACTTGAAACATTTTTTGATTCAAGCCCTCAGTTTTAAAATGTATTTTTTGTAATATATTCCGCAAAGTTCAAATAACAGTTCACGGGTGTACTGAAAGATGGCAGCACGTAGCTCGTTTCATGCACATAAAGCAATTTTATTTAATTCGGGCTAAACGGTACACTATTTCAAAAAAAAGTTAGGAATAAAACCGACTTATTTTTTAATTTTTGTTATGCTGGGGCCAAAAATTATTTTTTTTTCAAAGTAATCATTCATTGACCCCTATTTTGATTATCACCGATTTCCCATAGAACTAAAGCTCCAATCAAAAAATTTTATATGAACTACCCCATTTATTTTCCAAAAATAGTGGTACTTTACTTGAAAAATTTTTTGATTAAGGCCCTCAATTTTGATTTACGGTTTAGTATTGAAAATGTATCCCTAATACAGTACTTTATATAATTGTTAATAACTTTTTTGTGTTTCCTATTTTGGGGATGAATTTTTTGGCTCTTCTAAAGAAAAGTATGCTCATTCTAAATTTTCAAACAGATTGTAATTATTACTAATAGAAAAAATTTTGTGACCACCCAAAATTAATCAATTTTTTGACTTTTTCAACAATAAGTAGTCCCAAATTCACAAGCCCCTAAAAATTGCATTTCGGGTTGCATTGCCTTGAAAATTTATTGTCGAATTTTATGCTTTTTACAAATTTTGAAAAATTTTCTAATTACCTTCAGTAGTTTTTGTGTAATCAAGGGTTAAACATAAAATGGTCAAACAGCACCCCCATCTGTTCATATAAAACCGTTAATAAATAATTAATTAGGCTTCGAGGGGGACTAAAAGTATTTTTTTTGTAATTTTCAGGGCCAAAGTATGTATAAAAAAAAATATTTCAACAAAATAGGGGCACACCCTTAACAATATTTCAAAATGTTTGTGTTTATAGTTTTTTACCCATAAAATGCAACCCTTTTGATAAATTTTAATGAAATTTCGTGAACCTATGTCATTTTTAATGTTTCATTGAATTTCATGTCAAAATAATTGATTTAACCGGAATTATTTGATTTATCCGGATAATTATCCGAAAACTACCCTAATATTTGACCATCAAAATATCAAGTACCTAATAATATATTAAAGTTCTGTTTCTGGATTTTGATTATTCATATCTTGAAGTTATCAAATTTCATAGAAATTAGGGGTTGCAAATTAATTTCAAAATTTTAGGGCCCTATATAAATTTTTTGTAAAAAATTGGTTTGTTGGGTCCTGAGTACCTTTTTGACCCAAATTTTTTGTTGTAAATAATAAATAATGTATCTACATAACGAATAATAGTAGCAAAATGATATTTAATTCTGTTCGGGGTATTTAATTAAGGGGTTTCAATGCGGGGGTTAATTTAAAGACAGTTTTATCCCTACATTAAATGAGATAAATAACTTAAATTTATACATTAGGTGACCTAATTATACCCAAAATCAAAAATTGTTTTGAAGTTTTAGTAACGTTATTATTTCAGGGGGTGTGTTAATCTAAAGGGGGCTGCAAAATAAAATTATTTTTTTATATAGGCAAGTGGGGTATCATTGGAAAGTGCTTTCCAAATGTAATTCAATGATACTAGAAAAAAATCTTTTTAGTTTGAAATAAGGGTGTGCCAGAGGGGTAAAGCTCATAATTTGAGCAATATTTTACGTGGTCTGTTTACAAAATTACTGTAATTAAAAATATCAAATAATTGTATATCATGAATCATGCCTTGTATAATGATGCAAAACCATTTGTTTTTGGATAGCTCAAAAATCTTACGAGATATTAATTTTTTAGTAAACAGGGTGCAAAAACTGTACTCTCATATAAATTACTCCCCTTGTATAATAATTACAGATCCTCAATTCATAAGTCATGTAAAATATATAAACCCAAAGTTGAAAATTGAAATGCGATTTCAGTAGCGATATTATTTCAGGAGGCATGTTGGCCTAAAGAGGGTTGAAAAATAAAATTATTTTTTTATATAAGCAAGTGGGGTGTCATTGGAAAGAACTCATTTCATAGAATTGGAATATATTTTTTTTATTTTGATTTATTGGAAAATGGCGGCGTGAGGGGGCGCCAAAGTCGAAAAATTGGGGTTTTTCTTGCGTGGTTGGTACCTAAATTACTATTAATAAAAAAACAAAAAAAATCTTGTTAATAGCTGAGACATTGTACTATCACTGCCAATAATTTTTTTTTCAATAACTCAAATATTTTGGGAGATATTAATATTTGAATGAAAATTAATAATTCGTGATTTAAAGCCGAATTTGATCAATTTTTTGAGACTTAAATTGAAAATTTTTGATGTCATTCTCTTAAATGGACCTTATTTAAGCTAAACTATTTTTGTAATTAAAAAAAAAAGTTGTAGAACCTCTGGATAATCAGCAAAATCTCCAAATTCACAACAGATGCTTTATTGTTAATTCAAGCCTTCAAATCTTGATTAAAACTCAAAAAACTCGATATTAAAGAACAATTGAATTATAAATAATTGAAATTGATTCTAAATTCTCCGAAAAAGTGCTTCTTTAATGAGTTTTTAGGGAATTTTTGCGAAAATTGCATATAATTATCCCTGTTCACTATCTATTTATGTGGGGTAGGTTTGCATAATTCACCCTACACCCTAATATACACCCTCCCCTATTGGTCGACTCCAGTCGCGCTCAGCAGCGTCGCGTCAGCTTCAAAGCGTCGTTCTCTGGACGCTCCAGTTGATGTTCAACTTGTGAGAGTGTAGTTGCTGCGCGGGCGTTTTCGAAGATCGCGATTGTTTTGTTGTTTGTTTAACAAGTGGTGGACGATGAGTGACTTCCGGAAGGGGTGATTTTTGGCGGGGAGGGCTTTGGAATTGATCTGAGGTAAGAGAAAGATAATTTTTGTATTTGAAGGGACACATTCGGAATTTTAGTTTTTGGAGCGTAATTGGCCCAAAAAAAAAGTCATAATTATTCAGAAAAGTAAGAATTAAGGGTTGAACTGTCTTTTTAGTAAGATATTTACTCATTTTAGGGTGAATTTTTGATGAATAACAGCTTTTTGCTGCAAGGGTTTGCCTATAATGTAATTATTTAAATATGGCTCCATTATTCAACCATTAAATAAAATATTATTATTTAATGTTTAAAAAATGAGTTTCCTGTTATTTTGTGATGTTTTGCAAACAATGTTTGTGCAACAAAGCGCGACTATTGCGTATTTTTTGTTTTAACTCTTCTATTGTTTTATATTTGAGGTCTGGCGCTTCTCTTTTGTTTCGGCGTTTGTTTTTTGGTAAGGATTGACAGGTGTACGATTCGTTACATGCTTGTTGATCAGACACATACGTCAAAGTCAATTTTAATTGGCTACTGACGAAATAATTCGGAAATTGATACTTTTTGCACTGATTGATTAAAGTTGCATTATTAGTGCATTTTATTGCGAATTAAAATGTATTTATGGCCCTACACAATCAATATTAACATAAAAATAGTTAAACAGTATTAAAATACTTGTATTGCATACAGGGGCGTCCCTAAATTGGGGCAAAAGGGGCACATACTTCCAAACTTGCTTATCCTCTCATTGGAAGCTCCCAGCGCAGCCACCATCAACACAAGCGTGCCAAATAGGTTGCATAACCTAAATTTACATTTTCTGCGATTTATTGTTGCTACAATTGCGTGCAACACCTGTCACCGATTCATTTATTGAATTATTTTATAGGACAAACTGTATTGCAGTTTTTTGCTTTATTTCGATAGTTTAACAACTTTTGACGTATGTAAATAATTATTACAACATTTGGCTAACAATTTTCGTGACTCGTTACAAAATACCACCCTCAACACACCCTGTACATAATTTAAAGTAAATTTAGGGGTCTTATGGTTATCAGATTGAAATTTATTTTTTAAACGAAATTAGGTTGGTATCTCGGGTGATAATTTATGCGGCCATAATGGCGAAACTTTCCTGAATTACAACGTAACAATTTGCAATTAATTACGCGGATTATCCACCCTTGTAGCCGCGAAAAAGTTTCCACCCTCTTAAAAAAACAATCTTCAATTTTATTTAACCCCTGTTTCAAGACACTCATTACTAAAAAACATTACTAAATACATATAGATAGCCCACACTTGTCTGCTTCTACCCACCAAGGTCAGACAAACTAGTGACGTCACGTTTGGGCGTGGCACCCTTTCATATAAATAATGACATGTTGATTTTCAAATCGATATATCTCTGAGGTCCGTTGGGTTAGGAAGTTCATTCTGGTGTCATTTGGAAGGTCAAATAAGGCCCTTTTCAAATCCAATTAGATTTTACCCAAAATCAATTCTATTTTTGAAGTATTCAATTAAAACTGGGAAAAAGTATGCACGAAATTCAGCACAAAAAAACAAAACAATAGCGAATTTTATTCAACTGTTTTGCACAAAAACAGTTGAATATTCATCTCCCACAGTCACTTGGTGACATTTAGTTTATTTGTTGTTGTTTCAGGCGTGCCAACTTTCTTACGACGTCTTCCAAATTTGTTGGAAGTTTTCAAGTTATTTTGGCCTATTAATATAATTAATTTCAATTGTTTTAAGTTTGCATAAGAAACTGTATGATATTAGCTTATAAATTAAGGCAAAATTTTTAGAAAAACAATTGTGGTTCTTTTTCAGTTGTTTTTTGAATTGTGGGTGGTTTATTTTTTGGTACTTGGGCCAAAATTGACCAATTTTTTGTGTACAATTCAATAGATAATTTAATTATGTTCAATATTCATATAAATTTATGTAATTTCACAATACGTAACGATTACAAATAAATAATTACTGTTTTACAGTAAATTTCATAAAATGGGACTTCTTTTATAAATGAAAAAAAATAAATATTTTGATATTAAGTACATAAAATAACTGAGTGATCAATTATACGGCAATAAAATTATTAAAAACGAGTAAAAATATTGACAGCGGTGGGATTCGAACCCACGCCCTTTCGGACTGGTGCCTAAAACCAGCGCCTTAGACCGCTCGGCCACGCTGCCTGTATTAAAACATATTTTTAAACGTAGATAATACGTTTTTAATAAATCAGTTTATAATTCAATATTTGAACACTATTTTTAATGCATTAATGATCAAATTATTGAATCATAATGACCAATAGAATAATTTGTACGTGATTGATTATTCATGCAATTTCTTTAATAATGTCAACTTTCCCACCTGTCAAACGTACAAATCGACAACTGACTCACGTAGTACTTTACTGCTACCAACATCTAAACAAAAATGTTACTAAAAACGTTTCAAATATTTAATTTTGTGAGAATAATGAACAGCTTTTGTATAACTCTTCATTCTTTGCGTCTGGGGGAATTTTGTCTAAATTTGTAGTTATTACGTTTATTCAGGATTTAAGAGTGTCATTTTCATTTGTCAAAATGAACGCAGACATAAATATCCCTACTGTATGAAATGAGAACGTATGTGCGAGTAATTCCACTCTTTCGCTGCCATTTTTAGCTCGAATCCAGTGCTTATAAAACTTTATTGTTATTTCGAATATTTTATTTAATGTATGGAGCTTTCTTCGACGGGGGAGGGGGAAGTGAACATATTAAACTTTGAAAGCTCATATCTCCTAAACTAATAATCGTAGAATGATAAACCAAACGCTGATAGAAAGCTTATGTAATGCCAATTATCATGAAATCAATTACAGCCCTCTGAGTTTCAACCCTTGTCGAATAGAGGGTTGAATGTTGAAACAAACATATTACACTTTGAAAGCTCATATCTCCTGAATTAATGATCGTAGAATAATGAGACAAATGTTGATAGAAAGCTTATATAATGCGCTTTATTATTAAGCTAGTTTTTGACTCTTGATTTTCAGCCCTGACGGTAGAGGGGACTGAATGATGCGACGAATATTTTTAATTTGAAAGCACATATCTCCTAAATTAATGATCATAGAATAATGAACTAAACGCTTGTAGAAAGCTTATATAATACTCTTTATTAAAAAATTTAGTTCAGGCTCTCATCTTTCAACCCTTGTAGATTAGGGGGTTGAATGTTATAATGAACGTATTACACTTTGAAAGCTCATATCTCCAGAATTAATAATCGTAGAACAATGAACTAAACGCTTTTAGAAATTTTGTGTAATGCTCTTTATTATAAATATAGTTCCAGCCCTTCAACTTTCAGCCACAACAGTATAGAGGGTTGAATGTTGCAACGAATATTTTTCATGCATGTCACACTTTGACAGCTCGTATCTTCCAAACGAATAATCGTAGAATATTGAAACAAACATTAATAGAAAGCTTATTAAATGCCATTTATTGAAAACCCACTTTAAGCCCCCTATCTTCCAACTTTTATGGCACAGGGGGTTAAATGGTGCGACAAACATCAATCGTACATATCACATTTTGAAAGCTTGTGTCCCCTAAAATAATATTTTTTGGAGAGTAAATCAAACTTTAATAGGGAGACCATGCCGTGCCATTTATTTCAATACCATATCTTTCAACCCTGGAGGAATAGAGGGTTGAATATTGCGACGAGTATCTGTTAAGCATGTCACATTTTAAGTGTTCATATCTTCCAGACTAATGATTATAAAATGATAAACCAAATACTGATTAGTGCCATTTATTATAATACCAGTTGGTTTTTCAACCCTGTTATTATAGGGGGTTAAATGGTACAACTAAAATCTGTTATACTTTGAAAGCTTGTATCTCCTGAAATAATAATCGTAGAACAGTGGAACAAACGTTGATCAATAGTATATAGAGTACCATTTAATATAAAACCATTTTCAGCCCTTTATCCTTCAACCCTAACAGTATAGGGGGTTAAATGGTGCGAAGAACATCAATTATACATATTAAATTTTGAAACCTTGTATCTTCTGAAATAATTTGGATAGGATTGTAGAACAAACAAGAGTAGGAAGCTTCTATCGTGCCATTTATTGAAATACCAATTTCAACCTATTATCTTTCAACCCTGGTGGTAAAGGGTGCTGAATAGTGCGACAAACATGTTACATTTGAGTGCTTATATCTTCAAAACAAATTATTTTGAAATGATAAACCAAATACTGATAGGGAGTTTAAATAGTGCCATTGATTATAATACCAATTAATCTTGCGACCCTGGTGGTATAGAGGGTTGAATGGTGCAACTAAAATCTGGCATACTTCAGAAGCTTGTATCTCCTGAAATAATAATCGTAGAATAGTGAAACAAACGTTGATCAATAGCTTATAGAGTACTATTTAATATGAAACCATTTTCAGCCCTTTATCTTTCAACCCTAATGGTATAGGAGGTTAAATGGTGCAAAGAACATCAATTAAACATATTACATTTTGAAAACCTTGTATCTTCTGAAATAATTTGGATAGAATTGTAAAACAAACATTGATAGGAAGCTTGTATCATGCCATTCATTAAAGTATCGATTTCAACCCTTTATCTCTCAACCCTAGTGGTATAGGGGGCTGAATAGTGCGACGAACATGTTACATTTGAGTGCTTATATCTTCAAAACTAATTATTTTAAAATAATAAACCAAATACTGATAGGGAGTTTAAATAGTGCCATTTATTATTACACCAGTTTATCTTGCAACTCTAGTGGTGTAGGGGGTTGAATGGTACAACTAAATTGCGGTATACTTCAAAAGTTTGTATGTCCTGAAATAATAATCATAGTAAAATAGAACAAATGCTGGTAAATGGCTTCAAGTATGCCATTTAATGTGAAAACATTTTCAGCCCTTTATCTTCAAACCCTGACGGTGTAGGGGGTTAAATGGCGCAAAAAGCATTAATAATGCGTATCACATTTTAGAAGTTTGTATCTTCCGAAATAATTTTTATAGAATTGTAAAACAAACATTAATAGGAAGCTTGTATCGTGCCATTTATCGAAATACCAATTTCAACCCTTTATCTTTCAACCCTGAAGGTTTAGGAGGCTGAATAGTGCGACGAACATGTGATATTTGAGTGCTTATATCTTCAAAACTAATCATTTTAAAATAATAGACCAAATATTGATAGGGAGCTTATATAGTGCCATTTATTATAATACCAGTTAACCTTGATGGTACAGGGGGTTGAATGGTGCGAAGAATATCAATCATACTTATCACAATTTAGAAGCTTGTAACTCCTTAAATAATTTTTATAGACTTGTAAAATAAATCATGCCATTTATTATAATACAGTTTCAGTTATTTATCTTTCAACCCTGTAGGTATAGGGGGTTGAATGTTGCGACAAGCACCTGTTATGCATGTTACATTTCAAGTGTTCATATCTGCCAAACTAATAATTGTGAAATAATAAACCAAATGCTGAAAGATAGATGAAGTAGTGCCATTTATTATAATACCAGTTAATCTATCAACCCTAGTGGTATAGGGGGTTGAATGGTGCAACTAAAATCTGGCATAATCCAAAAGCTAGTATCTCCTGAAATAATAATCGTAGAATAATGGAACAAATGTTGGCAAATAGCTCATGGATTACCATTTGATATAGAACCATTTTCAGCCCTTTATCCTGGAACCTTGATGGTACAAGGGGTTAAATGTTGCCAAGAGCAGTAGTCATACATATTACATTTTGAAAGCTTGAATCTCCTGAAACAATTTTTATAGAATTGTAAGACAAACAGTAATGAAAAGCTGAAGTCGTGCCATTTATTACAATACCAGTTTCAACCCTTCATACCCCAACCCTGGTGATATAGGGGGTTAAATAATATTACGAACATGTTACAGTTTGAGTGCTTATATTTTCAAAACTAATAATTGTAAAATGAGCCATTTATTGAAATACCAGTTTAGTTTTCAACCTTGTTGGTATAGGGGGTTGAATGGTACAACGAAAATTGGCATACTTCAAAAGCTTGTATCTCCTGAAATAATAATCGTAGAATAATGAACCAAACGTTGATGGAAAGCTTTTTCAACCCTTAATTTATTTTTCGTCTTCTTTTTTCATCAAAACTTTTATATGAAAATCTGAAACTTTTATTATGCAACAACTAAAAAATCGGTGCATGCCACAAAAAAATGAGTTCATAAAATAAATTTTCCGACTGTAACTTTCCTTGGGCGAAACTTTACATCTTCCGCACAATTTAAAAACTTTTCCAGTTGGGTCATTGCGGCTTTAATATTCCTTTTGGAGAATATTATTTTGTTGTAAACCCTCTGCTCCTTTGTCTGCTCCCTGTCAGCAGTGAAAAAATAATCCTTGGCAGTTATGTAATACTTTAATAGTCCGTTGAGTTGGGATCGATTTGATGATACAAAGCACGAACTCCAAATTGGGGATGTTTGAATTTTGGGTGGTTTTCCTTCCGCTACAACGCACAGGGCCGCATTTTACAAATTTGATGATTTATAGACCGTGTGTTAACGACGATGCATTTAATAAATTAGTAATTAGCATCCTTACAAATGGCTCTTGAAATTAATGCGCTATCTGCACCTACATTTCCATTTGCTCATCCTGCCTTCTATCCTGCTCGAATAAATACACTTTGTAGGTACTTAAAAGGAGATAGAGACAGGACTGTTTTGTAGGGATGTTTTGCTGAAGATGTAGGCAAAACTGTGCAGGGGCGGATTCAGAAAATGATTTTCTATTAATAAATTAATCAAAGTTCAAATTGAAATTACGTTCTTCAATTGTTTTTCATTATTCTCTTTGTGAATGTAATCTAAAAAACATTTTACTATTCAATTATTCCCTTTGTTCTAATTTTTAATCAACAAGAACAAAGAAATAATAAAAATATTCTGAAATTACACTACTTTCGATTTACAGTCTTAATTTTCTGAAATGAAGTCATTTCAGCCCTGAAAGACAGATAAAGACAACTGTATTAGTCTCATGCATAACGCAGTATAAGAAACATTTAAGGGGAGGTCGTTAAAGCTGCAGGAAAGCACTCCTGCTGCATTCCTGCGCAAGATACTGCTGCAAAACTAAACAGCGACAGATGACGCCACCCCAACACTTCCGGAAAGTTTCAAATTTTATTTAATAGTGCTGCTACAGCGGCGGATATCTCAACTAAACTGGAATTTTTTAACGCCTGTTTAACTCGCTGTATCTCCCTCAATCATCAAGATTTCTTTTTAAAATTTGGACCAAATATTCCTTGAAGTATTGGCAATCAAAAAACTCTTAGCACAAATTTTCAAAATATTTATTGGCCAAGTAGCAAATTTTCAAAAAAATTTTGTAAAGTTTTACGAGTTTTTGTTTGGCTCGCTTTAACTCCGATAATGATCAAGATTTTTTTTTGAAATTTGGACCAAATATTTTTTGATGTATTATCAGTAAACTAACATTCATTTCAAATTTTTAAAATATTTATTGGCCAAGCAACAAATTTTTAAAAATTCAATATCTATGCAAAAACACATAAAAGCTTCAAAAAAATTTAAAAAACTCGCCATTCAGGCGCTAATCGCTTTGAAAAATTCAAATAGGTTTTGTTTGATTGACAATACTTCCAAGAATAAATGACACAAATATCAGAGAAAAATATTGATAAATAGCGGATTTATAGCGAGTTAAGTATGAATTTGTTCTAGTTATTATTAGGTCAGCGCTCGTGCAAAATATTAAAATTGCCAATTATAACTAAACAAACAGCGAAATCGGATTAATAGGTGCAAACTTCCCGGGTTTCACTTGAGTAATTAATCTGAAAATTAATTAAGATGTCAGTAATAACAGCCTTGATTGAATTTATTGACGGTTTTATTGAGTTTCACTCTGAATAATGGACACTAAATATTTTCGAAAATTTTTTCCACATTAAAATAAATTTGGACCAAATATTAGCAACTGAAAAACTCCTAGCACAAATCTTCAAAATGCTTATTGGCCAAGTAGCGAATTTTTTTTTTAAAAACAAAATTTATACTTGTATGTAACAGAACATAAAAACTTTGAAAATTTTTTAAAAATTCGCTATTCAGGCGCTAATCGCTTTGAAAACTTCAAATAACTTTTGTTTGATTGACAATACTTTAAAGAATGAATGACACAAGTTTCAGAAAAAAATATCGATAAACAGGGGATTTATAGCGAGCTGAACATGAATTTGTTTTGGTTACTACTAGGTCAGCGCTCGTGCAAAATATGAAAATTGTCAATTATAATTGAACAGACACCGAAATCGGATTAAGAGGTGCGGAGTTATCGGGTTTCACTCGAGTAATTAATCTGAAAATTAATCAAGATGTGAGTAATAACAGCCTTGATTGAATTTATCGACGGTTTTATTGTGTTTCACTTTGAATAATGGACACTAAAAAATTTTTTTTTCTATATTAAATCAAATTTGGTGGCTGAGTGAAATTTGGACCAAATATTCCTTCAAGAATTAGTAACCAAAAAACTCCTAGTACAAATTTTCGAAATATTCATTGGCCAAGTAACAAATTTTCGAAAAAAATATGTAAAGATTTATGAGTTTCTATTTAACTCGCTGTACATCCCATGATTATCAAGATTTTTTCTTGAAATTTGGACTTAATATTTTTTAGAGTATTATCAGTAAAATATCATTCATCTCAAATTTTTAAAATATTTATTGGCCAAGTAGCAAATTTTCGAAAAAAATCAATATTCATGCAAAAAAACAAACACCTTCGAAAAAATTTTAAAAATTCGTCATTCAGGCGCTAATCGCTTTGAAAACTTCGAATAGGTTTTATTTGATTCACAATACTTCAAAGAATAAATTTCAGAAAAAAATATTGATAAATAGCAGATTTATAGCAAGCTAAATATGAATTTGTTATGGTAACTATTAGGTCAGCGCTCGTGCAAAATATTAAAATTGCCAATTGTAATTGAACAGACATCGGAATCGGATTGAAAAGTGTGGACGTCTTGGGTTTCAGTTGAGTAATTACTCTGAAAATTAATTGAGATGTCAGTAATAACAGCCTTGATTGAATTTATCGACGGTTTTATTGAGTCTCACTTTGAATAATGGACACTAAAAAGTTTTCAGAAACTTTTTCTACATTAAATTGAATACCAAATATTCCTTGAAGTATTAGTGATCAAAAAACTCCTAGCACAAATTTTGAAAATATTTATTGGCCAAGTAGCAAATTTTCAAAAAAATTTTTTAAAATTTTTCGAGTTTTTGTTTAACTCGCTGTATCTCCGATAATTATCAAATATTTTTTTTTAAATTTGGACCAAATATTTGTGCGCAAGTATTATGAATAAATTAACATCCATCTCAAAAATTTTGAATATTTATTGACCAAGTAGCAATTTTTTTTTGAAATCAGTATTCATAAACTTCGAAAAAAAATTAAAAATTCGCCATTCAGGCGCAAATCGCTTCGAAAACTTCAAATAAGTTTTGTTTGATTGACAATACTTCAAAAAATACATGACACAAATTGCAGAAAAAAATATTGATGAACAGCGGAGTTATAGCGAGCTAAATATGAATTTGTTTTGGTTACTACTAGGTCAGCGCTCGTGCAAAATATACGCTGTACCTCCGATAATTAACAAGATTTTTTTTTGAAATTTGGACCCAATATTTTTTGAATTATCAGTAAACTGACATTCATCTCAAATTTTTAAGATATTTATTGGCCAAGTAGCAGATTCTTGAAAAAATTCAATATTTACGCAAAAACACATAAAACCTTCAAAAAAATTTAAAAAAATCGCCATCCAAGCACTAATCGCTCTGAAAACTTCAAATAAGTTTTGTTTGATTGACAATACTTCAAAAAATGAATGACACAAATTTCAGAGAAAAATATTGGTGAACAGCGGATTTATAGCAAGCTAAATATGAATTTGTTTTGGTTACTACTAGGTCAGCGCTCGAGCAAAATATAAAAATTGCTAATTATAATTGAACAGACACCGAAATTGGATTTAGAGGTGCGAGTTTCTCGGGTTTCACTTGAGTAATTAATCTGAAAATTAATTAAGATGTCAGTAATAACATCCTTGATTGAATTAATCGACGGTTTTATTGAGTTTCACTTTGAATAATGGACACTGAAGAGTTTTTTTTCTTACATTAAATTAAATTTGGTGGCTGAGTGAAATTTGGACCAAATATTCCTTGAAGTATGAGTAACCAAAAAACTCCTAGCACAAATTTTCAAAATATTTATTGACCAAGTAATAAATTTTCAAAAAAAAATTGTAAAGTTTTATGAATTTTTGGTTAACTCGCTGTACTTCCGATAATTATCAAGATTTTTTCTTGAAATTTGGAACAAATATTTTTCGGAGTATTATCAGTAAACTTACATCCATCTCAAATTTGTCAAATAATTATTGGCCAAGAAGCGAATTTTTAAAAAAAATCAATATTTATGTTTGTATGTAACAACACAGAAAATCTTCAAAAAAATTTTAAAAATTTGCCATTCAGGCGCTAATCGCTTTGAAAACTTCAAATGAGTTTTGTTTGAGTGACAATACTTCAAAGAATAAATGACACAAATTTCAGAAAAGAATATTGATAAACAGCGGATTTATAGCGAGCTAAATATGAATTTGTTTCGGTTAATACTAGGTCAGCGCTCGTGCAAAATATGAAAATTGTCAATTGTAATTGAACAGACATCGAAATCGGATCAAAAGGTGTGGACTTCTCGGGTTTCACTTGAGTAATTAATCTGAAAATTAATTGAAATGTCAGTAATAGCAGCCTTGATTGAATTTATCGACGGTTTTATTGAGTCTCATTTTGAATAATGGACACTAAAAAGTTTTTTAAAACTTTTTCTACATTAAATTTAATTTAGTGGCTGAGTGTTATTTGAGCCAAATATTCCTTGTAGTATTAGTAACCGGAATACTCCTAGCACAAATGTTCAAAATAATTATTGGCTAAGTAGCAAATTTTCAAAAAAAATTGTAGAATTTTACGAGTTTTTGTTTAACTCGCTGTATTTCCGATAATTATCAAGATATTTTCTTGAAATTTGGACCAATTATTTTTTGAAGTATTATCATCAAACTGACATTCATCTCAAATTTTGAAAATATTTATTGGCCAAGTAGCGAATTAAAAAAAAAAATCAATATTCATGCAAAAACACATAAAACCTTCAAAAAAATTAAAAAAAATCGCTATTCAGGCGCTAATCGCTTCAAAAACTTCAAATAAGTTTTGTTTGATTGACAATACTTCAAAGAATAAATGACACAAATTTCAGAAAAAAATATTGATAAGCAGCGGATTTATATCGAGCTAAATATGAATTTGTTTTGGTTACTACTAGGTCAGCGCTCGTGCAATATATAGAAATTGCCAATTATAGTTGAATAGACACCGAAATCGGATTAAAAGGTGCGGAGTTCTCGGGTTTCAATGGAGTAATTAATCTGGCAATTAATTAAGATGTCAGTAATAAAAACCTTGATTGAATTTATTGACGGTTTTATTGAGTTTCACTTTGAATGATGGACACTAAAAAGTTTTTAGAAACTTTTTCTACATTAAATTTAATTTGGTGGCTAAGTGAAATTTGGATCAAATATTCCTTGAACTATTAGTAACCAAAAGACTCTTAGCACAAATTTCCAAAATCGCTTTGAAAACTTCAAATAGCTTTTGTTTGATTGACAATACTTCAAAGAGTAAATGACACAAATTTCAGAAAAAAATATCGATAAACAGCGGATTTATAGCAAGCTAAATATGAATTTGATATGGTTACTACTAGGTCAGCGCTCGTGCAAAATATGAAAATTGCCAATTATAATTGAACAGACACCGAAATCGGATTAAGAATTGTGGACTTCTCGGGTTTCACTTGAGTAATTAATCTGAAAATTAATTAAGATATCAGTAATAACAGCCTTGATTGAATTAATCGACGGTTTTATTGAGTTTCACTTTGAACAATGGACACTAAAAAGTTTTTAGAAACTTTTTCTATATTAAATTGAATTTGGTGGCTAAGTGAAATTTGGACCAAATATTCCTTGAAGTATTAGTAACCAAAAAACTCCTAGCACAAATTTTTCAAAATATTTATTGGCCAAGTAGCAAATTTTCAAAAAAACTTTGTAAAGTTTTACGAGTTTTTGTTTAACTCACTGTACTTTCGATAATTATCAAGATTTTTTTCCGAAATTTGGAATAAATATTTTTTTGAAGTATTATCAGTAAAATGACATTCATTTCAAATTTTTAAAATATTTATTGGCCACGAAGTAAATTTTTTAAAAAATTCAATATTTATGCCAAAAGACATGAAACCTTCAAAAAAATTTTAAAAATTCACCATTCAGGCGCTAATCGCTTTGAAAACTTCAAATAGCTTTTGTTTGATTGACAACACTCCAAAGAATGAATGACACAAATTTCAGAAAAAAATATTGATAAACAGCGGATTTATAGCGAGCTAAATATGAATTTGTTTTGGTTACTACTCGGTCAGCGCTCGTACAAAATATAAAAACTGCCAATTTTAATTAAACAGATTAATATTGAATTTATCGACGGTTTCATTTTGAACAATGGGCACTAAAAAGTTTTTTCTTCTACATTAAATTAAATTTGGTGGCTAATTGACCAGGAATCCAATCCTGGAAAGTGGTAATACTGCGGTTACCTCGTCGGACTCATCCAGCAGAAGAAGACGGATGTAATAGAAGCGATTGTAACATTCTGGGAATAATTAATTTGTCTGAGAACAGACAACTTGATTTTCTGAAGACAACTTAACAAGTTTGAGATTATTTAATAAGTTAGCTCCAAGTTGACAACGGTTTTCTGTTTGAGGTTGTAATTACATGAAGGAGCCTCTTTGTGAATTACTTTGCTGGATTGTTTGGAGGAATTTGTTTATTACGGTTATTAAGTTTGAGGGACACTGGTTTGATATTTGCCACCCCTCAGCAAGCTCAAATCTTTAAAACTCCCTCCTGCTGCTCACTGAGTAGTTTGAAAGTGCGCTGTTAAATAAAATTCAAGTTCCCCGGTTTGGAGACACCCAAAACAAATCGGATAAACGGGTAGACTATTTGGGGTGATACAGTAACGTTTTGGGTAAATAAAGGGTGAAAATCACTATCCTTCGTTATCATTACTTGTGAAGCGCTTAGCGCACGAACGAAGTGAAGTGCGCAACCTTTGATGCACTTGCAAAGAGATACAACAGTTTATTGTACTGTCCTACACCTCTAGTACCCTCAAATCGTATGTTATTCGAACGGACATAACATGTCTGCTATCGCCACGCACCCTCGCAACCCTCGCGGTAGGCAGATTCGCCAGGGTGGCGTCGTGCTACGCACAATCATCCCTCTGACGGTGTCGCACAAGTCGAGGGGACAGAGCATGTACAGTCGCAGAGAAATTTTATTATGGGATGTAGTATTTACATCAAATATTTATACCAATAACAATTTTTGTATTGGTTTGGGCATTAGAAACGACTACCCAATTGATAACTACAGGAACAAATATATGTGGAAGATCTAGAAAGTGAAAGATTACTTGGTTGCTCAGCGTAAAATTCAACAAATTCAATTTCTTAGGTTTGGGCATAACAAACAAATATTTGAAGGGGTAATTTTCTACCCTTTGTATATGGGAGATATTGAGGATGAAAAGTTCAGTGTGTAAGAGGTCAAATATTGATTGCTAATTTGGTGTTAAATGGTACAACAATTATTTGATTCAACAAAATCAGTTGTTTGGGTTTGGGCATGAAAAACAAATATCATAAGGAGGCACTACGGGGGTACTGTATGTGGAAGATATTGAGGGTGAAATGTCTATTGTGTGAATGGTCAAATATTAAATGTCAATTTGTTGTTAAATGGTACAACAATTATTCAGTTCAACCATTTCAGTCGCTTAGGTTTGGGCACAACAAACAAACATTGGAAGAAGGAATTTTCTATCCTTTGTATATGGAAGATATTGGGGATGAAAAGTTCAGTGTGTAAGAGGTCAAATATTAATTGTTAATTTGTTGTTACATAGTACAACAATTATTTGATTCAACAACTTCAGTTGCTTGGGTTTGGGCATGACAAACAAATATCTAAAGGAGGCACTATTGGGGTGCCGTATGTAGAAGATATTGAGGGTGGGAGTGTGTGAATGGTCAAATATTGAAAGTCTATTTGTTGTTAAAAAGTACAACAATTATTCAGTTCAACTATTTCAGTCGCTTTGGTTTGGGCATAACAAACAAATATTGGAAGGAGGAATTTTCTACCTTTTGTATATGGAAGATATTGGGGATGAAAATTTCAGTTTGTAATAGGTCAAATATTGATTGCTAATTTGTTGTTCAGTGGTACAATAATTGTTTGATTTAACAACTTAAGTTGTTTGGGTTTGGGCATGACAAACAAATATCAAAAGGAGGCACTAAGGGGGTGCTGTACGTGGAAGACATTAAGGGTGAAATTGTGTGAATAATCAAATATTAAAAATCAATTTGTTGTTAAATGGTACAACAATTATTCAGTTCAACCATTTCAGTCGCTTAGGTTTGGGCATAGCAAACAAATATTGGAAGAAGGAATTTTCTACCCTTTGTATATGGAAGATATTGGGGACGAAAAGTTCAGTGTGTAAGAGGTCAAATATTAATTGTTAATTTGTTGTTACATAGTACAACAATTATTTGATTCAACAACTTCAGTTGCTTGGGTTTGGGCATGACAAACAAATATCTAAAGGAGGCACTATTGGGGTGCCGTATGTAGAAGATATTGAGGGTGGGAGTGTGTGAATGGTCAAATATTGAAAGTCTATTTGTTGTTAAAAAGTACAACAATTATTCAGTTCAACTATTTCAGTCGCTTTGGTTTGGGCATAACAAACAAATATTGGAAGGAGGAATTTTCTACCCTTTGTATATGGAAGATATTTGTGATGAAAACTTCAGTGTGTGAGAGGTCAAATATTAATTGTTAATTTGATGTTCAATGGTACAACAATTATTTGATCCAACAATTTCAGTTGTTTGGGTTTGGGCATGACGAACAAATATCAAAAGGAGGCACTATGGGGTTGATGTATGTGAAAGACATTGAGGGTTGGGGTGTGTGAATGGTCAAATATTAAATGTAATTTGTTGGTAAATGGTACAACAATTATTCAGTTCAACCATTTCAGTCGCTTAGGTTTGGGCATAACAAACAAATATTGGAAGGAGTAATTTTCTACCCTTTGTATATGGAAGATATTGGGGATGAAAATTTCAGTTTGTAATAGGTCAAATATTGATTGCTAATTTGTTGTTCAGTGGTACAATAATTGTTTGATTTAACAACTTCAGTTGTTTGGGTTTGGGCATGACAAACAAATATCAAAAGGAGGCACTAAGGGGGTGCTGTACGTGGAAGACATTAAGGGTGAAATTGTGTGAATAATCAAATATTAAAAATCAATTTGTTGTTAAATGGTACAACAATTATTCAGTTCAACCATTTCAGTCGCTTAGGTTTGGACATAACAAACAAATATTGAAAGGAGGAATTTTCTGCTTCTGGCATATGGAAGATATTGGGGATGAAATGTTCAGTGTGTAAGAGGTCAAATATCAATTGTTAATTTGTTGTTAAATGGTACAACAATTGTTTGAATTAACAACTTCAGTTGTTTGGGTTTGGGCATGACGAACAAATATCAAAAGGAGGCACAATGGGGGTGCTGTATGTGAGAGATATTGAGGGTGTGATGTTCAATGTGTGAATGGTCAAATATTAAATGTCAATTTGTTGTTGAATGGTACAACAATTATGCAGTTCAACCATTTCAGTCGCTTAGGTTTGGGCATATCAAGCAAATATTGGAAGGAGGAATTTCCCATATTTTATATGAGGAAGATATTGAGGATGAAAATTTCAGTGTGTAAGAGGTCAAATATTGATTGCTAATTTGTTATTAAATGGTACAACAATTATATGATTCAATAACTTCAGTTGCTTGGGTTTGGGCATGACAAGCAAATATCAAAAGGAGGCACTATGGGGGTGCCGTAAGTGGAATATATTGAGGGTGGGAGTGTGTGAATGGTCAAATATTAAATATCAATTTGTTGTTGAATGGTACAACAATTATTCAGTTCAGCTGGTTCAAATGCTTAGGTTTGGGCATGACAAGCAAATACCAAAAGAAGGGATTATGGGTATGATGTATGTGGGAGGTATTAAAGATGAAAGATTGGGTAGTTGTCCAGTGATTAAGTAATCAAATATCATTTGTTGATATATTGTTAAATGGTACAATAATCATTGAATTCTTGGGTTTGGGCATCAGAAACAAACGTCGAAAGAAGTAATTCCTTTCTTTTTGTACGTGGAAGATATTGGGGATGAAAGATTGCATTGAGATCCAATGTGTTTGAGGTCAAATATTAATCGTCCATTTGCCGTTAAATGGTACAACAATTATTAAATTCAACAACTTCAGTGGCTTGGGTTTGGGCATGACAACCAAATATCAGAAGGAGGAATTATGGGGGCTATGTATTTGAAAGATATTGAGGGGGTAGTATTGCGTTGATGACCAATGTTTGATAAATATATTTGTTAGTTTATTGTTTGATCAAACAGGATTGAGTGCATGTGAATGATATTAACTGTATTGGTTGGGGCATGGGAAACAAATATCTAAAGATGGGATTCTGGAATAAATGTATCTGGAAAATATTGAGGGTGAAAGATTGGATGCCTGACCAGTGTATAAATTGATGAATATATTTTTCAGTTTGCTGTGTGAATAAATTGAACGGGGTTCATGTAAATGATATCAAATGTATTGGTTGGAGCATGAGAAACAAATATCCAAAAATGGAATTTTAGAAATAATGTATGTGGGGAATAATGAGGGTGGAAGATAGCGCGGATGACCAAGGTACAACTTGATGTTTATATTTATTAGTTTGTTGTTTAAATAAATTGAACAGAGTTCACGTCAATTACACCAAATGTATTGGTTGGGGCATGAGAAACAAATATCCAAAAATGGAACTCTGGAAATGATGTATGTGCAAGTTATTGAGGGTGGAAGATAGGGCGGATAGAACAGGGTTTATGTGTATAACCTCAATTGTATTGGTTTGGACATGAGAAACAAATCTCCAAAGATGGGACTGTTAGAATGATGTATGTTGAAAATATTGAGGGTGGAATTTAATTTTAAATTGAGGTGCCACGAGTAGACAGATATTGAAAGCTTTCGTTAACGATAAGGTGATGGTGAAGGTTGTTAAATGATATATAACATATCCTGGAAATCTGTTGCCACCACAGAAATGAAAAATTAGTCAGCTATTATCAAGAATGCTTCAGCAACGCTACTAGATGAAATTTGCGATTTATAGTAATTTTCCGGTTCAGATTGAAGTCCGGTTCGGTTGGTAATATCACTTGCAGACCTGCGGCTATAAATACCCGGGCAGACATTATTTAATCGCAAGCTACACAACTACATCCTATCGAGAATTAATGTTGTATGAGTTGTTCATGTCACATGTGGTCCTGCTACAACAGATTTGTGTTTACGAACAAACATTTTATTTATTGAACAACCAGAAGTATGAAATGTTTCGTGTAGGGCTCTCGATCTGTGCAATGAATATCTTTTAACATATTGAACTGTTATTACAAATATGGAGTTGAATATTTCCAATAATCCGTAACAATTTCAGTTCAATAGCGTACAGCCGATAAAGCAGAACACTTCAGTGATAATAGTTGCATCCAGAACAATTGTTCGAATGTAGAACACAGCACAAAACATCTATTGTACTTCATATCCATTTGTGAACTCCACGTTTTTAAGTTGAAAGCTTCATTAATCGCTATAACCATCGCCTGACAGAAAAAAGATATTTTCCAACTAAAAATAGCAGAAACAATATTTAAAATCAATAATTTATCATTTATTCAGGCTTTTCTATCAGAAAAGGCGGCGTCTTTTTAAGGGATGCATTCCATTCCGCGTTTTGCTGCCATCAATACCTGTTGAGATTTCCTCTAACTCTTTTTCTGTTTGCTAATGTCATGTGGAGCATTTCGTTCCGAGAACGTGAGTTGTAATATCGTTTTTGGATGGTACTTCACCGTTTCGGATGAGAATGTGCACAATGGCGTACACGAGAGTCTTTTTCGTCATGAAAATCAATTCCCTGCAATATTTCGCGGCATATTTCAAAAAACGTCTAATAATTTGTAATTTGCTCTTATAGCGTCGCCTCTTTTCAGCAAGTCTTAAATCAGATTGGCTTTTTTACTTCGGAAAACTTGAGGTTGAGTTTGTGGCTTGCCACGCAATCTCATCATCTCACGTTCCAAATCTAATTCAATTATCTTTCATCCAACATTTGTTTAATAGGTTTTGATCTTTGCACGCCTTTGCACATTTACCTAAATTTGCTCTCTTTTAGCTCTTTAGGAGAGTTTTTTTTTGTGCCATAATAAAAACGTGCGCAGATCATCTGAAAATGCTGTGTTCAGACCGGTGAATTTGTACTACTAGCCTGATTGACCAATGCCTAATACCTAATAACCAGCATACGTGTCGTACCCAATTCCATGACAAATTGGCTTTAAGGTAGCTTTGGCTATGCCAAAGCACAAATATCAATTGCATTATTTGTTTTCACGCACCTCTCTTCCATAATAAAAGCATGCGCAGTTCAGCTGTGCTGAGACTGGTGAATTGCTACTACTAGCGACGTCCAACGATGCCCAATACCTGATAACCAATGTACGTGATTTGAGACGATCTGTTGATGCCGTACCCATTTCGACGACGAAACTCTGAGGCAACCAATTGTTACAACACCTGCCGCCCAAACAGAGATCTCAAGCTTCTGTGATCGTGTGGAGAAAATGACGCCCAATAACAAGGACAGTCTCCTATACCCGAGAAAAAACTTCAATTTTACCATTTGGAACCGCGCACCTTTCTCCCATAAGAAAAACATGCGCAGATCAGCATGAAGTGCTGTGCTGAAACCGGTGAATTGCTACTACTAGCGATGTTTAACGATACCTAATACCTGACAACCAACCTACATGATTTGAGACGGTCTGTTGATGCCGTACCGTTCGACGACGAAACTCATCATTGAAGAGATCTCGACGATGTTAAAATTGATCTGTCCAACAGACCTGACAAATTTTTTTCCTGAGGCAACCAATCGTCACAATAACTATCGCCCAAAACTGGTACAGACTAGACTTTTGTAGCTTGCCCTTTTTTGCTGAACGGATCCGTACCAATTGGAGTTGTTGGAAACTGACCCACTGGCAGCACCCGGTTGATTTCTAAGCAGACAACCAAACCAGAGTAGATTCGCAGTACCTAGAACCCAGCATTCAGGAGACAGTACAGCTATTTGATAGCAAAGTCGACCCACTCGAACTGGGACCTAAATTTAGATTGTTCCGGAGCAGATTTTCCGGACCTGGAGCTTGGCCAAAAAAGTCCAGCAATTGTAAATGACAATTTGAAGGGACCAGTCAACGATTTATTGTTTTGTAGCTTGTATTGTTCTTGCTGAATGGATCCGTACTGATTGTAATTTATGCCCTGAGACAACCAATCTTTGTGATGTCTGGCGCCTGAACTAGGACCTTCAATTTTAGGACAGAGGTAGTACCGGAGCAGATTCCCTATATTTGAAGCCCAACAAAATCGGTCGTTGAAGAGATCCCAGAGATTGCAATTGACAGTTCGAAGGAATCGATTCACGATTTTACGTTCCATAATTTGTCCTTTTTCGTTGACGTACCTGTACGGATTAAGGCAGCCCCCAAGTGTTTCTAGCCTTGAGGTTACCAATTGTCCAGTCGTGGAGCATAATAACGCCTAAAGATGTCCAATATCTGGTAATCAAAGTTTGGGCACATCCGCGCCCTTTTTAGTGGTTGAATCGATTATTGAAAAGATCCCAGTGATTGTGAATGACAGTTTGAAGGGACCTGTCAACAATTCCATGTTTCGTAGCTTGTATCTTTTTTGCTGAACGGATCCGTACCGATTAAACTTGCTTGAAGTTGACCCGCTGGTAGCACCCCGAGACAACCAACTGTAGTAATTACTGGTGCCCACAACTGAAACTTAGCATTTAGGAGGCAGTGCTCTGAGATAACCAGTCGTCATGATTTCTAGTGCCCAAACGGAGATCTTCAATCTTAGGACAAAGGCAGTACTGGAGTAGATCCCTAGTACCTGAAACCTAGCAAAATTCCAGCGATTGCAAATGACAGGATCCACGATTTTATGTTTCATCCTTTTTGTTGACGAATCCGTACGGATTTAGGCAGTACCCGAGTATTCTCAACCCTTAGATAACCAATTGTCTAATCGTGGAGCATAATGACGCCCAACGATGCTCAACACCTGGTAGCCAGCGTTTGAGCACATTCGCACCTTTTTGGTGATGAATTGACCATTAAACAGATTCTAGCGGTTGTAAATGACAATACGAAAGGACCAGTCAACGATTCCATGTTTTGCAGGTTGTATCTTTCTTGATGAACGGATCCGTACTAATTGGCATACTAATTGAACTTGTTGGAAGTTGATCCGCTGGTAGCACCCGGATGATTTCTGTCAGAGACAACTAATCGTCGTAATTCCTGGTGCCCAAACTTGGACCTTCAATTTTAGGATGAGGATAGTACCGGAATACATCTCCAGGACCTTAAATTCAGCATTTAGGAGGCAGTAAACCCATTTAACTGCAAAATGGATGGCTGCGTTTCGTAGCTCTTTCCTTCTTGTTGAACTTATCCATACCGATTAAAGTAGTTGGAAGTTGGCCCGCTGCTAGTACCCGAGTGATTTCTGTAGTTCAACAAAATCACAGCGATTGCAAACAGTTTAAAGAAACAGATCCACGATTTTATGTTAGAACCCGTACGGACTAAGGCAGCACCCGTGAATTTCTAGCCCTGAGGTAGCCAATTGTCTAGACTAGGCCCGTTGACAGCAACCGAGTGATTCCTGCTCTGAGAGAACTAGTCGTCTTGATTTCTGGCGCCCTATTTGGGACCTTTAATTATAGGACGAAGGTAGTACCGAAGTAGATCCCCAGTACCTGTAACCCAACAAAATCCCAGCGATGGCAAATGACAGTTTGAAGAAACAGAGCCACGATTTTGTTTCATTCTTCTTCGTTGATAATCTGCACGGATTGAGGCAGCACCCGAGTGTTTTCAGCCCTGAGGTAACCAATTGTCTAGTCGTGGAGCATAATGACGCCCAACGATGCCCAACAGGCAAATCCACACCTTCTTTGGTGGTTGTAAATGACAATACGAAAGGACCAGTCAACGATTTTATGTTTCCTTTTTGCTAAACGAATCCGTACCGATTACAGTTGCTGGAAATTGATCCGCTGACAACATTCAAGTAATTTTTACCCTGAGACAAGCAATTGTCGTAAATATTGGTGCCCGAATTAGAATCTGAGTTTTTAGACGAAGATAGTACCGGAACGGATTCTGGTATCTCAAACCTACACTCATTTGAAATCAGAACTAACCGTTGAAGACTAGACCCGTTGACAATAAACGAGTGATTTCTGCTCTGAGAGAACTAGTCGTCGTGATTTCTGGCGCCCGAACTGGAACCTTTAATTATAGGACGAAGGTAGTACCAGAGTAGATCCCTAGTACCTGTAGCTCAACAAAATCCTAGCGATTGCAAATGACAGTTTGAAGAAACAGAGCCACGATTTTGTTTCATCCTTTCCCGTTGATAACCTGTACGGATTGAGGCAGCACCCGAGTATTTTCAGCCCTGAGGTAACCAATTGTCTAATCGTGGAGCATAATGACGCCCAACGATGCTCAACACCTGGTAGCCAGAGTTTGGGCACATCCACACTTTCTTTGGTGATTGTGAATGACAATACGAAAGGACCAGTCAAAGATTTTCTGTTTCCTTTTTGCTAAGCAAATCCGTACTAATTAAAATTGCTGGAAGTTGATCCGCTGATAACACTCGAGTAATTTCTGCCCCGGGGCAAGCAGTTGCCGTTATTTTTGGTGCCCGAATTAAAACCTGAATTTTTGGACGAAAACAGTACCAGAACGGATTCTGGTATCTAAAACCTACACTCATTTGGAATCATTGGACCGTTGAAGATTAGACCTGTTGATAGCAACCGAGTGATTTCTGCTCTGAGAGAACTAGTCGTCGTGATATCTAGTTCCCGAATTGAGATCTTCAATTTTAGGACGAAGGCAATACTGGAGCAGATCCCTAGTAACTGACCTCAACAAAATCTCAGCGATTGTAAATGACAGTTTGAAGAAGCAGAGCCACGATTTTGTTTCATCCTTCTTCGTGGATAGCCTGTACGGATTGAGACAGCACCTGAGTATTCTCAGCCCTGAGGTAACCAATTGTCTAGTCGTGGAGCATAATGACGCCCAACGATGCCCAACACCTGGTAGCCAGAGTCTGAGCACATCCACACCTTCTTTGGTGATTGTAAATGACAATACGAAAGGACCAGTCAACGATTTTATGTTTTCTCGTTGCTAAACGAGTCCGTACCGATTAAAGTTGCTGGAAGTTGGACAACACTCGAGTAATTTCTACCCTGGGACAAGCAACTGTCGTAATTTTTGGTGCCCGAATTAGAACCTGAATTTTTGGACGAAAACAGTACCGGAACGGATTTGGAATCATTGGACCGTTGAAGACTAGACTGGGACCTTTAATTATAAGACGAGGGTAGTACCGGGGTAGTACCTGTGACTCAACGAAGCCCCAGCGATTTCAAATGACAGTTTGAAGAAACAGAGCTACGATTTTATTCCATCCTTTTTGTTGACGAATCCGTACGGATTAAGGCATGAGTTAAACAATGAATTTTGGTGTTTATTACTGTCCATTAAGTATTCTAAGATGGCGTGCCTCGAGCAGAGTTCGTTTAATGTTTATAGAATTCCTTTGTACGTACCTGAACATTACCTCATTATAAATGAGACATCGGAGCGTAATTATGTGTCTAGACGATCCGGGCAGACGGAGCTTTGCGACTTACATGGCTTCCTTTAATTTGTATGAGCAAACAATGAGAATATTTCTTCGTAATCCCGCAGAATCTTTCCACAATTAGTTGATGATGCAATGTTGACAACATAATACTTTTTATTGATGTTTCGAGCTCCTCATTGAGCAATAAACATTCGAGGGAATTCTTATACGTCCGACTGCGCCAATAGTTCGTATTGAGGGAAAATTTTTGCAGAAATGTCGACGACATCTTATGATTTAATGTAAAACAACCTGAGCCCATTGAAATACAGTCGTAAAAGTATTAACATAAACATTATCCAAGAAAGGGATGCATTTTGACGACATGCTTTTCGCCTATGTGTTGCTACGCTTGGGAGCCCTGGATTTGAATTTTAATACAGTTTTTTAAGGCCTATAAACACATCATATATAAAATTTTGCATTTCTTATTTTTATACGTCCATATTCCTTGCAGCACATTTCAGAAGCTACTTCTTGCATAATACATTCAAATGTATGCACTTTTTGGAATTGTTCGATGAAAATATGTTTTTGATATAAAAAGGAGTTTCAAGACAGTATTGGGGGTGCGTAAAACCTAATCGAGACATAATCAAATAAAGCAAGTGCGTGTCTTACATTACCGCACTCCCCAATGTAGTTGGTGAAGAGCAAGGTGAAAAGTCAACAAAGTTAAACCGATTTGGAATCGATATCACATATTATGCCAAGCAAACGACGTACCAACTTGAGATCAGGCCAGGATCAAGGCTTACAATGTGTAACTTGTTCAAAAGTTTGCCAGGATGTGAGCTTATGGGAGATAAATTGTGTTATCCTTGCAGGAACGCTTGAATTTTGGATTTAAGTGTTTGAAATTGAACATATATTTCTTAAAGAGTTATAAATGATTTTTTTGCGTTCTAGTTAATTGAAATTACCGATAACTTCGTGGGATGAGGTTCCTGCAGGAATATGAAGTTTGTTGAAGTGGACAGAAGCCAGGAGAAGTTTGCCAAGTCATTTAAAATTGCAATAAGTTGAGAACTGCAACTTGCAGTGTTAATTTTAACATTAAAAACTTTCAGAAGACAGTATTAAGACTGTCACACACATCCCTTCGCCTTTTTTTTTTGTTTCTAAGGCAAGGATTATCATAAATGATGTACTCCTTCGTTTTATTAATGGGATGACCCATTTTTTCTTGTGGATAGAGCAAAGCTGTGTTAAGTTGAAGTACAATCGCGATAGGACTGTTCGGAGCTTTATCAACGTCAAATATAAGATGAAGAGTTATGAATGTGCCTATTAATCACATTAAAATGGAGCTTTGAAGTAATAAGAAAGAATGTAGCATCAGTGATGAATGGAAATTAATTAGGATTAAGAGGAATCATCTGTAGCATGCATGAATTGTGAAACAGAGCGGAACGTCCGTCCGAATTAATCTTTTAATTGCAGAACTAACATTGAGCTCCAACAAGACGTAGCAAAATAAATAAAAACAACTCGTTCTTAAATTACAAGAAACAAAATCCGCTGCTGATGACAACGACGATGAAAAAACTTCGCTGAGTATCCGATTGCTTTCCAGTTGACCGCAAATTCGAAAAGATGAAGGAAAGAGTAACCAGACAGATTTAATCATCCTCATTATTTTTCAAATTGATTTTTTTGGCTCAAATAACGCTGGGCTTCATTATTTACAAAAAATTGACTGCAATATAGAATAAAAAATACGCATTTATTGCTGCTCCACACAACTATAAGATTCGGGAATAATAATATAAGTTTTGGGGTAGTTTACAAGAGGGAGCCTTTTATATCCCTAAGAAAAGTGGTTATGACCTTACTGACAGACAAAATTGGCTCCAAAACGGCGAATCTCCTGCCACGTTAGCTGTCATACAATCCTCTACGGCTTTGAGTAGCCTCCCACTTTGGTAAAAAAAAAAAAAAACGCAAAATATGGACAAAGTATTCTGGAAGAAAGTTATGACTTCCACCGAGATGAGTCTTCAAAAAAACAGCGTCAATATTGACCATCTATTCAACACAATTTCTTTGGCCATTTCTGTTGAAATACGGAAGTCTTCAAACAACTTTGGGCCTACCCAATTTCAAAAAATTCTTTAAAAGAAAGAAGGGCGGCTTAATTATGACAAAACAGCTGTTGGTGTCTGCGCCAGGGATTGCTGTGACTCCTAGCGGGATGTAGTTTCAAGGAGACAATGTCAACATTGGCCTCCTGTTGAAATCCCCTACAACTTCAAGCTACCTCACACTTTGGAGAGAAAAGGAAGACCCAAAACTTGTACGGAGTATTTCTGGAAGAACCTCCAAGAAGACAGCGTCGATATTGGCCTTCTATCCAACATAATTTACTTAGCGATTTCTAGTGCACTACTATCAAATTTGGGCCCAAGATGTTTCTAAAAACTCTTTGGAAGGAAAAAAAATGACTGAACAGTGGCGAAAAAACTGTTGGTGATTGTGCAAAAGATTACTGTGACTTCCAGTGGGAAGTAGCTTCAAGGAGACAATGTCAATATTGGCCCCCTGTTGAAATGAAGATACGTCAGCTCTCATACAGTCCCTTACGACTTTGTGCTACCCCCCACCTTGTAAAAAAAAGGAAGACCCAAAATATGTTCGAAGTTGTGACTTCCAACAAGATGGACCTTAAAAAAAACAGCGTTGATATTTCCAACACAATTTCTGTGGCAATTTCTGGTGAAATACGGAAGTCTTTTACAACTTTTGGACTACCTCTTACTTTTAAAAATTTTTTGGAAGAAGAGGGACGGCTCAAGTGTGACGAATCAGTTGTTTCGAAGAATCTTATTGAAGGAAAAGCAACGTCTGAAAAGGGACGAAGAAGCTCTTGGTGATTGTGCTAGAAATTACTGTGACCTCCAGCGAGATGTAGCTTCAAGGAGACAATGTCAACATTGGCTCCCTGTTGAAATGAGGAAGCCTAAAATTACGTCAGCTATCATGCAATTCCCTGGGACTTTGAGCTGCCTCTTACTTTATTGGAGAAAATTGAAGCCCAGAATATGTACGAAGTATTTCTGGTAAATTACAGAAGTCCGTCATTACTTTGGGTCCACCTCATAGTTCGGAAAATTCTTTTAAAGAAAGAGGGACGACTTAAATGAAATGAAGCAGCTATTGGTGCCTGTACGATGCATTGCTGTGACTCCCATCGAGATGCAGCTTCAAGGAGACAATGTCTCCTTGTTGAAATAAGGAAGCTTCATCCTCTACAACTTTAGGCTATCTCCCACTTTGAAAAAAAAGGATGACCCAAAATATGTACGAAGTATTTCTGAAGGAAAGTTGTGACTTCCACCGTGATGGACCTTCCAGAAAACAGCATCGATATTGGATTTTCTATACAACACAATTTCTCTGGCAATTTCAGTTCGAAAAACTCTTTGAAAGAAAGAGAAATGACTTAAATGGTGCATGCGCGAGGCATTGCTATGACTTCCAGCAAGATGTATCTTCAAGGAGACAATGTCAACATTAGCCTCCTGTTGAAATTTGGAAGCGTTATACAATCCCTTAAGATTCTGCCCCACCCCCCACTTTGGAAACAAAGGAAGACCCAAAATATGCCCAAAGTATTTCTAGACGAAGGTTGGGATTCTCACCGAGTTGGACCTTCAAGAAAACAGCGTCGATATTGGCCTTTCTTTCCAACGAAATTTCTTTGGCGATTTCCAGTGAAATAAGGAAGCCTTATACGACTTAAGGCCTACTCCCTAGTTATAGTCGGTGCCTGCGCGGGGCATTGCTGTAGCTCCCAGCGGAATTTAGTTCCAAAGAAACAATGTCAACATTGGCCCCTGTTGAAATAAGAAAGCTTCGAGCTACATCAGCTGTTATACCACTCCTTACCACTTTGGGCTACCTTCCAGTAGTATTTCTGGGAGAATGTTGTGACTTCCTCCGAGATAGACCTTCCGGGAGACAATTTCGATACTGGCCTTCTATTCAACACTATTCGCTTCGCAATGTTTGGGATCAAAAAATTCTTTAGAAGGAAATGGGACAGCTCAAATGTGACGAAGCAAATGATGGTGGCTGCGCGAAGGATTGCTGTGACTTCCAGTGAGATATATCTTCAAGGAGACAATGTTAACATTGATCTCCTGTTGAAATGAGGAAGCTTCAGACTAAGTCAGCTGTCATTCAACTCCTTACGACTTTGGGCTACCTTCCACTTTGGGAAAAAAGGAGACAATGTCGATATTGGCCTTCTATTCAACACAATTTGCTTAGCGGTTTTTGGGAATCTCCTACGACTTTAAGTATATCCCGGACCAAAAAATTATTTGGATGAAAAAGGGACGACTCAAATGTGACGAAGCAGCTGTTGGTGATTGTGCAAAAGATTGCTGTGACTGAGCGGGATGTAACTTTAAGAAGACAATGTTGGCCCCTTGATGAAATAAGGAAACTTCAAACTACGCCAGCTGTCATTCAATTCTCTACGACTTTGGAATACCCCCCACTTTAGAAAAAAGGAAGACCCAAAACATGTACGAAATATTTGTGGAAGAAAGTTGGGACTTCCATCAAGACTGACCTTCAAGAAAACAGCGTCGACATTGGTCTTCTATCCAACACAATTTCTTTGGCCTTAAGAAAACAATGTCAATATTGGCCCCTTGTTGAAATGGAGAAGCTTCAAAGTAAGTCATTTGTCATACAATTCCCTACGACTTAAGGCTACCCCAACTTTGGAAAAAAGAAAGACTCAAAATATGTTCGAAGTATTTCTGGAAGAAAGTAGAAACTTTAAGGAAACAGCGTCGATATTGGCCTTCTATCCAACACAATTTCTTTGGCGACTCCTGGTGGAATTAAATCGTCTTCTACGATTTTGGGGGACAACTGAAAAGAGACGAAGAAGCTGTTAGTGGTTGTGGAAAGGATTGCTGCGACTTCCAGCGGAATGTAGCTTCAAGGAGACAATGCCAACATTGGCCCCTTATCGAAATGAGGAAGCTTCAAACTACGCCAGCTTCATACAATCCCCTACGACTTTGGGCTAGCCTCCACTCTGAGAAAAAAGGAAGATCCAAAATATGTACAAAGTATTTGTGACTTTCACCGATATGGTCCTTCAAGGAGACAATGTCGATATTGGCCTTTATTCAAAACAATTTGCTTGGCGATTTTTGGGGGCTGTTTGTGATTGTGCGAAAGATTGTTGTGACTTCCAGCGGGATGTAGTTTCAAGGAAATACTGTCAACATTGGCTCCCTGTTAAAATGGGGAAGCTTCAACTTCCACCAAGATGAATCTTCATTCAACACAGTTTGCTTGGCGATGTTTGGGATCAAAAAATTTCTTAGATAGAAAGAGGGACTACTTAAATGTGACGAAGTAATTGTTGGACTTCCAAGGGGATGTACCTTCAAGTAGACAATGTCAATATTGGCCTCCTGTTCCAGGTAGCCTAGTATTAGCTTATCACGTTTGTTAAGCTTAATCTGGTGGAGTTTAGGACTTGATACTTGGGCAACAAATCCAAAATCACTTTTAAATAAATGATTTGAAATTCCAAAGAAGCGGAATTGAATGTAGATGGTATTGTCGGAAGTTGAAGGATTATTGGAAGACAGTTGTGACCTCCATATAGATGTATATTTTCCAGGAGACAATATCAACATTGGATATTGTTGCTGCTTAACATAGCCCAAATAAAATCAACTTCCAACTGAAATCAGTTCCACAGAAAACTCATGTCAACAAAATAAAGAAACTCCAGACGTAGTAGCCAGAAGTTTCTTCCAAGCAAAAAATTTCAACTTCTGTAGAATTTCTATGCAAACTTTTGTCACTTCACTTGGAATTGCTGACAGTCTAAATGCAATTTGGAAACAATTGCATAGCTGTGCGACTTACATTCGTTTGTACGTGATTTGATACAAAAGAAATATTTATAAAATATTTCAACGGAAGTGCTTTTTGACTGTGAAATGGGAATGAAGGAAATTGATTATTCTTTGAGTGCACTTCACTTGCTACATCGAAAAATACACGAATTTTGGTGTAATTTGTATTGATGTTTGCAAGTCATGACCCCTAGCATGACATTATGGTGGAGGCGCCGTCAGTCACGCATACTACACCATGTAGGAACTTAAGGGTGGTTCTGGAAGGGATGCATTGCATTTGGGTGTGTTTCATGTATGTATATATCTACTGAGGATATACTCATGTTATGATTGTACTTCCAGTACTAGCAGAAGCAATAAATAATGTAAAAATTGAACTTCAACACGGAAAATCAATATCAATTCCGTGCGCAGCCCTACCTTTCTTTATTAAAGTTCACGACAGGCTCCTACCTTTATTTAGTTACGCATACGATTGTATTCATACGTATACTCATATTTCATCACAATTTTAATATCAATATCAATTTGGGCATATCTTTTGCGGTTCCAATCACGATTAGTGGATGATATAGTCTGCACATATCTAC
Source organism: Dromius quadrimaculatus (assembly GCA_963989225.1). Lineage (NCBI taxonomy): Eukaryota > Metazoa > Arthropoda > Insecta > Coleoptera > Carabidae > Dromius > Dromius quadrimaculatus. The sequence goes on from OZ022326.1 coordinate 65,011,862, forward strand.
ATTCTTAGCTGGTTTACTAAAACCGCCGTTTCCTGTAAGGGTTGTTTTTGTTCACTGACAGAAAAATCGATTCATGCTAATCTTTTGAACAACTTCCGCAAGGAAAAATTTATGTGCATGTCCTGCTGCTGTTATGTTCACGTCTGTAGTGGTGGTATTGAATGTGTTTGCAAATGGCGTTGGTCAGGGGTCATTACCATCGTTTAGCACTATTGGGGCTTCCATGTCCCACGTCTCTTAACCGGAAGTCGAATTTAATCAAGACGCCACTACATTAGCGGCCTTCGTGGCCGCACAATTTCAAAACCATATAAAGACGAATCAAGAAAGCGCCCTCTCTCGTTTAAAGTGTCGAGTTTATTTCCATTTGAAATATTTTTCGCACAACGAAGTGCATCAAGAAACCCTCTTGATGTAGGAAACTCGATTATATCCGAAAAATGTTTATCTACCGTTCAGTGAGTCGTAAGTGACGTGAAATACGATCCGCCTCCCTCAAGTGTCGAAATGCTGTTACGTTGCAGACTGAAGTTATTTTGGAGAGTACTCCTTCCTAACACGTCATTCCTCCTTCGAAATAACTCGTTCCGCAAATAATTTCCGCCGCTGGACGTCCGTACGCGTAAGACCCATAAAATCGTGGTTGGTTTCGTCAGCAATTGCTGGGATCTCCTCAACGGTCGATTCTGCCATCAAATAGATGTACTGCCTCCTGAATGCTGAGTTCCAGGTACTGAGAAACTGCTTCAGTACTAAAATTCAGGTCCAAGTTCAGGCACCAGCAATTTTAATCGGTACGGATCCGTTCAACAAAAAGGTACATAAAATCGTTGACTTGTCCTTTCGTATTGTCATTTACAACCGCTGGAATCTTTTCAATGGTCGATTGATCACCAAAAATAGGCCCAAACACCGGCTAACAGGTGTTGGGCATCACTGGACATCATTATGCTCCACGACTGGACAATTGGTTACCTCAGGACTAAAAATGCACGGGTGCTGCTTCAATCCGTACGGGTCCATCAACGAAAAAGAATAAAATCGTAGCTCTCGTTTGCAATCGCTGAGATTTTGTTGGGGTCAGGTACTAGGAATCGGCTCCGGTACTGCCTTTGTCCTAAAATTGGAGATCCCAGTTCGGGCACCAGAAATCACGACTGGCTCTCTCAGGGCAGGAATCACTTGGGTGCTGTTATCAGGTCTAGTCTTCGATGGTCACTTTGATCCAAATGAATGTATGCTTCCTAAATATCAGGTTTAAGGTACAAGAATTCAGGTCCGAGTGCGGGCACCAAAAATTAGGACAATTGCTTGTCGCAGGACAGAAATGACACAAGTGGCGCGAAAAAAAAGCAGGTTCTTCCTTGGCCCAAAAATAAATCCTTGCTTTGAAAGGAATGCAAATGGCACAGATTTACAGTGAAACAAAGTATCAATTGAGGACAGATTTATCCGAGCCGAACCGTTCATAGCACTCCCTCGGACAAATTTCTAACAAAAACATGCCAACTTCATGAAAATAGCTGCGGAAATGGTTGCGGTACAGCACCAAATCAAAGTAGTCGGAGTAAAAACGGCTGTCTTGCTATCTGTTGGCTCCGTACAACTACATAGGCTCATACTAAGGCAACACAACGGGTAACCTGTTCATGACATTCTCCTGGACAATTTTTAGACAAAAACATACCAATTTAATGAAAATGGTTGTGGTACAGCCATAAATCAAGAAAGTCGAAGTAAAAACGACTGTCTTGTTATCTGTCGTATCCGTACAGCTACATAGGCTTATTCTGAGGCAAAATAACAGGTAATCTATTCATGACAATCTTTTAGGCAGTTTTTCGACAAAAAATACCAACTTACATGACATTCTTTAAGACAGTTTTTAGACAAAAAATTACCAACGTGATAGAAACAACTGTGGAAATGGTTGTGGTACAGCCCCAAATCAAGGAAGTCAGAATAAAAATGGTTGTCTTGCTATCTGTTGGCTCCGTACAACTATACTGAGGCAAAACAACATTCTCTTGGACAGTTTTTAGACAAAAACATACCAACTTGGTGGAAATAACTGCGGTAATGATTATGGTACAGCCCCGAATCAAGGAAGTCGGAGTAAAAACGGCTGTCTTGATATTTGCTGGCACCGTACAACTACATAGGCTTATACTGAAGCAAAATAACGGGTAACTTGTTCATGACATTCTCTTGGATACTTTTTAGACAAAAACATATCAACTTGATGGAAATAACTGCGGAAGTGGTTGTGGTACAGACCCAAACCGAGGAAATCGGGGTGAAAATGGTTGTCTTGCTATCTGCTGGCCCCGCACAACTACATAGGCTTATACTGAGGCAAAATAACGAATAACCTGTTCATGACATTCTCTTGGATACTTTTTAGACAAAAACATACCAACTTGATAGAAATAGCTGTGGAAGTGGTTGTAGTACAGCCCCAAACCAAGAAAATTGGGGTAAAAATGGTTGTCTTGCTATCTATTGGCTTCGTACAACTACATAGGCTTATACTGACGTAAAACAACGGATAAGCTGTTCATGACATTCTCTTGGACAGTTTTTCGACAAAAACATACCAACTTGGTGAAAATAGCTGCGGAAATAATTGTGGTACAGCCGCAAATCAAAGAAGTCGGAGTAAAAACGGCTGTTTGGATCCGTACAACTACATAGGCTTATACTAAGGCAAAATAGCGGGTACCGTGGTACACACTGTTCAGAAAATCATGCTGGAGGCTTCAACCACTCATATGGTTCTTCGTCCAAAAATAAACCCTTGTTTTGGAAAGAACTATATACAAATGGCACAGACTCTTCAGTACAGCAAAGTATCAATTAAAGACAGTTCCATCCGAGACGAGCCGTTATGGCACTACCTCACATACTTTATTAAAACAGCTGCGGAAATGATTGTGGTACAGCCCTAAACCAAAGAGATCGGGATAAAAATAGTTGTCTTGTTATCTGTTGGCTCCGTACAATTATACAGGCTTATTCTCAGGCAAAGTAACAGGTACCGTGGAACACACTGCTCAGGGAATCTTGCTGGAAGCTTCAACCAATTATATGGTGCAGGAGTCAGAAAGGTATGGAAAAAGAGAGATCTTTTCTACGTCCAAAAAAATGAATCTGTTCTGGAAAGAACTATACACAAATGGCACAGACTCTTCAGTACATAAAAGTATCAATTAGAAACACTTTAATTTGAGGCGAGCTGTTCATAGTACTCCCTCTTATACTTGATGAAACTAGTTACGGAAAGGGTTGTGGCACAGCCCCAAATCAAGAAAGTCGGGATGAAAATGGTCGTCTTGCTATCTGTTGGCTTCGTACAACTACACAGGCTTATACTGAGGCAAAATAACGGGTAAGCTGTTCATAACATTCTCTTCGACAGTTTTTAGACAAAATCATACCAATTTGATGGAAATAGCTGCGGAAATTGTTGTGGTAGAGCCTCAAGCCAAGGAATTTGGGCCAAAAATGATTGTCTTGCTATCTGTTGGCTCCGTACAACTACATAGGCTTTTACTAAGGCAAAAAAGCGGGTAACCTGTTCATGACATTATTTAAGATATTTTTTAGACAAAAACTTACAAATTTGATAGAAAGAACTGCGGAAATGGTTGTGGTACATCCCAAATCAAGGAAGTCGAAGTCAAAACGGCTGTCTTGATATTTGTTGGCTCCGTACAACTACATAGGCTTATACTGAGGCAAAATAACGGATAACTTATTCATGACATTCTTTTGGACAGTTTTTAGACAAAAACATACCAACTTGATGGAAATAACTGAGGAAATGGTTTTGGTACAGCCTACAATCAAAAAGTCGGAGTAAAAACGGCTGTCTTGCTATCTATTGGCTTCGTCCAACTACATAGGCTTATACTGAGGCAAAATAACGGGTAACCTCTCTATAACATTCTTTTGGTTACTTTTTGGACAAAAACATTCCAACTTGATGGAAGTACTTGCGGAAATGGTTGTGGTACAGCCCCAAATCAAGGAAGTTGGAGTAAAAATGGCTCTCTTGCCATCCATTGGCTCCGTACAGCTACATAGGCTTATACTGAGCCAAAATAACGGGTAAACTGTTCATGGCATTCTTTTGGACAGTTTTTAGACAAAAACATACCAACTTGACGGACATAACTGAGGAAATGGTTGTGGTACAGCCTATAATCAAGAAAGTCAGAGTGAAAACGGCTGTCTTGATATTTGCTGGCACCGTACAATTACATAGGCTTATACTAAAGCAAAATACCGGATAACTTGTTCATGACATTCTCTTGGACGGTTTCTAGACAAAAACATACTAACTTATGAAAATAGCTGCGAAAATGGTTGTGGTACACCCCCAAACCGAGAAAATCGGCGTAAAAATGGTTGTCTTGCCATCTTTTGTCTCCGTACAACTACATAGGCTTATACTGAGGCAAAAAAGCGTGTCACCTGTTCATGACATTCTTTTGGACAGTTTTCTGACAAAAACATATCAACTTGATGGAAATAACTGCGGAAATGGTTGTGGTACAGCCCCAAATTAAGAAAGTCAGAGTGAAAACTACTGTCTCGCTATTTTTTGGATCCGTACAACTACATAGGCTTATACTGAGGCAAAAAACGGGTAACCTGTTCATAACATTTTCTTGGACAGTTTTAGACAAAAATATATCAACTTGATGGGAATAACTGCGGAAAAGGTTGTGATACAGTCCCAAATCAAGGTAGTCGAGGTAAAAACGGCTGTCTTGCTATCTGTTGGGTCCGTACAACTATATAGACTCATACTGAGGCTAAATAACGGGTAACCTGCCCATGACATTATCTTGAACAGATTTCAGACAAAAACATACCAACTTGAAGAAAATAACTGCGGAAATGGTTGTGCTACAACCCTAAATCAAAAAAGTTGCAGTAAAAACGGCTGTCTCGATAACTGTTGTCTCCGTACAACTACATAGGCTTATACTGAGGCAAAATAATGGGTGACCTGTTCATTGCATTTTCTTGGACAGTTTTTAGACAAAAACATACCAATTTGATGGAAATAACTGCGGGAATAATTGTGGCACAGCCTCAAACCGAGGAAATCGGGGTAAAAATGGTTGTCTTGCTACCTGTTGGCTCCGTACATCTACATAGGCTTACACTGAGACAAAAAGGCGGGTAACCTGTTCAAGACATTCTTTTGGACAGTTTTTAAACAAAAACATACCAACTTGATGGACATAACTGAGGAAATGGTTTTGGTACAACCTACAATCAAGAAAATCGGAGTGAAAACGGCTGCCTTGTTATCTGTCGGCTCCGTACAACTACATAGCCTTATACTGAGGCAAAATAATGGGTGATCTGTTCATGGCATTTTCATGGACAGTTTTCAGACAAAAACATACCAATTTGATAGGAAACGGTTGTGATACAGCCCCAAATCAAAGTAGTCGGAGTAAAAACGGCTGCCTTGCTATCTGTTGGGTCCGTACAATTATATAGGCTAAAACTGAGGCTAAATAATGGGTCAAATGTTCATGACATTCTCTTGGACAGTTTTTAGACGAAAACTTACAAACTTGATAGAAATAACTGCGGAAATGGTTGTGGTACAGTCCCAAATCAAGGGAGTCTAGGTAAAAACAGCTGTCCTGCTATCTTTTGTCTCCGGACAACTAATTAGGCCTATACTGAGGCAAAATAACGGGTAACTTGATCATGACATTTCTTAAGACAGTTTTCAGACAAAAACTTACCAACTTGATAGAAATAATTGCGGAAATGGTTGTGGTACAGCCTTTAATCAAGGAAGTCGGAATGAAAATGATTGTCTTGCTATTTTTTGGCTCCGTACAACTACATAGGCTTATACTGACGCAAAATAACGGGTAATCTGTTCATGGCATATTCTTGGACAGTTTTTAGACAAAAACATACCAACTTGATGGCAATAGCTGCGGAAATGGTTGTGGTACAGCCCTAAACCAAAGAGATCGGGATAAAAATGGTTGTCTTGTTATCTGTTGGCTCCGTACAATTACACAGGCTTATACTGAGACAAAATAACGGGTAACCTGTTCATAACATTTTCTTCGACAGTTTTTAGACAAAAACATACCAACTCGTTGGAAATAACTGCGAAAACGGTTGTGGAACAGCCCCAAAGCAAGAAAGTCGAACTAAAAATGGTTGTCTTGCTATCTGTTGGCTCCGTACAACTACATAGGCTCATACTGAGGCAAAATAACAGGTACACTGTTCATGACATTTTTTGGGACAGTTTTTAGACAAAAACTTACCAACTTGATGGAAGTTACTGCGGAAATGGTTGTGGTACAGTCCCAAATCAAGAAGTCGAAGTAAAAACGGCTGTCTTGCTATTTTGTGGCTCCGTAAAACTACATAGGCCTATACTAAGGCAAAATAACGGGTAAATTGATCATGACATTTTTTTGGGACAGTTCCTAGACAAGAACTTACCAACTTGATGGACATAACTAAGGAAATGGTTGTGGTACAGCCTAAAATAAAGAAAGTCGAAGTAATAACGGTTGTCTGGTTATCTATTGGCTCCGTACGACTACATAGGCTTATACTGAGGCAAAGTAACGGGTAACTTGTTCATGACATTCTCTTGAACAGTTTTTAGACAGAAATATACCAACTTAATGGAAATTACTGCGGAAATGGTTGTGGTACAGCCCCAAATCAAGAAAGTCGAAGTAAAAACGGCTGTCTTGCTATCTATTGGCTCCGTACAGCTACATAGGCTTATACTGATGCTGAATAACAGGTAATCTATTCATGTCATTTTCTTGGACAGTTTTTAGACAAAAACATACCAACTTGATGGAAATAATTGCGGAAATGGCTGTGGTACGGCCCCAAATCAAGGAAGTCGAAGTAAAAATGGTTGTCTTAGTACCTGTTGGTTCTGCACTACTACATAGGCTTATACTGAGGCAAAAGAACGGATAATCTGTTGATGACATTCTCTTGCACAGTTTTTAGTCAAAAAAATATCAACTTGATGGAAATAGCAGTGGAAATGGTTGTGGTACAGCTCGAAATCAAGGTAGTCGGGGTAAAAACGGCTGTCTTGCTATCTGTTGGTTCCGTACAACTATATTGGCTTTTACTAAGGCAAAATAACGGGTAACCTGTTCATGACATTCTCTTGGATAATTTTTGGATAAAAACATACCAACTTGATGGAAATAACTGCGGAAATAGTTGTGGTACAGCCCCAAATCAAGGAAGTTGTAGTAAAAATGGCTGTTTGGGTATCTGTTGGCTCCGTACAACTACATAGGCCTAAACTGAGGCAAGTAAATTGTTCATGACATTCTCTTGGACAGTTCTTAGACAAAAATATACCAACTTGATGGAATAACTGCGGAAATGGCTGTGGTACAGCCTTAAATCAAGGAAGTCGGCGTAAAAATGTTTGTCTTGCTATATGTTGGCTCCGTACAACTACATAGGCTTTTACTGGGGAGAAATAACGGATAACCTGTTCATTGCATTTTCTTGGACAGTTTTTAGACAAAAACATACCAATTTGATGGAAATAGCTGCGAAAATGGTTGTGGTACAGCTCTAAACCAAGGAAGTCGGGGTAGAAATGGTTGTTTCGTTATCTGTTGGCTCCGTACAACTACATAGGCTTATACTGAGCCAAAATAACGGGTAACCTGTTCATGACATTCTTTAAGACAGTTTTTAGACAAAAACTTACAAACTTGATAGAAATAGCTGCGGAAATGGTTGTGGTACAGCCCCAAACCGAGGAAATTGAGATAAAAACGGCTGTCTTGCTATCCATTGGCTCCGTACAACTACACAGGCTTATACTGAGCCAAAATAACGGGTAACCTATCAATGATATCCTTTACAGTTTTTGGACAAAAATTCACCAGCTTGATAGAAATATCTGCGGAAATGGTTGTGGTACAGTTCCAAATCAAGGGAGTCGAAATAAAAACGGCTGTCTTGCTATATTTTGGCTCCGTACAACTACATAGGCCTATACTAAGGCCAAATTACGGATAACTTGTTCATGACATTCTCTTGGACAGTTTTTAGACAAAAACTTACAAACTTGATGGAAATAACTGCGGAAATGGTTGTGGTACAGCTCCGAATCAAGAAAGTCGAAGTAAAAACGGCTGTCCTGCTATTTTTGACTCCGTACAGCTACATAGGCTTACACTGAGGCAAAATAACGGGTAACCTGTTTATGGCATTCTCTTGGACAGTTTTTAGACAACAGTTGCAAAATGATTGTGTACAGCTTCCAACGGAGGAAGTCGGAGTTAAAATGGCTTACTATCTGCCGGCTCCGTACACAGGCTTATATTGAGACAAAATAGTGGATAACGTGGAGCACGCTGTTCAGGACATTTTGTTAGAGATCTTAGCCAAATATATCATATTTGAATCAGAAATGTGCAAGGCTTTTACTTGATTGACGATTAAGAGGATTAAAACGATTTACAGAGTGAAGTCAGTCTGCTAGAGGATGCAGTATTCAACAGTACTTAAAGAGGCATAACCTCCATAATATTAAAGATATTGACTTGAAATTTGGTATATGAAGACAGTTTGGATGTTCACATGGAATGACCTTGCTTTTTTAGAGCTTTTTTAAACCACAGGGAGGGAATACACGATTGATTTCATGAGTGATATTTGTATTTTTTATAATGATTGGAGGATTGAAGCGGAGAAACAAATGAGGTTGAATCTCAACTTTATTTCATGGCACACTTCCAAAATAATTACAAATAAAGCATTCCCTGCGACTTCTTCTTGTTCTGTAACGATATCTCAAAAGCTCCGACCGTGACACGCTAGGAAAGGAGCCAGGATGAAGCGTGAACAATACCAGGAAAATTGGCTTCCTGTTACGCCTGCAGCGCCGCTCCTCCCACCGGAATCTTGCGAAACAAACAAGCATAAGGTGTATAATACCTTACTAAATTCCAAAGTCGCGGTGGATTTAGGGATGCTGTCTTTGAGAACACATGGAGGGAAGTTAGTTATGTTCTCACTAGATAAAATAATTTTGAAACGTCATTGGATCTGAACTGACGGGTTACAGATAGGACAAGTTGAAGAAGATGGATGGTCACTACCTAAATTTGTCTCAAATTACCCTTTGACATGTTTGGTTACACTTTGTTACTTGAATCTACATCAGCTCATAATTCCATGTTATTTTTGATAACTCATCCCGGTTTGCTGACAAGATAATCAACCCTCAAATGAGCAATAAATAACAGTGTTCTAAATTATATTTCGCAGCACAAAACATTGTACAAAACCGTTGAGGCTTTAAATAACGCCCCAATATCCAGGACAGAACCCAACCAAATTGCTGACAAATTTATCATCTGATAAAAAGCAATGAGCAACAAGAAGCAAGCGGGTGCATTCGGTGAATACAGACCGCAGGTTGGCATACCTTGACAATGAAGGTTTCAGTTTCAGCTGCGGTGGATTCAGGCGGAAGATTTATGGAGGAGGCTGAATTTCAAACATGAGGAGAAGATAATTTTATTGATATTTATTGCTATTTTGTCACTAAATTCGTAAGTTTGTCTATCTGAGAGCAAATAAACAAAAAATTGTTAATATTTGGCGAAGCGCTCGCCTGCTGCAGCGCTCCGAAGCGCAACGGGTGCGCGTTCAAATACCTGACCCGTACGAGGTTCTTACGCGCAAAAACTACCTAATTTATCGTTTTTCTGTTATCTAACGCTTCAATAGACTTAATATTATCATAAAATTTAATTTAACGCTCTAAATTTGTGAGAAACAGCCCAAAGTTTTGTCAATTTATATCGCAGAATGATTGAATTCCTCTCAATTTAAAATTGATGTTTCTATGTAAATTTTTTTGCTGTTCTGCTAATAATATTTGTTATTTTGTTCACTTGACAACAAATGAGGCTAATGATAAGAAAATTGGTTGACGCGTTCGCCTGCTGCAGCGCTCCGAAGCGCAACGGGTGCGCGTTTCAATTCCTGACCCGTACGAGGCCCTTACGCGCAAAAACTGCATAATTTATAGTTTTTCTGTGAACTGAAGCTTCAATAGACCCAATGTTATCAGAAAATTCAATTTATCGGTCTTAATTTGTGAGAAACAGCCTAAGGTTTCGTCGATTTATACTGCAAGGTAATTGCATTTCTTCCGTCCTAAAACTGATAGTTTTATTAAAATTTAGGATGTTTTTTTGCTGTTCTGCTAATAATATTTGTTATTTTGTTCATTTGACGGCAGATGAGACTATTAGTTTGAAAATTGGTTGACGGGTTCACCCGCTGCAGCGCTCTGAAGCGCAATGAGTACGCGTACAGATACCTGCCTCGCACGGGGCTCCTATGCGTAAAAACTACCTTATTTATCATTCTATCTTTTAGCTGAATCTACAATTGACTTCATAGTACCAGAAAATTTGATCTATCACATAAAACTTGCAAGAAACAGCCTAAGGTTTCATTTATTCAATCTGCACAATTATTGCATCTCTTCTGTCTTATAATTAATTTTTGTATCTAAATTATGCATGCTTCATCAGTTATTTTGTTACTTATTTTCATCCTGCAACAAACAAGGCCATTATCTTAAAAATTGGTTGACGCATTCACCTGCTGCAGCGCTTTGAAGCGCAATTGGTGCGCGTATAAGTACCTGACCCGCACGGCGCTCTCACGCATAAAATTTGAATCATTTAACATTTTGTCAATCAGCTTTGAATGACTCAATTCTAACAAAAAAATTGATTTATTGCTTTCAGCTTGCGAGAAACAGCCTAAAGTCTCGTCGATTTACTCTGCAGAATCATTGCATTCCTTCTGTCTTATAATTGATGTTTATTTGTAAATTATTACAGCTTTTTCTGCTATTTTGTTACTATTATTTGTTAATTAGTCTATTTGCAAACAAATGAGCCCAATAACTTTGAAATTTGACGAAGCGTTCATCCGCTGCAGCGCTCTGAAGCGCAACGTGTGCGCGTACAGATACCTGCCAGGAACGAGGCTCCTAGGCGTAAAAACTGTATCGTTTATCATTCTGTCTATCAGTTGAAGCTTCAATTGACCCAATAATATCAGAAAATATAATTGATTGCTTTCAATTTGCAAGAAACAGCCTAAAGTTTCGTCGGTATATACTGCAGAATTATTACTCCTGTCGTAAAACTGATGTTTTCATGTAAACTCAGAATTCTTTTCTGCAATCCTGCTCTAATATTTGTTATTTAATGTACCTGACAATAAACGAGGCTATTAGGTTTGAAATTAGTAGAAGCGTTCGCCCATTGAAGCGCTCTGAAGCGCAACGAATGCGCATATAGATACTTGGCTTGCATAAGGCTCCTACGTGCAAAAACTGTGTTATTTATGACTTTTTTAACAAGTGAATCTTCAATTGATCCAATAATATCAAAAAATTGAATTTATTGTCCTTGATTTGCGAGAAACAGCCTAAGATCTTGTCAATTTACTCTGCGGAATGATTGCATTGGCATTTCTTCTGTCTTATAATTAATATGTATTTGTAAACTATTTTGCCGATAATATTTGTTTATTTGTCTATTTGGCAACAAATAAACCCCAAAACTTTAAAATTGCTTGATCCGTTCGCCCGCTGCAGCGCTCTGAAGCGTAATAGGTGCGCGTATAAGTACCTGACTCGCACGAAACTCCTACGCGCAAGAACTGCGCAATTTATTGTTTTTATATGAACTGAAGCTTTATTTAATTCAATGTTACCAAAAAACTAACAGTTTATCGCTCTTGATTTGCGAGAAACAGCCCAAAGTTTTGTTGGTGTACTCTTTAAAATGATTGAATGTTTTTCGTCTTGTAACTGATGTTTTTATGTGAATTGTTACTGAAATTAGTTATATTGTTAACCTGACAACAGATAAGGCTAATAATTCGAAATTTGGTTGAAGCGGTCGCCCGCTGCAGCGGCCTGAAGCGCAATGAGGGCGCGTATCAATACCTGACTCGCACGAGGTTTATATACGTGTTGTTGTATTTTATTTTTAATATTAGTAAGTTTGTCTATCTGGAACAGAACAATCCAAAAATTGTTGACATTTGACGAAGCGCTCGCCCGCTGCAGCGCTCTGCAAGGCGACAAATGCGCGCTCACATACTTGACGCTATGTTTAGTCGCAAGAGGCCCTTATGCAAAAAATTAGGCAAAAAATTGTAGCATTTGTTGCTCCATCTATAAGTTGATCCAATTTCATTAAAAATCTGTTATATCTCTTTTGGTTTGCAAGAAGCAGCCTATAAGGCTTCGACGACTTAATCTGCAGAACTATCTTACAATTTTTGTGGATATATAAATTATTATTGATGTTTCACCTATTATTTTTTACTTATATCAGTTAGTTTGGCAATCTAACAACAAACAAGATCATTATCTTAAAAATTCGCCCGTTGCAGCGCTCTGAAGCGCAACCATTGCGCGTAGAATACCTGTCCCGCACGAGCTTCCTTCGCGTAAAAATTGCATAATTTTCTGTTCTGTTCATCAGTTAAAGCTTTCATTAACCAAATGTTATCAAAAAATCAATTTATTGCTTTCAATTGTTTCATCAATTTACTCTGCTGAATAATTACATTTCTCTTGCCTCAACATTGATGTTTCTATGTAATTTTTTTGCTATATTGTTACTTATATTTGCTGATTTGCCTGTTAGGCAACAAACAAGCCCAACAACTTTGAAATTGGTTGATCTGTTCACCCACTGCAGCGCTGTGAAGCGCAATGAGTGCGCGTATGGATACCTGCCCGAAATGGGGCTCCTACGCGTAGTAACTGCGTTATTCATTATTTTATCTATTAGCTGAAGCTTCAATTAACCTCATAATATCAGAAAATTTTATTGATCGCTTTAAATTTCAAAGAAACAGCCTGAGGTTTCGTTGATTAATTTGCGGAATGATTGCATTTTTCCTGTCTTGAAACTGATGTTTTTTTTTTGCTATTTTGTTATTAATATTCATTTTCTCGACCATCTGGCAACAAATAAAGCCATTATCTCAGAAATTATTTGACACGTTAACCCGCTGCAGCGCTGTGAAGCGCAACGGGTGCCCGGAATGGGACTCCTACATGTGGAGACTGCGTTATTTATAATTTTGTCTATTAGCCAAACATTCAATTGACCCAATTTCATGAAAAAATTGATTTACTGTTCGTAGTTTGCGAGAAACAGCTTCAGGTTTTGTTGATTTGATCTGCTGAATAATTGCATTCCTACTGTCTTAAAACTTATATTTCTATGTAAATTAGGAATGCCTTTTTAGCTACTTTGCTACACTTATTTGTTATTTTGCTTATTTGACAACAAATAAGTCCAATAACTTTGAAATTGATCGACCCGTTTGCCCGCTGCAGCGCTCTGAAGCGCAACTAGTGCGCGTTTAAATACCTTACTCGCATGAGGCTACTTCGAGTAAAACATGCGTCATTTATCATTTTATCTATTAGCTGAAGCCTTAATTAACTCAATTTTATCAAAAAATAAAATTTATTGTTTTAGTATGCAAGAAGCAGCCTGAATTCTAGTCGATTTATTGTGCACAATTATTGTATTTCTCCTGCCTTATAATTGATGTTTATTTGTGATTAGTTTTGCTGTTTTGTTACTTTTAATTGTTAACTTGTCTATTTGGCAACAAATAAGCCCATGTGTCCAAATTTGTGTTTCAATGTAACTTAGAAAGTTTTTGATACAATTTTATGGAATATTGTTGATCTGAGAGCAAACCAGGTGATAATCGTTGATTCTTGGCGACGCGTTCGCCCGCTGCAGCGCTCTGAAGCGCAACGAAGGCGCGTATCGATAGCTGACGTTATGTTCATTTACAAGAGGCCCGTAGGGCATAAAAATGCGTCATTTGCCAATCCAATTGATAGTTGATGCTTCAGTTGACCTGAAATTATCAGAATTTCAATTTTTTCACGTACAGTTTGCAAGAAATAGTCTAGGGCTTTGTTAATGGAGTACACAGAATCATTGCGTTTTTCCTGTATCCAAATTAGTGTTTATATGTAACTGTATGAAGTTTTTAATACTATTTTATGGGTTATTGTTAATCTGAGGGCAGACAAGACGATAATTGTTGATTTTTGGCGACGCGCTTGCCCGCTGCAGCGCTCTGAAGCGCAACGAACGCGCGCATCGATACCTGTCGCTAAATTCATTTACACGAGGCCCGTAGGGCATGAAAATGCGTCATTTACCAATCCAGTTGCTAGTTGAGGCCTTAATTTACATGAAATTGTCAGAATTTTAAATTCTTTACGTACAGTTTGCGAGGAATAGTCCAGGGTTTTGTTAATGGCGTATGCAGAAACGTTGCATTTCTTTTGTGTCCAAATTAGTGTTTATATGTGACTGTACGAAGTTTTTAATACTATTTTGTGGATTGTTGTTGATTTAAGAGCGAACAAGGCGATAATTGTTGATTTTTGGCGACGCGCTTGCCCGCTGCAGCGTTCTGAAGCGCCACGAACGCGCGTACCGATACCTGTCACTAAATTAATTCATACGAGGCCCTAAGGTCATGAAAATGCATTATTTATCAATCCAGTTGGTAGCTAAGGCTTTAATTGGCCTGAAATTGTCAGAATTTTAGATTTTTTACGTACAGTTTACGAAAAATAGTCTGGGGCTTTGTTAATGGAGTATGCAGAATCATTGCGTTTTTCCTGTGTCCAAATTAGTGTTTATATTTAACTGTAGGCAGTTTTTAAAACTATTTAATGAATTATTGTTAATCTGAGAGCAGACTAGGCGATAATTGTTGATTTTTGGCGACGCGTTTGCTCGCTACAGCGCTCTGAAGCGCGACGAAGGCGCGTATCGATAGCTGACGCTGCGTTCATTTACATAAGGCCCTTAGGGCATGAAAATGCATCATTTATCAATCCAGTTAATAGTTGAGGTTTCAATTGACTAAAAATTGTCGGAATTTCAAATTTTTCACGTACAGGGTGTTGTTAATGACGTATGCAAAATCATTGCGTTTTTCATGTGTCCAAATTAGTGTTTATATGTAACTGTAAAAAGTTTTAAGTACTATTTTGTGGATTATTGTTGATTCGAGAGTAGGCAAGGCGATAATATTTGATTTTTGGCGACGCGTTTGCCCGCTGCAGCGCTCTGAAGCGCGACGAAGGCGCGTATCGATATCTGACGCTACGTTCATTTACATAAGGCCCTTAGGGCATGAAAATGCATCATTTATCAATCCAGTTAATAGTTGAGGTTTCAATTGACTAAAAATTGTCGGAATTTCAAATTTTTCACGTACAGGGTGTTGTTAATGACGTATGCAAAATCATTGCGTTTTTCATGTGTCCAAATTAGTGTTTATATGTAACTGTAAAAAGTTTTAAGTACTATTTTGTGGATTATTGTTGATTCGAGAGTAGGCAAGGCGATAATATTTGATTTTTGGCGACGCGTTTGCCCGCTGCAGCGCTCTGAAGCGCGACGAAGGCGCGTATCGATATCTGACGCTACGTTCATTTACATAAGGCCCTTAGGGCATGAAAATGCATCATTTATCAATCCAGTTAATAGTTGAGGTTTCAATTGACTAAAAATTGTCGGAATTTCAAATTTTTCACGTACAGGGTGTTGTTAATGACGTATGCAAAATCATTGCGTTTTTCATGTGTCCAAATTAGTGTTTATATGTAACTGTAAAAAGTTTTAAGTACTATTTTGTGGATTATTGTTGATTCGAGAGTAGGCAAGGCGATAATATTTGATTTTTGGCGACGCGTTCGCCCGCTGCAGCGCTCTGAAGCGCGACGAAGGCGCGTATCGATATCTGACGCTACGTTAATTTACATGAGGTCCTTAGGGCATGAAAATGCGTCATTTATTATTCCAGTTGATAGTTGAGGCTTCAATTGACCTGAAATTGTCGGAATTTCAAATTTTTCACATACAGGGTGTTGTCAATGGCGTATGCAAAATCATTGCGTTTTTCATGTGTCCAAATTAGTGTTTATATATAACTGTAGGGAGTTTTTGATACTATTTCATTGATTATTGTTAATCTGAGAGCAGGCAAGGTGATAATTTTTGATTTTTGGCGACGCGCTTGTCCGCTGCAGAGCTTTGAAGCGCGACGAACGCGCGTATCGATACCTGACGCTACGTTCATTCACACGAGAGCCTTAGGGCATAAAAATGCATCATTTACCAATCCAGTTGATAGTTGAGGCTTCAGTTGGCCTGAAATTGTCGAAATTTTAAATTTTTCAAGTACAGGGTTTTGTTAATGGAGTTTCCAGAATCATTGCGTTTTTCCTGTGTCCGAATAAGTGTTTATATGTAACTGTAGGAAGTTTTTGATACTATTTTATGAATTATTATTAATCTGAGAGCAGACAAGGCGATAATTGTGAATTTTGGGCGACGTGTTCGCCTGTTGCAGTGCTCTGAAGCGCAACGCAGGCGCGTATTTATACCTGACGCTAGGTTCGCTTGCACGAGACTCTTGCGGCATGAAAATACGTCATTTACCAGTCCAGTTGATAGTTTAGGTTTCAATTGACCTAAAATTGTCGGAATTTCAAATTTTTTACGTACAGGGTGTTGTCAATGGCGTATGCAAAATCATTGGGTTTTTCCTGTGTCCAAATTAGTGTTTATATATAACTTTAGGAAGTCTTTCATATCATTGAATAGATTATTGTTAATCTGAGAGCAAACAAGGCGATAATTTTCAATTTTTGGCGATGCGTTCAACCGCTGCAGCGCTCTGAAGCGCGACGAACGCGCGTATCGATGCCTGTCGCTAAGTTCATTTACACGAGGCCCATAGGGCATGAAAATGCGTCATTTACCAATCCAGTTGATAGTTGAGGCTTCAATTGATCTGAAATTGTCGGAGTTTTAGATTTATTACGTACAGCTTGCAAAAAATAATCCAGGGTTTTCTAAATGGAGTACGCAGAATCATTGCATTTTTCCTGTATCCAAATTAGTGTTTATATATAACTATAGGAAGTTTTTAATACTATTTTATGGATTATTGTTGATCTGAGAGCAGACAAGACGATAATTGTTGATTTTGGGCGACGCGTTCACCCGCTGCAGCGCTCTGAAGCGCAACGAAGGCGCGTATTGATACCTGACGCTACGTTCACTTGCACGAGGCCCGTAGGGCATGAAAATGCGTCATTTATCAATTCAATTGATAGTTGAAACTTTAATTGACCTGAAATTATCCAAATTTCAGATTTTTTACGTACAGTTTACAAGAAATAGTTCAGGGTTTTGTTAATAGAGTTTGCAGAATCATTGCATTTTTCCTGTATCCAAATTAGTGTTTATATGTTATTGTAGGAAGTTTTTGATACTATTTCATGGATTGTTGATGATCTGAGAGCAAACAAGGCGATAATCGTTGTTTTCTGGCCCGCTGCAGCGCTCTGAAGCGCACCGAGTGCGCGTATCAATATCTGACGCTTCGTTCATCCGCAGGAGGTCTCGATTTAGTTAGTTTAGTTACCGCACGTTCCATTCCAAAACCTTTTCCTTCAATGTGATACAGTTTTGGATATTACATCCGCTATACATTGAAACATACATTTGCTGTTCATTTTGCCCAATATTCCACAAGGTACGGCACTGAAATGGTTTGTTTAAAATTTCATGCGATGCCTTTTTCCTGCAGGTTTTGTTCGTTTTAGGACGTTGGAATCGATGTTTATGTTAACTGAAGGATGATGGAAGTTTTATTGGTTATTGTAAAGGATCGATTTTATCGCAAAAGCTTTCGGTATTGAATTGTGAGTTTGATAATCGTGAAGTCTCAATACAGAAAATGCTTCAGGCGTAATCAACGCCCCGATTATTAATTGAGTTGCAAGACTTGGATAGTCACTTAATTCCTTGCGGTGTCGTGTTACAAGAGAAAGGGTGTAAGGGAATTGTCTTGGGGTGCTTTTTAGGTATAGAGAGGGAAGGTTAATGACCGGTGATACTAGGGGTGCGACAATTTCTTGAAATTGATCACCTGACCCGCTCCTTAATCCATTACCTGGTGATCCTGAATTTTTATAGCTTAAAATATACTGTCAAATAAAAATATGGGGCACATTCAACCAGGCGGAAATAACGCGAACATCAGTGAGATGACAGTGAAGCGTTAACGACTTTTGTTTCAACACTTCCGTATATGAGCAAGTTACGCCCACTTCATGTCGTGGTTACCCCACCAAAAGTGCACGAATGCTCCCCAATAACATCCAATATGAGCTACCAGTAATTTTTAATCAAGAAGACTGTAATTACCGCTGTGCATCCACCCAAGCACATCTGTTTAATTAGTGCATATCGTGTCACATGATGCAGCTGTAATCTGACGAGCAGACATCTGCGAGAGCAGCAATCATGTACGGTTCACGTTGTAATACAAACCACGCTCTGTGAGCAACAACCGCAAAAACAGGAGCCAAAATATCGGTACGGACACCTGTATTGCATGGACTAGGTAATAATTCTTTTCCAATCAATTACAGAACTTTTATTGAGGATAAAATAAGTATAATACTTCGCTTACTTGGCAATGACTTGCAAAACCGACGACTGAGGGCCGTACGCGTAAATAGGCCCCGAAATGGGCTGAACATTGGCATATTTCAACTGTGCAGTATACGCCATCCGTTCCACATCATCCAACCTTGTCAAATATTCAACTTTCTGCAACTGTCCAGTTGACAGCAGCACATAATAAACACCCTCTTGAGGTTGGCCTCCCGCACCCACATCCACCTGCGCCGGAGTCCTCTGCGCAACTTCCACCTCCTCTACATCCGAATCGGGGCGAGCCCGCGCGTCGTTTAATTGGCTGGAAGCAGGGGAGAGGGTAGTACTGACAGGGGAGTCGGTAGTGGTGGGGGTGTCTTCTGTTGTAGTGCTGGCTTCAGTTGTGGTTGTTTCGGCGTCCGGATCGGGGTAGCCATAAAAGGTACGCGGGTCTCTTGGTTCGAGAAGGTCGCGATGTTCTACCGGAAGGAGGAATTGGAAAGATGGGCGAAAACCGGCCGCTGGGTACGGGGCTGCGCCTCCTTGCTCTTGACGTTGAAACTGAAACACAATTCATTATCAAATCATGCTACGACTGCTCAAGAAATTGGTTGGGCTAACTAACATATTGAGGGACTGTATGATGCGTGAGTCCCAACTGGGCGGATTCCACTTGTTGCCAATTTTTACTAGGCGTTACGCAGTCCCAACTGGCCATAAATGAACTCCAAAGGGGCGCCTTTGCGCCCTGACTGGGACTTACAGAGCTCCGAACAGATATCAGTCCTTACTGGGCATCACGAAGCCTTAAATAGGCACCACGAAGTCCCAATTGGATATTAAAGAGCTAAACTTGTTGCCAATTCCTATTAGGAGTCGCGCAGTCCCAACTGGGTATTGAAGAGTTTTAAGTGAACTCTACAAGGCCTTTACTAAGCGTCAGTACATAGTGGGCATCACAGAGAATTAAATAGGCTCCACGGAGTCCCAACTGAAATTTTATAGGACCTTTACTGGGCGTCATGTGCTGCGACTACGGGATCCGCACGGCTTCGATCAGATATTAGTCCCTCCACGGAGTCCCAATTGGGTATTGTAGAGCTCTGAGTGGACTCAACTTGTTCCCAATTCCTATTAGACGTCACGCAGTCCCAACTGTGTATTGAAGAGCTCAAAGTAAAGTCCACAGAGCCTTTACTAAGCGTCAGTACATACTGGGCATCACAATGGAAGTGAATAGGCTCCACGGAGTCCCAACTGAACTTTACTGGGCGCCATGTGCTCCGACTATGGAATCCGCACAGCTCCGTACAGATATCAGTCCCTACTGGTCATCTAGAAGCCCTAAATAGAACACCACGGAATCCCAACTGGGTATCAAAGAGCTCTGAGTGCATTGCACAGGGCCTGAACTTGTTCTCAATTCCTACTGGGCGTCACGCAGTCCCAACTGAGTATTAAAGAGCTTTAAGTGAGCTCCACAGGGCTTTTACTAGGCGTCAGTACATACTGGGCAACACAGAGTCCTAAATAGGCACCACGGAATCCCAACTGAAATTTCACAGGACCTTTATTGGGCACGAAGTCTTACAGGGTGCCATGTGCCTCGACTACGGGTTTCGATTATATACCAGTTTCTATAGGGCATCACGGAATCATAAATGGGCATCATAGAGTCCCAACTGGGTATCAAAGAGCTCTAAGTGCATTGCACAGGGCTTCAACTAGTTGCAAATTCCTACTGGGCGTCACGCAGTCCCAACTGGGTATTGAAGAGCTCTAAGTGAACTCCATAGTGCCTTTACTAGGCGTCAGTACATACTGGACATCAAAGAGAAGTGAATAGGCTCCACGGAGTCCCAACTGAACTTTACTGGGCACCATGTGCTCCGACTACGGGATCCGCACAGCTCCATACAGATATCAGTCCCTGTTGGTCATCTCGAAGCCCTAAATAGAACATCATGGAATTCCAACTGGGTATCAAAGAGCTCTGAGTGCATTGCACATGGCTTCAACTAGTTGCCAATTCCTACTGGGCGTCACGCAGTCCCAACTGGGTATTGAAGAGCTCTAAGTGAACTCCATAGGGCCTTTACTAGGCGTCAGTAGATACTGGGCATCACAGAGTCCTAAATAGGCTCCACGGAATCTCAACTGAAGTTTCACAGGACCTTTGCTGGGCGCCAGCTCCCACTGGGCGTCATAAATCCCAAAATGGGCGCCATTGAGCTCCGATTAGAGTCCAGTCCCTTCTGGACGTCGCGGATCCCTAAATAGGCACCTCTGAGTCCCAACTGGGTTATAACAAGCTCTGAGTAAATTTCTCCACTGAGCGTCAGTTCATATTGGGCATCACAGAGCTCTAATTGGGCGCCATTAAGTTCCGACCAGGTTGCATACAGCTCCGATTAGACTACTGGACGTTACGGAGCCTCAAATGGGCGCCACAGAGTCAAAAATGGTTCTGCACAGCTCCGATTAGACTCCAATCTCTATTAAACGTCACGGACTCCTAAATGGGCACCTCGAAGTTCCAATTGGGTATAAACAAGCTGAGAGTGAATTTAACAGGGCCTTTACTGGACGTCAGTTCATTTTGGACATCACAGATGTCTAATTGGGCGCCTTTAAGTGCAGCGCATAGGACGGGATTCTGAAGAGCCCAATTAGGGTTCTGTAATGTCTAGTCAAGTAGGAATTAGTGCCCTATGAGGGCTCTATAGTATCCAGTACGGATTTTGTGGCACCCAATACGGACTGACGCCCAGTAAAAGCTTTGTGTATTCTGCTTACAGTTGTGTGGTTTCCTCACAGCTTTGATTAGACTGGACGTCACGGAGCTCCAAATGGGCGCCACAGTGTCAAAAATAGGACTTTACTGGGCGTTACAGAGCTCTAATTGGGCCCCATTGAGCCTTGCCCGAAATTTTGAGGACCTCACGGAGCCAATCTCCGACTGGGCTTCAGAGATTTGAGAATGGATTCTATGAGCCTTTATTGGGCATCACTGAGCTCCATCTGGGCGTCATAAAGTCCTTATTGAATGAGAATCTTCATTGGGTGCCACCAAGATCCTATTGGGCACCACTTGGCCCCGACTCAAAGGGCAACAAATCCAACTGGGCGTTACAGAGCCTTAACTGGGCTCTTCAGAAACCCGAATAAGAGCCACAGAGCTCAAATCAGGTGCTACGTAACTCCGTCTGGGTGCCAATTCTTACTAGGTGTCATAAAGTCCTAACTGGGCATTACAGAGTCCTGACCGGATACTAAAGAGCTTCTACTGGGTGTCAGTACCACAAAATCCGTACTGGCTATCAATAAGCCTCGACCGGATGCCACAGAGCTGTCACAGAACACTAATTCCGACTGGACGTTACAAAAATATAATTGGTGTTAAAGAACCCCGGCTGAGTCCTACAAAATCTGGAATAAGGACCACAGAACTGAAACTGGGTGCTACGTAGCTTCGGCTAGGTGCTAATTCCTATTAGGTGCCACAAAATCCGTACTGGGTCCTACAGAATCCCGAATAAGGACCACAGAGCTGGAACTGGGTGCTACGTAGCCGTGGCTGGATGCCAATTCCAACTAAATACCCTAAAGTCTCAATTGGGCGTTACAAAGTCCCGACTGGATATCACAGAGCTGTAGACGAACTACGCAGAGTCTGTACTGGGTGTCAGTCCGTATTGGGTGCCACAAAATTCGTACTGGACCTCACTGAGCCCCGACTGGATGCTTCAGATTTCTAACAGAGTACTAATTTGTACTGGACTTCACGGAGCTTTGTTAGGACGCTACAAAGCCCCAACTGGACCCAGCAGAATTCCAAATAAAGACCACAGAAGTTGGACTGGGTTCTACACAGCCCCAGATGGGTGCCAATTCCTTTGAAGCGTTATGGAGTCCCACCTGGATGACACAGACTTGTGATTGGACTCCACAGAGTCTCTACTGAATATCAGTCCGTAGTGGGTACCACAAAATCCGTACTGGATGACACAGGCCCTTGCAGGACATTGAAGCTTTAACTGAATGCTATAAAACTCCATTTGGCCTGTACAGAATCTCGAACTGGGTGCCAATTTTTACTGAGTGCTATAAAGTCCCAACTGGGCGTTACAGAATCCCGACTGGATACCACAGAGCTGTAAACGGATTACACAGAGCCTCTATTGGGTGTCAGTCCGTATTGGGTGCCACAAAATCCGTACTGGGTATCATTCAGGTCTGCTGGATCCCATAAAGCTCCAACTGGGCGTTATAGAGGCCCAATTGGGCGTTACAGAGCCCCGACTGGCTCACAAAGCCCAGTTTGGGCGTACAGAAGTACCAGAGTGGCGGTTTGGGTGCAGATGAACATATTTTTGGGTTGCACAGCATTGATTGGCAGCCCAGAGGGTCCCACAAATTGTCTCAATAAAAAAGGAAAATTAGTTTAGATGTACCCTTACCTGTAATTGATTCCTGTAGACGGGCGCTTCAGCAGCAACCACCCCCAACACACAAGCAACAGCAACAAACAATTTCATGTTGATTTTAGTGGCGAACAATCGATCATCAACTGATACTGACACAGCAAACTTTGACACTTATATACACACAGAATATGGGGCTGATTTACACTATTCGACATTGGCCTGTCGTTACAACACAGCAAGGACGCCACCGCACGCGTATTGCATATGAAACATCAAGAGAGATCAAAGATGTTTATTATTAAGTTCAGTCACGTGATTGGTGCACCATATTGAATTATGATGATGTTGTGGTAGTCAGGGATTCCATTTCTTTCAAAATATGAGACAATTGACAACTGTGCAGCCCTGCAAGTCAAATACAACAAAAAAAAATCCTGCCCATCAAAAATCCAATAATGCAATTATCCGAACAAACATTCCCTTTATCAAATGCATCATGCTGATTCCAAAGATTGTCAATTTAAGCCCAACAGCATTGCATGAAATATTGAATTAGCCTGCGCACGTGATTGAAATTCAAATGAATCCGCGTCGAAAAAAACTACGCTGGTGCTACTGTTTGATTTAATAAAATTTAAATATCTGCGTGTGCTACGAGAAAACGGAAAAACAAATGAAAATTTGAGACTGAGCGCACTTTTCCCAATGAAAATATGTTTCTCTTATACACCCCAAAAGCTATTAAAATATTGCGAAAGAATAATAAGATTTGCATTTAAATTAGTGGCATGTTTTTTTTGTGTTTGAAACCTGTCAACCTATCTTTTAGATTATGAGACTTGAAGGATGAAAAATACTTTTGAAGCATCCCTGGTGTCCTAGGGTGTCCTAGGGTGTCCTAGAATACAGGGAACGCTTAAAACTCAAGCCAAGTACCGAACAGAACCTACCCTTGAAATTTAACGCGCTGTATCTCCGACATTTATCTATATTTCTTATTGAATTTTTGAACATATATACTTCAAAATATTCTCAACAAATATAAACCCATTCAAAGATTCCAAAGCTTCCTCTGATTGCATAACAATTTTTCAAAAAAAACTCTGTTATTTTATATACGATCACAAAAGTTAGGTAATTGATTTTTAAGTTGCGTTATCACCTACTGGAAATTGAAGTTTAATATATAGGCAAGCGTTATATAAAATTTCAGCTCGGTATGTTGTACAAAAAAGGAGAAAAGCGGCTTCAAAATTTGGGGCCGGTTACGAAAGCGCGCGCACGGCGCGCTCCGTTCACAACGTATTTAACTCGCTATATTTCCGGCAATTTTGTATTAATCATCCTGAAATTTGAACCGTATATACTTCAAGGTATTGTCGGTAATACAAGAGCTGTGTGTAGATTTTACAACATTTCTCAATAGGAAAATGAATTTTCAAAAATTTTCCCCTTGATTCCACGAGTACTTTTATACAAATGTAAAACTCAAGTGACGAGGCTTCAAAGTATGTTTGACTTGATTAAAATTGAAGTATGATGAATAAAACAGCTGTACACAAAATTTCAGCTCAGTGTGTTGTACAGAAAAATATATATGAGGCTTCACAATTTAGGGTCTGTTCCGGGAGCGCGCGCTCGGCGCGCACTGTTCACAACGTATTTAACTCGCTATATTTTCGACAATTATTCATTAATCGTCCTGAAATTTGAACCATCCATACTTTAAGATATTGTCAATAATACAAAAGCTGTGTAAAGATTTTACAACATTCCTTGATTGGAAAATGAATTTTCAAAAATTCTTCCCCGTGATTCTACGAGTACTTTTATACAAATGTAAAACTCAAGTGACGAGGCTTCAAACTATTCAATTAAACCTAATTAAAATTGAAGTGTGATGTATGTGAAAGCTTCCTACAAAGTTTTAGCCCAGTATGTCGTATAGAAAAATATATATGAGGCTTCAAAATTTAGGGTCTGTTCCGGGAGCGCGCGCTTGGCGCGCACTGTTCACAACGTATTTAACTCGCTATATTTCCGGCAATTATTCATTAACCGTCCTGAAATTTGAACTATATATTCTTCAAGATATTGTCGGTAGTATAAGAGCTATGTGAAGATTTCACAAAATTCCTTGATTGGAGAATGAGTTTTCAAAAATTCTCCCCTTGATTGTACGAGTACTTTTATACAAACATAAAACTCAGGTGACGAGGATTTAAATTAGGCTTGATTCAATTAAAATTGAAGTGAGATGTATGAAAAAGTTTTCTACAAAGTTTCAGCCCAGTATGTTGTATAGAAAAATATATATTCGGCTTCAAATTTTAGGGTCGGTTAAGAGAGCACGCGCTCGGCGCGCACTGTTCACAACGTATTTAACTCGCTATATTTCCGACAATTTTGTATTAATCATCCTGAAATTTAAACTGTATATACATCAAGGTATTGCCGGTAATACAAAAGTTGTGTGAAGATTGTACAACATTCGTTGATTGTAAAATGAATTTTCAAAAATCTTCCCTTTGATTCTACGAGTACTTTTATACAAATGTGAAACTCAAGTGACGAGGCTTCAAACTATTTAATTAAACCTAATTAAAATTGAAGTGTGATGTATGTAAAAACTTTCCTACAAAGTTTCAGCTCAGTATGTTGTATAGAAAAATATATATTCGGCTTCAAATTTTAGGGTCGGTTAAGAGAGCACGCGCTCGGCGCGCACTGTTCACAACGTATTTAACTCGCTATATTTCCGACAATTTTGTATTAATCATCCTGAAATTTAAACTGTATATACATCAAGGTATTGCCGGTAATACAAAAGTTGTGTGAAGATTGTACAACATTCGTTGATTGGAAAATGAATTTTCAAAAATCTTCCCTTTGATTCTACGAGTACTTTTATATAAATGTAAAACTCAAGTGGCGAGGCTTCAAATTATGTTTGACCTAATTAAAATTGAAGTGTGATGTATGAAGAAGCTTTACACAAAATTTCAGTTCAGTGTGTTGTACAGAAAAATATATATGAGGTTTCAAAATTTTGGGTCTGTTCCGGGAGCGCGCGCTCGGCGCGCACTGTTCACAACGTATTTAACTCGCTATATTTCCGGCAATTTTGTATTAATCATCCTGAAATTTAAACTGTATATACTTCAAGGTATTTACGCTAATACAAAAGTTGTGTGAATATTGTACAACATTCGTTGATTGGAAAATGAATTTTCAAAAAGCTTCCCTTTGATTCTACGAGTACTTTTATACAAATGTGAAACTCAAGTGACGAGGCTTCAAACTATTTAATTAAACCTAATTAAAATTGAAGTGTGATGTATGTAAAAACTTTCCTACAAAGTTTCAGCCCAATATGTTATATAGAAAAATATATATTCGGCTTCAAAGTTTAGGGCCGGATAAGAGAGCGCATGCTCGCCGCGCGCCTTTCTCAACGTATTTAAGTCGCTATATTTCCGACAATTATTCATTAATCGTCCTGAAATTTGAACCGTATATACTTCAAGGTATTGTCGGTAATACAGGAGCTGTTTTAATTTTTCACAACATTCTTTCACTGGAAAATGAATTTTCAAAAAATTTTTTCCTGACTCTACTAGTACTTTTATACAAATGTAAAACTTAAGTGACGAGGCTTCAAACTATGTTTGACCTAATTATAATTGAAGTGTGATGAATAAGAAAGCTTCCTACAAAGTTTCTGCCGAGTGTGTTGTATAGAAAAATATATATTCGGCTTCAAAATTTAGGGTCGGTTAAGAAAGCGCGCGCTCGTCGCGCACCGTTCACATCGTATTTAACTCGCTATATATCCGACAATTATCAATAACTTGTCCTGAAATTTGGACCGTATATACTTCAAGGTATTGTCGGTAATACAAGAGCTGTATGAAGATTCCAAAACATTCCCTAATTGGAGAATTAATTTAAAAAAATTCTCCGTGTGATTTTTACGAGCGCTTATAAACAAATGCAAAACTTATGTAAAAAAGTATCAAATTTTGGTTTCGCTTTCTTAGAATTGAAGTATGATGTATAAGAAAGCTTTTTATAAAGTTGTAGCTCAGTGCCTTTTGAAGAAAAAAAGATATACAGTATCAAAATTTTGGGTTGGTTCCGGGAGCGCGTGCTTGGCGCACGCCGATTACAGCATATTTAACTTGCTATATTTCCGGCAATTTTGTATTAATCATCCTGAAATTTGAACTGTATATACTTCAAGGTATTGTCGGTAATACAAAAGTTGTTTGAATATGGTACAACATTCCTTGATTGAAAAATGAATTTTCAAAAATCTTCCCTTTGATTCTACGAGTGCTTATATATAAACGCAAAACTTGGGTGACGAAGTCACAAGTTATGTTTGACCAAATTAAAATCAAAGTAGGATGTATAAGAGAGCTTCCTACAAAGTTTCAGTTCAGTATGTCGTATAGAAAAAAACTTATGCAGTTCAAAAATTTAGGACCGGTTCCGGGAGCGCGCGCCTGGCGCGCGCCTGTAACAACGTATTTAACTTGCTATATTTCCGGCAATTATTTATTAATCGTTTTGTAATTTGAATCGTATATACTACTAAAACAGTAAAAGATGGAAATACACTAAGGCTTCTGCTGAATAATGTTGACTGTCTCTGGCCGCATCAAATATCACCTACATCATAAACAAAAAACGCCTCCACCAATTCCTCTCTGTCAGAATGTCGGAAAAATTACTGACATTACCGGAAAGAACTGTGTTTCATAATTCAAATGCGTTCAGCGAACAGCGAGCGCGCATTCTGCCGGAACGAATTAAAATGAAAAGTGGCTGTTATTAGCGACAATTAGAAAGGTAAAAAGCCGATACCGGGGTGTTTTCTGGACTTAACTGGGCTCACACGCCATGGAGCATCGCATTGTTTGATAAACAAATATTCATGAGGAATTGTATCATTTTACGAAATAAATAAACCCGGGAAGCGAAGGTACTTTTATTCATATTACTTGATTCTTCAATTGTTCATAATTTCATTATAAACTAAAAGATGCCTCAATAATTGATTTATAATAGAAAGCATTTTAATTTATGACACTGGAAGGGTCAAAAAAAGCTCTTTCACTGAGTTATGAACGATTCAGGGATGGGGGATGGTAAATGGGGCAGAAAATATATGCAATTCCCTTTTATGTTATTCAATAGGATCCCCAAATCCTCATAAAGATCCGGAGTAAAGAATAACTTTCTTTTGAAGGCAGTTATAATGATATAATAAGGGTGAGATTTTTGGCGGAGGAGCCCATTGCTGCCCAACGTTACATACTTTGAAGTAACGTACGCGCATCATTACCGTTCTACTAATAATTACGTTTAGCTCACGCTCATTAAAATTCGTCGTTGTTGCGAAGATAATGTTTGCACGCGCACGCGTGTTTGTTATAATAAATACGCTTGTACAGGGTTGTTGTAGTTTTATTCAGTGACCTACATTTGCTGTTTATTATTCTGTTTGAATCCAATAGGTCATTCAAGGCTTTGATTGAATATTTATTCATCTTATAGCACCATTTAGCGCTAATCAATTGCTTTTTGTTACTAATTGAAAAGATTTCACCCTCATATTCATTAGAATCGACCAACTTCCCTCAAATGTGATCCAAGTTAAGTTAAAATGTTTAAGAAAGAGATATAGAACACTCAGGATGCCTCATTTTATTTAAATACTAGCTTTCCGTCACTCTGAGGGGGCCTACGCCCCTAGTTTCGCTACGAGATAGATGAACCACCCGTCAAGATGTTTTTCTTCGCTTAACGCGTATTGTACGATGAACGATGCCCGAAAGAACAATTATCCAATGCGACTAACAAAAAATTTCAATTCAATCGAATGAACGATGCGCGTACGCATGAAAAAGATAGGGAAAGACACGTCATTCAAACTTGGTACTGTGGTGAGCTACTAACGGGGCTACAAGATGTTTCGGCTCTTTCCCCACCTAATGTAAGATGAACAATTCCCGAAAGACCAATTATCCAATACGATTAGCAGAAACTTTCGATTCAATTGGATAAACGATGCGCGAACGCTTGAAAACAATAAAGGATGACATGACATTCAAACTTGACTCATTAGCAAGCTACTAACGGAGCTACCAGTTTGTATTTCTTTCGCTTATGGTCGAGAAGTAAGTTGCCTTTTAATTAGGGTCCTGTCTTTTGGACGCCAACGTCCGAAATTGAAAATTCGCTGCGAAATAGCTTCCAGCAGGATAAACTTCAAAAAGAGCGGAGTCAATCCTTCAGTACTCTTGATTCCCAATTATGGCCTTGTACCGACAAACTCTTTCAATAAATAGGGTCTAAGTTATGTAGGACATCCAAAAAAGGGATATAAAATGTTCAAGTTCATGAACGATGCGCGAATGGATGAAAGAGAAAGGGAAAGGTACACCATTCATATTTAGCTTCATAGCAAGATTGACTAACGGATCGGGCACGATTCTCAAGAAGTAGTAGATGAAAAAAACTTCTGGTAGGGTCAAGCAATGAGTTTTCCTTATTTAGGGTCTTACCATCTGAGCCTTAACGTCCAGAGTTGTCTAGAAATAGCTTCCATCGAGGTAGTCTTCAAAAAGGGCGAAGCCAATCTTTTGGCACTTTTGGCATTCAATCCTGGCTTTGTACCATTTGTGTAGATTGGCATTATGGTTGTTTCCTACATAGGATCCTGCCATCTGGACCTCAACGTCCAAACGGAGAATGTATTCGACCAGGTAAGTCATTACCCGATCCGAGATGACTTGACCAACGAGTACCAGATGAAAAGGCCTTTTGGTAGGGTCAAACAATTGGTTGTTCCTTATTTGGGGTCTTACCATTTGGACCTCAACGTCCAAAGCTGGGCATTTGCCTCGAAAAAGCTTCCATCGGAATGAACTTCAAAAACGGCGATACCAATCCTTTAGCACTTTTGGCTTCCAATCCTGGCTTTGTACCATTTGTGTAGATTGGCATTATGGTTGTTTCCTACATAGGATCCTGCCATCTGGACTTTAAAGTCCAAATGGAGAATGTATTCGACTAGGTAAGTCATTACCCGATCCGAGATGATTTGACCAACCGGTACTAGATGAAAAGGCCTTCTGGGGGGTTAAGCAATTAGTTGTTCCTTATTTGGGGTCTTACCATTTGGACCTCAACGTCCAGAGTTGGGCATTTGCCTTGCAATGCTTCCATCGGGATGAATTGAAAAAAGGACGAAGCCAATCCTTTGGCACTTCTGGTTTTCGATCTTGGCCTTGTACCATTTGTACTGGTTGCCATCTGGACCTCAACGTCCAATTGGAGCATGTATTCGAACTGGTAAGTCAGATCCGGGATGACTTGACCAACGAATCGGAGACGATTCCTAAGGAGTACTTTCGAAAAAGCATTTTGGTAGGGTCAAGCAATGAGTTGTTTCTTATTTAGGGTCTTACTATCTAAGCCTGAACGTCCAAAGTTAGGCATTTGCTTTGAAATAGCTTCTATCGAGGTAGACTTCAAAAAGGGCTAAGCCAATTCTTTGGCACTTTTGGCTTCCAATTCTGGCTTTGTACCATTTGTGAAGATTGACATTATTACTATTTCTTAATTAGGATCCTTCCATCTGAACCTCAACGTCCTAATGAAGGATGAATTCGACCAGGTAAGTCATTACCTGATCCGGGATGACTTGACCAACGTGTACTGGATGAAAGGCCTTCTGGTAGTCAAGCAATAAGTTGTTTCTTATTCAAGGTCTTACCATCTGGACCTCATCGTCTAAAGTTGAGCATTTGCCTTGAAATAGCTTCTATCGGGGTAAACTTCAAGAAGGGCAAAGCCAATCCTTTGGCACTTTTGGCTTCCAATCCTGGCTTTGTACCATTTGTGCAGGTTGGCGTTATGTTTTCTTCTCAATTAGGATCCTGCCATCTGGACTTTGACATCCAAATGGAGAATGTATTCGACCAGGTAAGTCATTACCTGATTCGAGATGACTTAACCAACAGGTACCAGATGAAAAGGCCTTCTGGTAGGGTCAAGCAATCAGTTGTTCCTTATTTGGGGTCTTATCATTAGGACCTCAACGTCCAAAATTGGGCATTCGCCTCGGAAAAGCTTCCATCGGGGTGAATTAAAAAAAGGGCGAAACCAATTCTTTGGCACTTTTGGTTCTTGATCTTGGCTTTGTACCATTTGTACTGGTAGGCATTATTCAAGCATTATGGTTTTTTCTTAATTAGGATCTTTTCATCTGGACTTCAACGTCGAAATTAAAGTTAAATTTGAGCAGGTAAGTCGTTATTCGATCCGGGATGACTTGACCAACGAATCAGTGACGATTCCCAATGAGTACTACATAAAAGAGCCTTCTGGTAGGTGCCTGCTTTTTGAAACAATTATACTTCGAAATCTGTAGTTGGTAGGTGAGTCCATGAATTTAAATGTAAACGGTGCTACCTGAAAGATGATAAGAGACCTGGGAGGTCTGTACGAGCTTTACGTACAATAAAAACGGGGTACCATTCGAGCTGATTCTTCGCAACTTGATGACAGCTTTTGTGGGCCATTGTCCTTCCAAATTTATGTTTGGCAGGTGGCTTTGCGAATTGAAGATAAATCTTACCTTAACGATCAAGACGTATCGACATAGCCGAGTTTATCGATGATTGGTATTTCCTGGAAAAAAAAATATTGTAGCGCACATAAAAAAATTGAGGTGACTAGACGAGGTTAAAGAGGGGATGATGCTCATCACTTCTAGTAAAAATTGTACCGTGTACACTCAATTGCGGCGTTACGGGCACAAAATTGATAAATGGGAAAGATTAAAGTTCCTATAGACAGGATAAAATTTGTTGTTTCACACAATGGAAATTGCTAATCGATTTGAATTTAAATTCGCGAACAACAAACGTTGGTGGAAACAATCATCGTTTTTTGTGTTACATTTGAAGTTTATTGATGAAAAAACATATTCCACGATCGAATTGTTAATTCACATTAAGAGTGGATCATTTGCTGCGCCACTAAAGTTGACAGGAACTTGTGTTTAAAGTCATTTATTATTCATATTTTCCATAAGTTCGTGCGCTACATGTCAATAACTTAGAAATTAATATTCATAGACGCCTTTGACACAAGAAGCATATCCAATACCACATTAGATGTCGGGAGTTTGGGCCACTACCACGTGATGCAAATTTCGTTTCGGACTTTTGAAACTAGACGAAACTGCGAGCTTTGTATTCACCTCCCTGTCATATCCTTCAATATTTTATCAAATATTTTATACCTTCACTTATACTGGAGTAATAACGCTACATTGGTGAACACACATGTGGTATTTACCCCTAAAATTAATGGATACCCTGCATTAAATATAACGATAAGTATTCTGTGACATTAGCGGAACTAAAGGCAACATAAGATAATTTTATTAGAGCTTTTCAACGGCGGAATGAACAGGGTCGTCGTATATATATATGTTTGACCTTCAACCGCAAAAACAAGATCTACGATTGATCGTGCCATCTATAAGGACAAAATTAAATAAAAACTCCATAAATGGAGTGAATGGCAGCCTTTGGCAACCAATTATTTGTGCCTAATGGTACAAGGCCAGAAGGGGAGCCAAGGCCGTCAAATGATTGGCTTCGTCTACTTTGAGGAAGCTCCTAATTTTGGACGCTGGCAAACAAAAAGCAACCTATTGCTTGACTCTACCATCTGATACTCCGCACGAATCGTCACAGACCCGTTGGATAGTAACACAACGCTATTGGACTTGTTCTTTTTGAAGTTCACTTTGCTGGAAGCTATTTCGCAGTCAACTCTCAGCTTGGGACATTGGGGCCCAGATGGCAAGATCCTAATTAAGGAACAACTTATTACTTGACAATAATTTCCTCTGGTACGCGGTGGAAGTCATCAACGACAACTTATTGCTTGGTAGGGTCTACCAGAAGGCTTTTTTATTCGATGTTCCGTGGGAATCGTCACTTGCCAATATATTGGCATCCTCTCCTGTCATATTGTACAATATATACAAGGGTGCCAATAGTTTGAGGCTTCGCCCTTTTTGAAGTTTACCCTACTGAAAAATATTTCCTAATAAATTCCCGAATTTGGACGTCAAGGTCCTGATAGTAAGATCATAATGAAGGCTTGGCCCTAGCAGAAGGCTTTTATATCTGATACACCAAGGAAATCGCCACAAACCCGTTGGTCAAGTCATCTTGGCTTGGGTAGTGCCTTACCTAGTCAAATTCATCCTTCAATTTTGGACATTGGGGTCCAAATGACAAGACCTCAATTAGTGAAGAGCTTGGCCCTACCAAAAGGTTTCCCCATCTGGCATTCTGTAGGAATAGTCAGAGACCCGTTGGTTGAGTAACTCGGATAATACCTAACCTGGTCGTATTCACCAACATGTTGACATCCTTTCTAATCATATTGTACTGATAATACAAGGTCAAGATTGAGAGCCAAGGGTGCCAAACAATTGGCTTCGTCCGTTTTGAAGTTTACCTCGATGGAATTTATTTGGTAGCGAATGCCCAACTTTGGACATTGAAGGCCAGATAGCAACCTTTTGCTTGACTCTACCAATAGGCCTTTCCATCTGGTACTCTGTGGGCATCGTCACATACCTGTTGGTCAATCAACTCCGGCATGGATAATGCCTCACCTGGTCGAACTCATCCTTGATCTTTGGACGTTTGGTTCTAAATGGTAAGACCCTAACTGAGGAACATTTTGTTGCTTGTTTCTACCAGACGATTTTTCTATTTGGTACTTTGTGGGAATCATCACATATTTGTTGGTCCATCAACTCCGGCTCGGATAATGCCTTACCTGGTCAAACTTATCCTTGATCTTTGGACATCTGGTGCCAGATGGCAAGACCCTAATTAAAGACCAATTTGTTGCTTGACCCTACCAGAGGCCTTTTCCATCTGATACTCTGTAGGAATCGTTATAGATCCGTTGGTAGAATCACTTCGACTCGAGTAATATCTAGCCTGGTCGTATTCATCCTCCAACAAAATTTCCTTGCCAACATATTGACATTCCCTCCTGTCATACTGTAATAATAATACAAGGCCATGATTGGGAACCAAGGTTGCCGAACAATTGGCTTCACCCACTTTGAAGTTCACTTCGATGGAATTTACTTTATAGTGAACGACCAATTTTGGACGTTTAGGGCCAGGTGGCAAAAAGAGAAGCAGCTTATTGCTTGACCCTACAAGTAGGCCTTTTCATCTGGTACTCATATACTCGTTGGTCAATCAACTCTGGCTTGGATAATACCTTACCTAATCGATTTCACCCTTGATTTTTGGATATTTGGATCCAAACGGCAAGACCTTAATTGAAGAACATTTTGTTGCTCGTTTCTACCAGACGATTCTTCTATTTGGTACTCTGTGGGAGTCGTCACACACATGTTGATCAATCAACTCTGGCTCGGACAATGCCTTACCTGGTCAAATTTATCTTTGATCTTTGAATGTTTGGTGCCAGATGGCATATGATACTCTGCGGGAATCGTCATAGTTCCTTTGGTTGCATCACTCCGACTCGGGTAGTACCTAACCTGGTTGTATTCACTCTTCATCGAAAACTGCTTGTCAACATATTGACATCCTTTTCTATCATACTGTACTAATAATACAAGGTCAACATTGGGGAGCAAAGATGGCCAAACAACTGGCTGCGTCCGCTTTGAAGTCTACTTCGATGGAATTCATTTCTTAGCAAACGCCCAACTTTGGAAGTTAAAGGCCAGATGGCAAGAAGCAACCTATTGCTTGATCCTACCAGTAGGCATCTGGTACTCTATGGGAATCGTCAACTCCAGGTCAGTAATGCCTTACCTGGTCAAATTCATCTTTGATCTTTGGAAGTTAGGGTCCAGATGACAAGACCTTAATCATGGAATAATTTGTTGTTTGACCCTACCAGAAGTATTTTCTATTTGATACCCTGTGCGAATCGTCATTCAACTCTGGTTCGGGTAATACCTCACCTGGTCATATGCAACCTCAATCGGTGAACTTTCAGAAGAATAAACATAGCAACAAATGAAATACGAACAGATAGTAACACCCTAAATAAGAACCAACCCATTGCTTGACCCTACCAAAAGGCTTTTTCATATAGTACTCATTGGGAATCGTCACTGATCCGTTGGTCAAGTAATCCCGGATCGGGTAACGACTTACCTGCTCAAATTTATCCTTTATTTGAACGTTGAAGTTCAGATGAAAAGATCCTAATTAAAAAAAAAAACATAATGCTTGAATAATGCCAACCAGTACAAATGGTACAAAGCCAAGATCGAGAACCAAAAGTGTTGAAGTATTGGCTTCGCCCTTTTTTTAATTTACCCCGATGGAAGCTTTTTCAAGGCAGATGCCCGACTTTGGACGTTGAGGTCCTAATGGTAAGACCCCAAATAAGGAACAATTAATTGCTTGACCCTACCAGAAGGCTTTTACATCTAGTACTCGTTGGTCAAGTCATCCCGGATCGGGTAATGACTTATCTGGTCGAATACATCCTTCATTAGGACGGTCCAGATGGCAAGATCCTAATTAAGAAACAACCATGATACCAACAAATGGTACAAAGCCAGGATTGAAAGCTAAAAGAATTGGCTCCCCCCTTTTTAAAGTTCACTCGATGGAAGCTATTTCGAGGCAACTTTGGACGTCGAAGCTCAGATGGTAAGGCCCTGAATAAGAAACAAATTATTGCTTGACCCTACCAGAAGGTTTTGCCATATAGTATTCCTTGAGAATCGTCACTGATTCGTTGGTAAAGTCATTCCGAATCGGATAATGACTCACCTGGTCGAATTAATCCTTCATTAGGACGTTAAAGTCCAGATGGCAAGATCCTAATCAAGAAGAACTTTAATAAATAATTACATCCTTTTCTCTCAACCTATACAAATGGTACAGAGCCAGGATTAAGAACCACCAGTGCCAAGGATTGGCTTCGCCCTTTTTTCAATTTACCCCGATGGAAACTTTTTCGAGGCAAATGCCAGATGATAAGACCCTAAATAAGGAACAACTAATTGCTTGACCCTACCAGAAGGCCTTTTCATCTACTACCCGTTGGTCAAATGATCCAGGGTCGGGCAACCCATTTTCTGCCAACTGCAAGATTTGGACCAGAATTATCCATAAAAGCTGCCATCAAATTTCGATGCTTGAACGTTGCCCTTCTTTCATGGTACGAAAAGCTGAAGCAGATTTCTCGAGTTTCTATTCATCTTTCAAGTAGTACCGTCCACGTTTAAATTCTTGTAAGCATCTATCTATAATAAAATTTGAGAGACAACTATCTTGGAAAGCTGTCATCAAATTTTGATGACTCTGTTTAAACGTCAACCTTTTTTCGTACAAAAATTGAATGTCGTCCTCGCAGGTCTTTGTTCATGTTTCTGGTGACATCAATATCACTTACATTCATGGAACCACCTGCCAATTGCAGGATTTGGACCAGAATTGACCACAAAAGCTGCCACCAAATTTTGATGAGCCTGCTTGAACTCTACCCTTCTTTTATCGTACGAAAAGCTGGAGCAGGTTTTCCGGGCTTCTGTTCTACTTCCAGGTAGCATCATTCACGTTCAAATTCTTGTAAGCATCTATCCTTAATAAAATCTGAAAGACAAACATCTTGAAATGCTGTCATCAAGCTTTGATGACTCTGCTTGAACGTCAACCCTTTTTCGTACGAAAATTCAATGCAGTCATCCCAGATTTCTGTTTATGTTTCAAGTGACATCAATAACACTTGCGTTCATGGAGCCACCTACGAATTATAGGATTTGAAGGACAATTGTCCACAAAAGCTGCCACCAAATTTAGATGAGCCTACTTGAACGTTACCCCACTTTTATCGTACGAAAAGCTGAAGCAGGTTTTCCGGGCTTCTGTTCATCTTTCAGATAGCACTATTCACGTTTAAGTCTTTTTGAGCATCTATCTTCGATAGGATTTAAAGGACAAACATCTTAGAAAGCTGTAATCAAATTTTGATGACTCTGCTTGAACGTCAACCTTTTTTCGTACGAAAATCGAATGCCGTCCTCCCAGGTCTCTTTTGATATTTCGGGTGACATCAATAACACTTGTATTTATTGAACAACCTATCGATCGGAGGATTTGAAGGACAATTGTATAAAAAAACTGTCACCGAATTTCGATGAGCCTGTTTGATCGGTATCCCCCTTTTATCATACGAAAAGCTGAAGCAGGTTCTCCGGGTTTCTGTTCAACTTTCAGGTAGCATCATCCACGTTCAAATTCTTGTAAGCGTCTAATTATAATAGAATATTAGAAACAAACATTTTGGAAAGCTGTCGTCAAATTTTGTTGATTCTGCTTGTACGTCAACCCTTTTTCGTACGAAAATTCAATGCAGTCGTTCCAGATTTCTGTTTCAGGTGACATCAATAACACTTGCATTTATCAAACCACCTACCAAATGGAGGATTTGAAAGATAATTGACTATAAAAACTGCAACCAAATTTCGATGGCCTGCTTGAACGCTACACCTCTTTTATCGTACGAAAAGCTGAAGCAGGTTTGTCGGGTTTCTGTTCATCTTTCAAGTAGTACCATTTACGTTTAAACTCTTGTAAGCATCTATCTATAATAAAATTTGAAGAACAAACATCTTGGAAAGCTGTCATCAGGTTTTGATAACTCTGCTTGAACGTCAACCCTTTTTCGTACGAAAATCGAATGCCGTCCTCCCATGTCTCTTTCGTTGTTCCGGCTGACATCAATAACAGTTGTATTTATTGAACAACCTATCAATCGGAGGATTTGTGAGACAATTGTCTACAAAAGCTGCCACCGAATTTTGATGAGCCTGCTTGAACGTTACCCCTCTTTTATCGTACGAAAAGCTGAAGCAGGTTTGCCGAGTTTCTGTTCATCTTTTAGGTAGCACCGTTCAAGCTCAAATTCTTGTAAACAACTATCTTCAATAGATTTTGAAAGACAATCATCTTGGAAAGCTGTTATCAAATTTTGATGACTCTGCTTGAACGTCAGCCCTTTTTTGTACGAAAATCGAATGCCGTCCTCCCATGTCACTGTTTATGTTCCAAGTGACATCAATAATACTTGTATTTTTGGAACCACCTTCCAATTCAAGGATTTGGAGGACAATTGTCCTTAAAAGCAGCCACCAAATTTCTATGAGCCTGCTTGAACGTTACCCCTTTTTTATCGTACGAAAAACTGAATCAGGTTTTCCAGGTTTCTGTTCACCTTTCAGGTAGCACCGTTCATTCCTGTAAGCATCTATCTATAATAAAATTTTATGGGTGAACATCTTGGAAAGCTGTCATCAAATCTTGATGACTCCGCTTGAACGTCAACCTTTTTTCGTACGAAAATCGAATGCCGTCCTCCCAGGTCTCTTTTGATATTTCGGGTGACATCAATAACACTTGTATTTATTGAACAACCTATCAATTGGAGGATTTGAAGGACAATTGTACACAAAAGCTGCCACCGAATTCCCATGAACCTGCTTGAACGTTACCCCTTTTTCATCGTACGGAAAGCTGAAGCAAGTTTTCCTGGTTTCTGTTCATCTTTCACGTAGCACCGTTCACGTCTAGATTCTTGTAAGCATCCATCTATAATAGAATTTGAACGGCAAACATCATGGAAAGCTGTCATCAAATTTTTACGACTCTGCTTGAACGTCAATCCTTTTTCGTACGGAAATCGAATGCAGTCCTCTCGAGTCTTGGTTTATGTCTCAGATGACATCAATAACACTTGAATTCATGGAACAACTTGCCAATTGGAGGATTTGGACCAGAATTGTCCACAAAAGCTGTCATCAAATTTCGATGACCCTGCTTGAACGTTACCCCTCTTTTTTCGCACGAAAAGCTGAAGCAGGTTTTCCGGGTTTCTGTTCAACTTTCAGGTAGCACCATTCACGTCTAAATTCTTGTAAGCATCTATCCATAATATAATTGGAAGGGCAAACATCATGGAAAGCTGCCATCCAATTTTGATGACTCTGCTTGAACGTCAACCCTTTTTCGTACGAAAATTCGATGCAATCGTCCCAGGTCCCTGTTTATGTTTCAGGTGACATCAATAACACTTGTATCCATGGAATCACCTACGAATTAAAGGATTTGAAGGACAATTGTCTACAAAAGTTGGCACCAAATTTCGATGAGCCTGCTTGAACGTTACCCCTCTTTTATCGTACGAAAGTCTGAAGGACATCGATAAATTAGGATTGCTGGGTCACCCGGTGTAGGCGGATGAAGCAGCAGGGTTATGAATAAGGATTAAGCAAAAGAGACGTGTACGAATAGCAATATCGAAGGAAGAACTTCGAGATCTAAACATAATCCTTGTATTATCGTATTACAAAGGATTCAAATGTGCTTATCCACCTGTTTCTTGTATTACAATGACGACGGTCTCTTAAAGGATTAGAGGAATCCAACATGTGTTGCTAATGAGTTACATCCCAGTCTGGAAAGGATAAGAAGCCTTTCTAAATCCTTAATACAGTTCATTATATCTAATTTAGAACACAGACCCGAATTTTTGAAATCTGTTCTTGAGTTCGTACGCGTGAAGTCCCCGAGAAGAAAATTTGCGTCACGTCAAAAATTTCTCCGTAAAGTCTATAATTGAATAATGACTAACTTGAGAATTCCCTGTGGTGTCAGACCCACTTAAGCACACAGTTCTGGTCTGTGTTTGTTTAAGTGCTGATTTCAGCGGCTGTGGAAACCAATTGTCTTTCTATTCCGCTCATTCTGTCATTAATACACAATTTAACAGAATCGTGCTCTTCTCATTCTGTTCCAACATCACGTAGCAACGGATTCATTCCGTTCAGTCCACAGAGAATTGAGATTTGAGATTACAAGGCAGGAATGATTCATCGGTATTGGGATGAAATGTAGATGGGTTATTGACAGGCTGGTGAATCCGGGACGAAGAAGTGGTCGATTGCATTATTCACAGCAAATTCATATTGAAATTGTGAAGTTTGCAGCATTGTTATTTGAAAGTGAAATTGTTTTGAACATATTTCAAACTTAGTTACGAATTACAAACTCAAATTAGGGATGCATTGATTCAGCCAGAAAATAGAACTATAAGTTTTACGAAGATTGAAGTTCTGGCATCCTATTCATTCTTGATATAATTGGCGGAGTTTTCTACGGAAAGAAAGTTGGAGATTTAAGAAAGTTTATCATAATTGAGATTGCCCCACTTTTGTTGTGTTCATGACCAAAGTTTTGTAAAGTATTGGATGTATTTTTCCGTTTATATCAAAATTCACGTCTTTAATTCAATTCTATGAATGAACTACGTTCAGGTATTCGAAATTAGAGCTAGGGCGTGTAGAGCACATCAAACCCTATAGGAAATACCATCGACCACAAAGTTGGCATTTGACCTGCGGTTGTTTTACCCGAAAGACCCCAAAAACCAACCATTCTTTGCAGAACTAGGCAGTTTCAGCGCTCCCCTAAACACCAACTCGAAATATTTATTCGGGTATTCAAAATAAGACCTTGGGTGTGTGGAACAGAACAAACCCTACGAAAAATACCGTTGTGCGCAAAGTTGGCACTTGACGTATGGTTGTTATATTAGAACAACTTCAAAAAACAGCCTCCTGGAACGAAATTTGGGCAAAACCAGACGATAATAGTTCAGTCCAACAAATGGTACTCATCTGGTACCAAAATTCAACCAGAAACCTGATGATTTCTGCATTAAAATCTAATCAGGTCTTCGAAATAAGTGCTCAGGCATATCAGGTAGGGTAAACCCTATAAGAAATTCGGCTATCCGTCAAGTTGGCATTTGACCCGTAGTTGTTTCACCCGAACGACCTCAAAAACCAACCATTCTTTTGCAGGACTAGACAGTTTTTGTGCTCTCGCATTCGCCAGCTCAGAATCTTCTTTCAGATATCCAAAATAAGACCTTGGGCACGTGAAACTGAACAAACCCTACAAAAAAAATTGTTGTGCGCAAATTTGGCATTTGATCTATAGTTGTTCAATCCGAACGACTTCTAAAAACAGTCAATCTTTTGTGTCTTTGCCTCCCGACACAAAATTTAAGCAAAACTAGACTCTTAAAGCTGGGTCCAACAAGTAGTATCCATCTGGTACCAAAATGCAACCAGAGACTTGACAATTTTGAATTCAAATCTAATCAGGTCTTCGAAATAAGTGCTCAGACATGTCAGGCAGAGTAAACCCTATAAGAAATACCGCTATCCGTCAAGTTGGCATTTGACCTGTGGTTGTTTCACCCGAACGACTCCATAAACCAACCATTCTTTGCAGAACTAGGCAGTTTTCACGCTTCCCCATTCGCCAACTCAGAATCTTCATCCGGGTATTCAAAATAAGACCTTGGGTGTGTGGAACAGAACAAACCCTACGAAAAATACCGTTGTGCGCAAAGTTGGCATTTGACGTATGGTTGTTGTATTCGAACGACTTCCGAAAACAGCCTTCCGAAACGAAATTTGGGTAAAACCAGACAATAATAGCTGGGTCCAACAAGTGGTGCTCATCTGGTACCAAAATTCAATCAGGAACCTGATGATTTCTACACTCAAATCTAATCAGGTCTTCGAAATAATTGTTCAGGCATGTCAGGCAGAGTAAATCCTATAAGAAATACCGATATCCGTCAAATTGGCATTTGACCTGCTGTTGGTATACCCGTACGACTCTATGAAAACAGTCATTTCTGCGTACGTCCATCTACCAGCAACAAATTCTGCTCTGCCCCTCAAACCTTTCATTTCATGTCGAAATGTTTCCAGAAACAAGGCAATTCTTACATTTCTCTGTTTGCCAACTCAATAAGCTCCATCAAAGTCTTCAAAATTAGTGTTCAGGTGACTCCTGGTCGACGAAAGGTTTGTACGCCAAAGCTCCTGGATGTTCGCAACGAAGAAAGGGGCCATTTCAAAGCAACAAAACGCGGGTATGCAAACGGCAATAAAATCTTGCGGCAAACAGTAATAAGGTCGCAGTCGCCGGTTGGTACCTTCGTATGGTATTGTTACGAATGGTACTCTGAATTCGCTGCTGGGTACCAGAACTCGTCGTCACAGAAAGATTTATACGCCTGCAGCGCAAAAAGGAGATATTTCGAAGCAACAAAAGTCGCGGTCGCCGGATTGTCCCTTCGTACGGAGCTGTTGCGAATGGTTCTATGAATTCGCAGTTTGGTACTAAAACCCGTCGTTACAACATGGTTTGTACGCCGAAGGTCGTAGGCGCTTGCAGCAAGAAAGGGAGTAATTTTGAAGCAACATAACGACCCGGGTGTATAGAGGTTTTTTCGCATGTACAACAAAAGTAAAATTTTGTGGCAGATACAACGGTGATAAGGTTCTGGTCACTGATTAGGCCTTTCGCATGATAATCTGAATTCGCAGCTTGGTACCAGAACTCGTCGTTTGTACGCCACAGGTCATGGGCGCCTGCAACGCAAATAGGAGCCATTTCGAAGCAACGGAACTCTAGTGTATAGAGGGCTTCGTGCTTGTACAACGGCTTTAAAGTTTTGTGGCAAACACAACCGCATGTTGTGGTTGCCGGGCTGTCCCTTCGTACGAAACTGTTGCGAATGGTATTCTGAATTCGCACCTTGGTACTGTCATTCGTCGACACAGAAAGGTATGTACGCCAAAGATCGTAGACGTTTCGGAACATCAAAACGACCTGGGTATATGTACAACGGCAATAAAATTTTGTGGCAGATACAACGGTAATAGAGTCGTGATCACAGGTTTGTTTTTTTGACCAAGACTTTTGCGAAGGGTATTCTGATTTCGCAGTTTGGTACTAAAATTCGTCGTCATAGAAAGGTCTGTATGCCGAAGGTCATGGACGTTTGCAGTGAGGAAGAAAGTCGTTCCGAAGCAAACGCGAGTGTTTTCCGCTTGGACAATCGCAATAAAATTTTGTGCCATTT
The DNA here is from genome assembly GCA_963989225.1 of Dromius quadrimaculatus. Classification (NCBI taxonomy): domain Eukaryota; kingdom Metazoa; phylum Arthropoda; class Insecta; order Coleoptera; family Carabidae; genus Dromius; species Dromius quadrimaculatus. Next base: position 65,054,952 of record OZ022326.1, read on the forward strand.
ACAACGGCAATGAAATCCTGGTCGCTGGTTGGCTCCTTCACACGAAACTGTTACAAATGGTACTCTGAATTCGCAGCTTAGTACCAAAACTCGTAGTCATTGAATGGTCCGTACGTCAAAGGTTGTGGGCGTTTGCAGCGAGTAAGGGAGCCATGTCGAAGCAAAAAAACGTGGGTGTATGTGCATGTACAGCAGCAAAACAGTTTTGTAACAGATACAACGGCAATAAGTTCATGTTAGGCTAGTTATCTCTTTGTGCGGAATTGTTGCGAATGGTACACTGAATTCGCAGCTTGGTACTGAAACTCGTCGTCACAGAAAAGTTTGTACGCCAAAGGTCCTGAGCGTTCGCATCAACGAAAAGAGTCATTTCGAAGCAACAAAACAACGTGGATATATAGAGGTTTTTCCGTACGTACAACGGCAATAAAATTTTGTGGCAGGTACAATCGCAATAAAGTCGTGGTAGTCAATTTGGCCCTTCGCACAAAACTGTTGCGAATGGTACCCTGAATTTGCCGTTTGGTACCAAAACTCGTCGTCACAAATAGATTTGTACGCTAAAAGTGGTGAGCGAGGAACGGGGTCATTTCGAAGCAACAAAACGACGCAGGTGTATAACGACAACGGAATTTTGTAATAGAAACAACGGCAATAAAGTCGTGGTCGCCGGTTTGTCCCTTCGCACGAAACGGTTGTGAATGGTACTCTGAATTCGCAGTTTGGTACTGAAATTCGTCGTCACAAAAAAGTCTGTACGCCAAAGGTCGTTGACATACAAAAGGGAGCTAGTTTGAAGTATCAAAACAACGCAGGTGTATGGAAGTACAACGGCAATAAAATCTAGTGGCAGATACAGCAGCAATAAAATCGTGGTCACCGAGTTGTCCCTTCTTCTGGAACTGTTGCGAATGGTACTCTGAATTCGTAGTTTGGTACTATTACTCGTCGTTACAGGAAAGTTTGTACGCCAAAAGTCGTAGGCGTTTGCAGCAAAGAAGGAAGCTATTTTGAAATAATAATACGCAAGGGTATCAAAGTTTTTGGTTTGTACAGCGGCAGAAACAACGACAATAAAGTTGTTGTCGTCAGTTAATCCCTTTACACGAAAATGGTGCGACTGGTACTCCAAATTCGCTGTTTGGTAATGATATTCGATGTACCAGAACTCGTTGCCACAGAAAGGTTTGTGTGCCAAATGTGAGCGATTGCAGCGCAGATAGGAGCCATTTCGAAGCAACAAAACTCTGATGTATAGATGGTTTCCTGCTTGTACAACGGCTTCAAAATTTTGTGGCAAATACAACGGCAGTAAAATCATGCTCGTCGGGTTGTGCCTTTGTACGGAAGTGTTGCGAATGTACTAAGAATTGGCAGTTGGGTACTAAAATTGGTCTTTATAGAAAATCTTGGACGCCAAAGGTCGTGAGCCATAAAAAGAGCAATTTTGAGGTATATAGAAGTATATTCTCATGTACAACAGAAATAAAGTCATGATTCCCGGGTTGTCCATTCGCACGGAACTGTAGCAGATGGTACTCTGAATTGGCAGCTCATCACTAGAACTCGTCGTCACAGAAAGGTATGTACGCCAAAGGTCGTGAGCGTTTGCAGCGAGGAAAGGAACTATTTCGAAGCAGCAAAACGGTAATAAAATTTTGTGACACATACAATGGCACTAAAGTCGTGGTTTCTGGTTGGTCCCTTCGCATGGAACTGTTACGAATGGTACTCCGAATTCGCAGCTTGATACCAGAACTCGTCGTCACAGAAAGATTTGTACGCCAAAGGTCATGGGCGTTTTAAGCAAGGAAGAAAGCAATTTCGAAACAAAAAAACGACGTGGATGTATAGAGGTTTTTCCGTACGTACAACGGCAATAAAATTTTGTGGCAGACACAACGGCAAGTTGTGGTCGCCGGGTTGTACGGAATTGTTGTGAATGGTACTCCGAATTCGCAGCTTGGTACTTAAACTCGTCGTCACAGAAAGGTTTGTACACCAAAGGTCGTAGGCGTTTACAGCAAGGAAGGGGGCCATTTTGAAGTAATCATACGCGGGTGTATCAAGGTCTTCCTCACGTACAGCGACAATAAAGTTTTGTGGCAGATACAACAGCAATAAAGTCATTGTTATCTGGTTGTTCCTTCGTACGGAGCTGTTGCGAATGGTACTCCGAATTCGCAGCTTGATACCAGAGCTCGCCGTCACAGAAATATTTGTACGCCAAAGGTTGTGTGCGTGTGCAGCGATACAAAGAGCAGTTTCGAACAACAAGGCACGGTTGTATGAAGGTTTATTCGCATGTACAACAGCAATACAATTTTGTAGCAGATACAACGGGGATAAAGTCGTGATCGCCGATTTGTCTCTCCGTACGGAACTGTTGCAAATGGTACTCTGAATTCGCCGTTTGGTACCAGAGCTCAACGTCACAGAAAGGTTTGTACGCAAAAGGCCGTGACGTTTTTAGCGAGGAAGGAAGCTATTTCGAAGCAACAAAATGACGCTGGTTTATGTACGACGGCAATACAATTTTGTGGCAGATACAACGATCGTGACTGCCAGGCTGTCCCTTTGTACGGAATGGTTGCAAATGGTACTTTGAATTCGCAGCTTGGTATTTAAACTTGTCGTAACAGAAAGGTTTGTACGCCAAAGGTCGTGAGAGCCTGCAGCACAAAAAGGAGCAATTTCGAAGCACACAATACGGATATATCGGGATTTGCCGTACGTACAACGACAATAAGGTTTGGTGGCAGATACAACAGCAATAAACTCATTGTCACCGGGTTGTTCCTTTGTACTCCGAATTCGCAGCTTGGTTCTAGAACTCGTCGTCATAGAAAAATTTATACGCCAAACGTCGGGGGCGTCCGTACAGAGAAGGGGAGCCATTTCGAAGCAACAAAACGACGAGGGAGAGGTCTGGAACTGTTGCGAATGGTTCTCTGAATTCGCCGTTTGGTACCAGAACTCATCGTTACAGAATGGTTTGTACGCCAAAGGTCGTGGGCGCTTGCAGCGAGGAGGGGAGCCATTTCGAAGCAACAAAACGACGCGGGTGTATTTTGTGGCACATACAACAGTCGTGGTTGCCGGGTTGTACGGAATTGCTACGAATGGTACTTTGAATAAGACGTTTGGTACCAGAATGGTTTGTACGTCAAATGGTCTAGGCGTCGGTAGCAAAAAATGGTACATCTTTTCTTGGGGCAGAATACAGATATCCGTCATTTGTTTTCCATCATAATGTGAATTGTGCGAATAAGAACACTTGAGTTCATTTATGAATGATGAAAATCAAGCAGGCACTGGAGTATAAAAGACGAGAGTGCGACGGAGAGTGAGATCGTGTGTGATGAGATAAGGATAGCTAATGCATGAATATAAATGGGTTTAACCGAGCATGTTATGATAAGAACTTGTGTACGAGGATTTTTATTAACACTTTCTTTCTCGCCGCAATGTTCACTCATCATTCTTCTTCCGGAGAAAAATGTGGAGTAAACACATTAATTTCAATTTAGAGAGAATCTTTTCACCAATGTTTACCGTTTTAAGGTTGATCATTTGTCTTCACGTCGACAGATTATTGAGATTTCTGCTGACTTCTTTAAAAATACAAGCTCGTGTCTTAGCATTTAAATTAGAATAAATGCACTATCAACAAGGCTTTAATTCTGCGAACAGAATGTTTTATTCATTTAATAATTGTTGAATAATTTAACGAAGTCTTCGTTTTGGAATAAGTAACGCGAGTGCCGCTACCCCGCTCCTGACGACCACCAGTTACCGATCATACAAGTAATTCGCTGAACAAACACGTTTTAATTCCACGTGCCGTTTGTATCACAAAGTAAATCTGAAGCACGAAGTTTTTTACGATATTGAAAACGACAATGGGCTCATTCTATCATGACTAACGTTGTTATATCAGGCTCTGTATGTGGCTGTTAACAAAGGAAGCGAATTTAGCAGCGACTGGATAGTCTGCAAAGTTGGTGTTTTATGGAAATAGATATAATGATTTCCCTCGAGCCCTGTAAATATTAATGCAGATTCATGATTGCGTGGGTGGAGATAATTGATTACATTATCTTCTCAAGAAACAATGGAGAGTTTATAATTGAACCTTATTAAAGTAAGGACAGAATAAATTTTCGAAAATACTCGTGTCACGTCAGTTCCATCACTTCCTCCAAAGATACATCAAAGGAATCTAAGATCATCACACCCCCCGCGTCTACCCATTTCCGCAAATCTTGTTTGACGTTGAGAAGAGCACATTTGATGTATGGAGTCCCAGCAGGACGCAGATAGTTTAAAACGGATCCAGAATGTTCGAAGGAGGATATTGATTATGAAAAGTAACTCCTACAGTTAATTCAGAGTAGTTGTGGCATTCCGAATGTAGAGAACAACGACCCTTGATGTTATTCACGTGTCGAGCAGAACAGCGCGACATTAGTTGGTTCAGTCACCTGCCATTAGCTGTAGTGAACACTGTTCCTGACGTCCGTGTCCGCACTAGATGTGCGCCTAATCGATTTAAATGCACGCAACACTACAAAGAATTCTATTTTATTGTCAATCTTCACATTCTTGAAATCGGAACACAATTGCTTTGTGCAATGTACTGGCCAAGAATATTGCATTGAATTCCTTCGCAATGGTCATCTATTGTGTACAGTGCCATCTATTGGATAATACAGCAATAAAATTTATGTTCAGCCGACGCCCAGCTTCTGACCCCTCTTTCAGACTTAAATTATTCATCCGGAACAAATATTCGGATATTTAAGGCGTGGTACTTAATCGCACGTGGGGCGTACAACTCCTGACGACCATCTATCCCCGAATAGCTAGGAGGAGTAGCCATTCGTACGCGAAGTGCCAACGTACCATTTCGTACGAACATCCCTAGAAACACAATAATCCGTTTGGTACTAAAATCTGCAGCACCTGACGACGTTTATCCCTTCGCACAGAACTGTTGCGAATGGCACTCCAAATTCGCAGCTTGGTCCTTAAGCTCATCGTCATCAAACGGTTTGTACGCCAAAGGCTCTGGACGTTCGCATCAACAAAGGCAGTCATTTCGAAGCAATAAATCGCGGGTGTATAGAGGTTTTCCCGCATGTACGACAGCAATAAGATTTTGTGACAAATCCAACGGCAATAAAATTGTAGTCGCCAATTTGTCCCTTTGTACGGAACTGTTGCGAATGGTACTCTGAATTGGCAGATTGGTACTGAAACTCATCGTCACAAAAAGATTTGTACGCCAAAGCTCTTGGACATTTGCATCAACAAAGGCAATCATTTCGAAGCAATAAAACGCGGGTGTATAGAGGTTTTCCCGCATGTACTACAGCAATAAGATTTTGTGAAAGATCCAACGGCAATAAAATTGTAGTCGCCAATTTGTCCCTTTGTACGGAACTGTTGCGAATGGTACTCTGAATTCGCAGCTTGGTACTGAAATTCATCGTCCTAAAATGGTTTGTACGCCAAAGCTCCTGGGCCTTATCATCAAGCAAGGGAGCCATTTCCGTACGTACAACGGAAATAAAGTCGTGGTCACAAGTTTGTCCGTTCGTACGCAAACTGCAGCGGATGGTACTCCAAATTCGCAGTGTCGTACTAAAACTTGTCGTCACAGAAAGACTTGTACGCCAAAGGTCGCAGGCTTCTGCAGCATGAAAACGATTAATTTGAAGCTACAATGAGCAAGGGTATGAAAGTTTTTCCGTACGCACAACGGAAATAAAGTCGTGGTCATAGGGTTGTCTGTTCATACGCAAACTGTTGCGAATGGTACTCTGAATTCGCAGCTTGGTACTGAAACTTATCGTCATAGAAAGACTTGTACGCCAAAGGTCGTGGGCTTCTGCAGGGAGAAAACGAATAATTTGAAGCTACTTTGAGCAAGGGTATAAATTTTTTTCCGTACGTACAACGGAAATAAAGTCGTGTCTACAGGATTGTCCGTTCGCACCCGAATTGTTGTGAATGGTACTCTGAATTCGCAGCTTGGTACTGGAATTCGTCGACACAGAAAGGTCTGTACACTAAAAGTGTTGGTCGTCTGCAGCAGCAAAAAAGGGCTATTTTGAGACTAAAATGAACCTGGAGCTAAAGGTAGAAGTAAAAGAAATGAAGGCGTGGTTACAGGATTGTCCGTTCGTACGCAGTCTGTTGCGAATGGTACTCTGAATTCGCAGCTTGGTACTAAAACTTTTCGTCACGAAAAGATTTGTACGCCATGATCGTGGGCGTCTGCAGCGAGAGGAGGAGTTACTCTGAAGCTACATTGAACAAGGGTATGGAGCTTTTCTCGCACATACAACGGAAATAAAGTTGTGGTCACTGGGTTGACCGTTCGTACGCGAATTGTTGCGAATGGTACTCTGAATTCACAGCTTGGTTTTAAACTCATCGTCACAGAAAGGTCTGTACGCCAAAGGTCGTAGACATTTGCAGCGAGAAAGGGAGTCATTCCCGAGCAACAAAACGCGGGTGTTTGGAAATTTTTTCACATGTTTAACGGCAATAAGATTTTGTGACAAATTTGTGGTCGCCGATATTTCCTTCGAACGGAACTGTTGCGAATGGTATTTTGAATTCGCATCTTAGTACTAAACCTATCGTCAGAGAAAGGTTTGTACGCCAAAGGTGCTTGGCGTTCGCATCGAGGAAGAAAGCCAATTCGAAGCAACAAATCGACGCGGTGTATAGAGGTTTTTCCGGATGAACAACGGCAACATAGTCGTGGCCATCGGTTTGACTTTTCGTACGGAACTGTTGCGAATGGTACTCTGAATTCGTGACACATTGTCACAAGATGGTTTGTACGCCAAAGGTCCTGGGCATTCGCATCGAGAAAGGGAGCCATCTCGAAACAACAGAACGCGAGTTTATGGAGGTTTTTTGACATGTACAAAAATAAATTAAGTCGTGGTCGCCGGTTTGTATTTTCGCACGCCACATTTGCGAATGGTACTGTGAATTTACAGCTTGAAAGCAGAAAGATCTGTACGCCAAAGGTCGTGGGCGTCTGCAGCGAGGAAAGAAGCTACTTTGAAGCTACAATAAGCAAGGGTATACGTCGAAGACATTTTGTACGCTAAAGGTTGCGGACGAATGATTCAGATTCTAAAGATTGTCGTCAGGAGCTGAATATCGACAATCGTGTTGGAAACTCGAAGTGGGCGAAGGTTTTTCGACTTGACGATTTGGGTATTAGTACCAGACGAATGATTGCCATTCTTGAGGTAGTCGTCAGGAGCTGGGTATCGGCGCTTGCTCTGAGTGCGACTGGATATTCAGGGCGATTTAGAGAGCACAAGTTGGGCGGAAGTGTTTTCTGATAGTGCCCAATTTCGCTCGACGTGTTTTTTCGAAACACTGGCACTTGATTGGAGCAAGAGCCCTTCAAACTGGTTTTAATCGGCAAAATATGTGCCCCAAGAACTTTCTGCTCATTTTTTTTTTTTATGTTTGCTCGACTTGCGTTGGTATTAGTCCCGAACGAATGATCGTCAGGAGCTGGGTATCGGCACTCGCATCGCTGCAAATATTGATGAAATCATCGAAAGATATCTTATTCAATTTCAGTTTGAAGCACTCATGTCTAAATTATAAATTTCAGGATCAAAGCAAATACGCCATCTGTTTGTACACAGCTAAACAACTTTCAAATTTTGTCTTTATTTATTTACAAAAGGCTGTACTTTGCACTTTCAATTTCGCTTTGAGAAGATTGTAACGTTGAAATGACGGTTTCGATTCAAAGGGGCGGATTGATATACCCCCCGCTCTTTTTAGCAGCAACTTTTCATGTCTGCCAACTTAACCTTAGTGACCTCACCTGGCTGAAGTTTCAGCAGGGTTAAACAAAGTTTGTTTTGTAAAATTTGCTTATTCAATTGAATGTAGGGGGTTGTTTTTTGTATATAAGAAGAAATTGGTGTATTGAATATCTCCTGGGGTTTTCGGGGTTGTTTGGTTTGCAATTATCAAATAAACAGAGTATCTGTTGTTGATTTAGGACTGTTTGTTGAAGTTATGTTATTTATATTCACTGAGATGGAATTAGTTCGAGAATAATATCGCTCCTAGCGGTGGACGGTGCTACTACAAGGCAGTGCTGCCAACTGTAATTCGCAAGAATGTAATACGACGAAAGAGCAAATATCAGGACAAGGAAACAAACGATTGCGAATTGCATAGGGGTGCCAAGCAACCAGCAGCGGAATAGTGTGAATTGTCAGACATTTAAATGAGTGCGGGACCGGAAACACAAATTTAAATATACGCGCCAAATGAATTATTCATGAAAACACGTTATTTAATATCTTGTAATTTGAATTACATTCAGAAACTTAATCTGCGAGGACTGCAATTAAATTTTTTATTCGAGTCAAGAGGAAATGCCTGAAATGTGATGGATTTTTCTGTTTTATTAAATGTCTTGGAGCTTTTCGCGTGTCAAGCTCTTCTAAGCCCCCAGCAATTTAATTTCCCTAAGAAATACAGAGTATTTACATTCCAGAAAATTGTTTGTCGAGGATAATTTATTTAGCTTCACCAGGATATCATTCAAAAAATGAATAAATAACAAAAATAGAATCTTGGAGATGGTCGTCAGGAGCTGCATACCGGCACTCGCGTTTTCGTAGAATTCTGGAGAATTAGTTCAAAGAGAATGTCCTTATTGAATCCTGCAGTCGCACTAATAGGCGCCAACTTCGTCAACTATTCCTTGAGTTGTACCGCACCTGTTCATTTAACCCGACGTAATTTGTCTTCGTCTTTCGTCGCGTCTTCCCACTTCCTCAAACTTCCCAGCAAATTGAGCATTGTAAATTGGAATTTATACAGCTATTCGCTAACATAATTTGTGCGAGTATCAACATAAATTAACAATGTACTTCAGGGTGGTTAAATGCGTTGCACACCCCTTGCTCTCAACAGTTTCATTACGAGAGGATTACACAAGTCTTGTGCTATTTCCCTCCACATGTTACTCGAATTGACCAGACGACTAAAAAATTCATTTCCAAGAAAACCAACAAAACAAGGTTCTGTAAAATTTATATCCATGACTAGGAAATGGATCGATAAGCATTTCCATTTTCATTTAAATCACACAAGTTATCCGTCGTCCTTGACCCGAACGAATTAACGTGTTCTTTGTTTTGATGCGGTTACTGGATCTCATTTGCATTAAGCACGCCATCTACAAATTTATTTCAAACCAAACTGTTCACATTTTACGCTCCAATGAGGTATTCCTGGCTACAACTGCCAAAAAACAAATGCTAGTCATCCGCAAGTCTTTGTTGCTATTAGATTTGGGTCTATTCTTGACGTCTGTACTCAAATTTATAACACCTGAGCCATATTACTGCTGTTCGTAGATCATAAAATATCGATACTCAGTTTGTTCATAAGATGTTCTTCAATACAACCGCTGAAAAACAAATGCTGGTTACTTGAAGATTCTTGTTGCTGTTAGATTTGGGTCTATTCTTGAAGTCTGTGCCTAATTTTGGAACACCTGACCCATACTAGTTTTGTTCGTAGCCCGTGAAATATCGACACTCAGTTTGCTCATAAGATATTCTTGAATACAGCTGCTGTAAAACAAATGCCAATCACCTGCGGATTCTTGTTGTTGTTAAACTTTGGTCTATTCTTGAAGTCTGTACTTCAATTTGGAACACCTAAGTCATATTTATGTTGTTCGTAGCCCGTAAAGTCTCGAAACTCAGTTTGCTCTTGAATACAACTGCTGTAAAACAAATGCTAGTAACTTGCGGATCCTTGTTGTTAGATTTGAATCTATTCTTGATGTCTGTACTTGAATTTGGAACACCTGGACCAAATTATAGTTGTTTCCAGCCGATGCACTATCGATACTTAGTTTGCTTGTAAGATATTCATGAATACAACTGCTTTAAAACAAATGCTAGTCATTTGTGGATACTCAAGGTTGTAAGATTTGGGTTTATTTTCAACATCAATACTTCAATTTGGAACACCTGAGCCATATTTCAATTGTTTTCAGCCGACGATTATTGGTACCCGGTTTGCTTATAAGATATTCGCTAATACAACTACCAAAAAACAAATGCTAGTCACTTGCAGATGCTTGTTGTTGTTAAATTTGTACCCATTCTTGAAGTCTGTACTTGAATTTGGAACACCTGAACCATATTATTATTGTTTCCAGCCGATGCACTATTGATACTTAGTTTGCTTGTAAGATATACTTAAATACAACTACTTCAAAACAAGTGCTAGTCATTTGTGAATACTCAAGGTTGTTAGAGTTGAGTCTCTTTTAAACATTAATACTTCAGTTTGGGACACCTGAACCATATTTCACTAGTTTACAGCCGATGAATATTCGTACCCGGTTTGCTCATAGCATATTCGTGAATACAACTACTAAAAAACAAATGCTAAACACTTGCAGATGCTAGCTGTTGTTAAATTTGGATCCATTCTTGAAGTCTGTACTTCAATTTGGAACACCTGGACCATTTTATTGTTGTTTTTAGCCGATGAAATATTGATATCTAGTTTACTTATAAGATATACTTGAATACAACTACTGTAAAACAAATGCTAGTCATTTGTGAATAGTCACGGTTGTTAGAGTTGGGTTTATTTTCAACGTCAATACTCCAATTGAGAACACCTGAACCATATTTCAGTTGTTTATAGTCGATGAATATTTGTACCTGGTGTGCTTATAAGATATTCGTGAATACAACTACTAAAAAACAAATGCTAGTCACTTGCAGATGCTTGTTGTTGTTAAATTTGTACCCATTCTTAAAGTCTGTACTTGAATTTGGAACACCTGGACCATATTATTGTTGTTTTCAGCCAGTGGAGTATCGATACTCAGTTTGCTTGCAAGATATTCTTGACTATAACTACTTTAAAACAAATGCTAGTCATTTGTGGATACTCAAGGTTGTTTGAGTTGAGTTTATTTTCAACGCTAATACTTCAATTTGGAACACCTGAGCCATATTTCAGTTGTTTATAATCGATGAATATTCGTACCTGGTTTGCTCATGAGATATCCGCTATTATAACTATTAAAAAACAAATGCCAGTCACTTGCAGATGCTAGTTATTGTTAAATTTGGATCCATTCTAGAAGTCCGTACTTCAATTTGGAACACCTGAGCCATATTAGTGTTGTTCGTAGCCCGTGAAATATCGATACCTAATTTGCTCATACGATATTCTTGAATCCAGCTGCTAAAAAACAAATGCTGGTTGTTTGCGAATCTTTGTTATTGTTAGACCTGGGTCTAATCTTGAAGTCTGTACGTTAATTTGGAGCACCTGAGCCATATTATTATCATTTGCAGCTTGTGGAATATCGACACTCGGTTGGCTCATCTGGTATTTTTGTGTACAGCTGCTGAGAAACAAATGCTAGTTACTTGCAGATCTTTATTGTTAGTAGGGGTGGATCTAATCTTGATGTTGGTACTCCAATTTGGAACACCTGAGCCATGTATTGTTGTTGACAACCCTTGGAATATCGATTTTCAGTTTGCTCATGGGATATTCGTGAATACAACTACTTAAAAACAAATGCTAGTAATGGGCCAATCCTTGTAGTTGTTAGATCTGGGCCTAATCTTCAAGTCTGTACTTGAATTTGGAACACCAGAGCAAAATTATTGTTTGGTACAGCTGATGAACAGTTTCAGTAGGTTTGCTCATGAGATATTTTTGAGTACCACTGCTGAAAAACAAATGCTAATCATTCAAGGAGCCCTAATTTAGAAATTTACATCCTTGTAATTATTTAGAGCACCACAGCAAAATTTCGGACAGCCTCTTCACGAATCTCTTATGAGATGAAACTTTGAGGGCTCAATTATTGTACCAAGAATATTTTCTTGAGATTATGTACTGCCAAAACCATGATTTGGATTCAATCATTTATATATTTAACGTCAGGAATGACGGAGTACTTCTCACATAGTTCCCAGCCCTGGAATTAATTAATTAATCAATTTGGCGCAGTCGGTACGTTCGTTCGTTAATTTCAGTCTGCTGTAACATCTTAATGAGGAATATATTAATCAACTCATTTATAATTAGAAAATATGGAGCATTATAAATGCCTGCTTTACTTTTTTATCGTTTTGGAACATTTTAGAGTGTTGTATCTCCATTTCTTCCTTAACAAATCTTGTGAAGTAGGCGTACCCCTTTTTATGACTTCACACTCAATATTGTTCACTTGGAAGAAGGTTCAGCATGTTTCCTGTTTTTACTGCCGCGTCTGCCGGTGTTTTTCCTGCAACAAACTTCTTGACGCTCGAGTTTCGTACTTTTTTCCAGTTCACGTTTATGATCATTCAACTGTTCTCGTTTCCAGTATCAAGTTACCCTTCACAGTATCCGCTTTTCGATTGTTCTTACTCCTGTCCTGCTCGGAGGCTACCACAGTAAACAAAGACTTAGAAATCCCGCATCGTGTCCTGCATGTGGGGCTAAATTACGACGTACCTGTCGTGCAGGCAAAGCCCCATGTTATTTATATCACCTGGGGGTGGAAGGTAGTCTAGAGGGTGGGAAATTACTCGCGAGGGATGAATGACTCCTGGATTGCAATGGTGTAGATTAAATATTGATGAGTCGATTTTTTTGGGTTTGTTTTATGTGCGAGGGTGGATCGATTTTTGAACAAACTAATTTTCCCCTGTAATCTAGTTGGCAATCCTGGACCACCATCTTACGAAGGTAGGGTCTACGACGGAATGAAGCCATAAAAGTTGCAATTTGCTGGCCTGACTAATAGAGATTGGTAAATCGAAACAAGAAGGGGCTGCGAACTGAAGTTCGCTGTTTTTCTTTCGAGATACTCCATGCATTTTTAACACCGACATCTTGGAATAACAAATCCTAAAATAAGCTAAGAAGCAACAGTGTGTCTTGTACTACGTCAGACAAGTATGTAGTAGGAAGTGTAACAAATCTGACAACCACGCGCTCAAAATAAATATGCTGTAAGCACTTGAAAGTAACCACGACAATAAATTTTCTTGAACCTGCCTTCCTTCCTTTTATACTTGTCTCATCAATGAATAAAGTGGTCAAAAACTCTGCTATATCTCTATTTTACCAAGGAATCCGAAAAGTGGCACTACTTACTGGTTTCAAAATTCAACCATTTGGTTCATTTGGATTGGATTCTTGCAGGTATCAGGCTTGAGTTCAAATATACCAAGTTTCAACCACCTAGGTCTCTTTAATCGAGTTTGGCATTTATTTGGACCCAAGATAAACAAAAGTTTCCGGGAAAGGAACTGGTTTCCAAAGTCCCTACGAAGGCAGATGGTTGGTACAACTTGTGTGTATCAATTTAAGGTTACGGACTTCACTTGGAATAACAAATACCAATTGGTCGATTTCTATATGTTTGACGTCCGTTAGGACCAAGGAAATCGATTGACCTTCAAGAAACGCTTTGGCTCAGGAAGTTCTAATCAAAGCCACTTGTAGGTCTTGATGTTAGGCTACCACAAACAAGTTTTAAACCTGATTGGGTCATTCATAAAAGTTGGCATTCGCTTGGACTAAGACGAAGTGGTATGTCAAAACAATGGCATCACTCGGAAGTATCAAGTTTAGTTCAGGTCAGGTATCTGGAGCTATGTATACCAAATTTCAACCACATAGGTCGCTTTTTTCAAGTTGGGCATTCATTTGGACCACAGAAAACGGAAGTTTTCTGAGAACTTGTTAGTTTTCAAGGTCTTCACAAAGGTTGATAATTGGTACAGCTTGTGCGTATCAATTTAGGCTCACGGATCTCATTGTAAATAGCAAATATCAATTGGTCACCAATTGGTCCATTTCTATGTGGTTTAGATCCGTTAGGACCAACGAAATCGATTGACCTTCAAGAAACGATTTGGTACAAGGGGTTTTAATTAAAGCCACTTATGGGTATCGATGCTAGGCCACCACAAACAAATTTTCAACCTGATTGGGTCATTCATATAAATTGGCATTCGCTTAGACTAAGACGAAGTGGTATGTCAAAAAAATGGCATCACTCGGAAGTATCGGGTTTAGTTCAGGTCAGGTATCTGGAGCTATGTATACCAAATTTCAACCACATAGGTCGCTTTTTTCAAGTTGGGCACTCATTTGGACCTCATAAAACGGAAGTTTTCTGAGAACTTATTTATTTCCAAGGCCCTCACAAAGGTTGTTGATTAGTACAGCTTGTGCGTATTAATTTAGGCTTACGGATCTTATTGTAAGCAGCAAATATCAATTGGTCACCAATTGGTTCACTTCTATGTGGTTTAGATCCGTTAGGACCAACGATTGACCTTCAGGAAACGATTTGGTTCAGGAGGTTTTTATAAGAACCACTTGTGGGTATCGATGCTAGGTCACCACAAACAAATTTTCAACCTGATTGGGTCATTCATTGAAGTTTGGCATTCATTTGGACCAAGATAAACAGGAGTTTCCGGGAAAAAAACTTATTTCCATAATCCCTACGAAGGTAGATGAGGGGTACAGCTTATGTGTATCAATGTAGGCTTGCGGACTCCACTTGGCACAGCAAATATCAATTAGTTACCAATTGGTCCATTTCCATGTATCCAAGATCCGTTGGGACTTAGGAGATCGATTAATTTCCAAGAAACGCTTTGGTTCAGGAACCACTTATAGGTTTCGATGTTAGGCTACCACATACAAGTTTTCAACCCGATCGGGTTATACATAGATATGTGCCATTTGTTTTGCCCAAAACGAAATGGTATAAGAAGTTCTTGCAAGATCAGAGAGATGGCACTACTCGGATGAATTAAGCCTGTTTAGGTTAGAGGTTTGAGGACACGTACATGAAGTTTCAATTGCACAGGTCTCTTTCTTTGAGTTTGGCGTCCAATCGAACCGAAATTTCCTGAGATCTTATTGGTTTCCAAATATAGTAGATGGTTGGTACAACTTGAGTGTGTCAATGTAGACTCACGGATTTCATTTTAAACAGCAAATATCAATTGGCCACTAATTGGTCCATTTCTAAATATTTGGGATCCGTGGACCAAGGAAATTGATTGGTCTCCAAAAAATTATTTGGTCTAGGAGGTTCTTATGTAGGTTCCAATATTAGGCTATCACAAACTAATTTTCATTCTGATCTAGTCATTCATAGAGATTTGCCATTTATTTGGACTGAGACGAAGCGGTATAAGAAATCCTTACAAGATCAGAGAGATGGCACCACTCGGGTGTATCAAATTCAGGTCAGGCTAGGAGTTCGAATACACGTATATCAAGTTTCAACCACCTAGGCCTCTTTATTAAGTTTGGCATTTATTTGGACCTAGGAAAATAGAAGTTTCCAGGAAATGAATTGGTTTCCAAAGTCCGTACGAAGGTAGATGGTTGGTACAACTTGTGTATATCAGTGTAGGGCTACGGTCTTCACTTGGAATAACAAATACCAAATGGCCACCAATTGAACGATTTCTGTATTTTTGAGATCCGTTACGACCAGATAAATCGATTGATCTTCAAGAAACGCTTTGCCTCAGGTATGTTCCGATGTAAGGTTACTGCAAACAAAATTTCAACCTGATTGGGTAATTCATAGATGATTGGCATTCGATTAGACTAGGACGAAATGGTATGCCAGAGAAATGGCAAGACTTGAGAGTATCGAGTTTAGTTAAGGTCAGGGGTTTGGATTGATTTTACTCTATTTATTGAAGAATAGATCCTTAGAGAGCTTGTATATTAAATTTGAACAGAATCAGAGAGAAAGTCCTTTTTTGCTTGAAAAAACACCAAGACTATAGTCTTGGTGTTTTGAAATGAATGATAAAAATATAAAAAAATGTGTTACGCTTGTCATATCCTCAATTCGACCCTCTAGAATCCAAATCTACAATCCAAAATTGGATAAATGCTCTAGTTATTGCATAATTCGCATTTTGAATGTCATTTTCAGGCAAATTCCATATCATATTTATTGCTATATTTGACATTCTAATTGGGCGTTTTAAGGGATGAAAAGTATATTTTCGTATAGATTGAGGTCCGTACAATCAGCATCTGAAGAGATCAATTCAAATTACTTGATAGTTTCTAGAATATGCGCCTATTAATATTTCGAAGGGGTGTTTCATCCCTTGAATAATTTTTTAAAATTGATTTTACTCTATTTATCAAAGAATAGATCCTTAGAGA
The DNA here is from genome assembly GCA_963989225.1 of Dromius quadrimaculatus. Lineage (NCBI taxonomy): Eukaryota > Metazoa > Arthropoda > Insecta > Coleoptera > Carabidae > Dromius > Dromius quadrimaculatus. The sequence continues at coordinate 65,071,215 of OZ022326.1, forward strand.
GCTTGTATACAAGATTTGAACAGAATTAGAGAGAAAGTCCTTTTTTGCTTGAAAAAACACCAAGACTATAGTCTTGGTGCTTTGAAATGAATGATAAAAATATAAAAAAATGTGTTACGCATGTCATCCCCTCAATCCGGCCCTCTAGAATCCAAATCTACAATCCAAAATTGAATAAATGCTCTAGTTCTTGCATAATTCGCATTTTAAATGTAATTTTCAGGCAAATTCCATATCATATTTATTGCTATATTTGACATTCTAATTGGGCGTTTTAAGGGATGAAAAGTATATTTTCGTATAGATTGAGGTCCGTACAATCAGCATCTGAAGAGATCAATTCAAATTACTTGATAGTTTCTAGAATATGAGCCTATTAATATTTCGAAGGGGTGTTTCATCCCTTGAATAATTTTTTAAAATTGATTTTACTCCATTTATCAAAGAATAGATCCTTAGAGAGCTTGTATACAAGATTTGAACAGAATTAGAGAGAAAGTCCTTTTTTGCTTGAAAAAACACCAAGACTATAGTCTTGGTGTTTTGAAATGAATGATAAAAATATAAAAAAATGTGTTACGCATGTCATCCCCTCAATTCGACCCTCTAGAATCCAAATCTACAATCCAAAATTGAATAAATGCTCTAGTTCTTGCATAATTCGCATTTTAAATGTAATTTTCAGGCAAATTCCATATCATATTTATTGCTTTATTTGACATTCTAATTGGGCGTTTTAAGGGATGAAAAGTATATTTTCGTATAGATTGAGGTCCGTACAATCAGCATCTGAAGAGATCAATTCAAATTACTTGATAGTTTCTAGAATATGCGCCTATTAATATTTCGAAGGGGTGTTTCATCCCTTGAATAATTTTTTAAAATTGATTTTACTCCATTTATCAAAGAATAGATCCTTAGAGAGCTTGTATACAAGATTTGAACAGAATTAGAGAGAAAGTCCTTTTTTGCTTGAAAAAACACCAAGACTATAGTCTTGGTGTTTTGAAATGAATAATAAAAATATAAAAAAATGTGTTACGCATGTCATCCCCTCAATTCGACCCTCTAGAATCCAAATCTACAATCCAAAATTGAATAAATGCTCTAGTTCTTGCATAATTCGCATTTTAAATGTAATTTTCAGGCAAATTCCATATCATATTTATTGCTATATTTGACATTCTAATTGGGCGTTTTAAGGGATGAAAAGTATATTTTCGTATAGATTGAGGTCCGTACAATCAGAATCTGAAGAGATCAATTCAAATTACTTGATAGTTTCTAGAATATGCGCCTATTAATATTTCGAAGGGGTGTTTCATCCCTTGAATAATTTTTTCAAATTGATTCTACTCTATTTATCAAAGAATAGATCCCTAGAGAGCTTGTATACGAGATTTGAACAGAATCAGAGAGAAAGTCCTTTTTTGCTTGAAAAAACACCAAGACTATAGTCTTGGTGTTTTGAAATGAATGATAAAAATATAAAAAAATGTGTTACGCATGTCATCCCCTCAATTCGACCCTCTAGAATCCAAATCTACAATCCAAAATTGAATAAATGCTCTAGTTCTTGCATAATTCGCATTTTAAATGTAATTTTCAGGCAAATTCCATATCATATTTATTGCTATATTTGACATTCTAATTGGGCGTTTTAAGGGATGAAAAGTATATTTTCGTATAGATTGAGGTCCGTACAATCAGCATCTGAAGAGATCAATTCAAATTACTTGATAGTTTCTAGAATATGCGCCTATTAATATTTCGAAGGGGTGTTTCATCCCTTGAATAATTTTTTAAAATTGATTTTACTCTATTTATCAAAGAATAGATCCTTAGAGAGCTTGTATACAAGATTTGAACAGAATTAGAGAGAAAGTCCTTTTTTGCTTGAAAAAACACCAAGACTATAGTCTTGGTGTTTTGAAATGAATGATAAAAATATAAAAAAATGTGTTACGCATGTCATCCCCTCAATTCGACCCTCTAGAATCCAAATCTACAATCCAAAATTGAATAAATGCTCTAGTTCTTGCATAATTCGCATTTTAAATGTAATTTTCAGGCAAATTCCATATCATATTTATTGCTATATTTGACATTCTAATTGGGCGTTTTAAGGGATGAAAAGTATATTTTCGTATAGATTGAGGTCCGTACAATCAGCATCTGAAGAGATCAATTCAAATTACTTGATAGTTTCTAGAATATGAGCCTATTAATATTTCGAAGGGGTGTTTCATCCCTTGAATAATTTTTCAAAATTGATTTTACTCCATTTATCAAAGAATAGATCCTTAGAGAGCTTGTATACAAGATTTGAACAGAATTAGAGAGAAAGTCCTTTTTTGCTTGAAAAAACACCAAGACTATAGTCTTGGTGTTTTGAAATGAATGATAAAAATATAAAAAAATGTGTTACGCATGTCATCCCCTCAATCCGACCCTCTAGAATCCAAATCTACAATCCAAAATTGAATTAATGCTCTAGTTCTTGCATAATTCGCATTTTAAATGTAATTTTCAGGCAAATTCCATATCATATTTATTGCTATATTTGACATTCTAATTGGGCGTTTTAAGGGATGAAAAGTATATTTTCGTATAGATTGAGGTCCATACAATCAGAATCTGAAGAGATCATTTCAAATTACTTGACAGTTTCTAGAATATGCGCCTATTAATATTTCGAAGGGGTGTTTCATCCCTTGAATAATTTTTTAAATTGATTTTGCACTATTTATCAAAGAATAGATCCTTAGAGAGCTTGTATACGAGATTTGAACAGAATCAGAGAGAAAGTCCTTTTTTGCTTGAAAAAACACCAAGACTATAGTCTTGGTGTTTTGAAATGAATGATAAAAATATAAAAAAATGTGTTACGCATGTCATCCCCTCAATTCGACCCTCTAGAATCCAAATCTACAATCCAAAATTGAATAAATGCTCTAGTTCTTGCATAATTCGCATTTTAAATGTAATTTTCAGGCAAATTCCATATCATATTTATTGCTATATTTGACATTCTAATTGGGCGTTTTAAGGGATGAAAAGTATATTTTCGCATAGATTGAGGTCCGTACAATCAGAATCTGGAGAGATCAATTCAAATTACTTGATAGTTTCTAGAATATGCGCCTATTAATATTTCGAAGGGGTGTTTCATCCCTTGAATAATTTTTTAAAATTGATTTTACTCTATTTATCAAAGAATAGATCCTTAGAGAGCTTGTATACGAGATTTGAACAGAATCAGAGAGAAAGTCCTTTTTTGCTTGAAAAAACACCAAGACTATAGTCTTGGTGTTTTGAAATGAATGATAAAAATATAAAAAAATGTGTTACGCATGTCATCCCCTCAATTCGACCCTCTAGAATCCAAATCTACAATCCAAAATTGAATTAATGCTCTAGTTCTTGCATAATTCGCATTTTAAATGTAATTTTCAGGCAAATTCCATATCATATTTATTGCTATATTTGACATTCTAATTGGGCGTTTTAAGGGATGAAAAGTATATTTTCGCATAGATTGAGGTCCGTACAATCAGAATCTGAAGAGATCAATTCAAATTACTTGATAGTTTCTAGAATATGCGCCTATTAATATTTCGAAGGGGTGTTTCATCCCTTGAATAATTTTTTAAAATTGATTTTACTCTATTTATCTAAGAATAGATCCTCAGAGAGCTTGTATACGAGATTTGAACAGAATCAGAGAGAAAGTCCTTTTTTGCTTGAAAAAACACCAAGACTATAGTCTTGGTGTTTTGAAATGAATGATAAAAATATAAAAAAATGTGTTACGCATGTCATCCCCTCAATTCGACCCTCTAGAATCCAAATCTACAATCCAAAATTGAATAAATGCTCTAGTTCTTGCATAATTCGCATTTTAAATGTAATTTTCAGGCAAATTCCATATCATATTTATTGCTATATTTGACATTCTAATTGGGCGTTTTAAGGGATGAAAAGTATATTTTCGTATAGATTGAGGTCCGTACAATCAGCATCTGAAGAGATCAATTCAAATTACTTGATAGTTTCTAGAATATGAGCCTATTAATATTTCGAAGGGGTGTTTCATCCCTTGAATAATTTTTTAAAATTGATTTTACTCCATTTATCAAAGAATAGATCCTTAGAGAGCTTGTATACAAGATTTGAACAGAATTAGAGAGAAAGTCCTTTTTTGCTTGAAAAAACACCAAGACTATAGTCTTGGTGTTTTGAAATGAATGATAAAAATATAAAAAAATGTGTTACGCATGTCATCCCCTCAATTCGACCCTCTAGAATCCAAATCTACAATCCAAAATTGAATAAATGCTCTAGTTCTTGCATAATTCGCATTTTAAATGTAATTTTCAGGCAAATTCCATATCATATTTATTGCTATATTTGACATTCTAATTGGGCGTTTTAAGGGATGAAAAGTATATTTTCGCATAGATTGAGGTCCGTACAATCAGAATCTGGAGAGATCAATTCAAATTACTTGATAGTTTCTAGAATATGCGCCTATTAATATTTCGAAGGGGTGTTTCATCCCTTGAATAATTTTTTAAAATTGATTTTACTCTATTTATCAAAGAATAGATCCTTAGAGAGCTTGTATACGAGATTTGAACAGAATCAGAGAGAAAGTCCTTTTTTGCTTGAAAAAACACCAAGACTATAGTCTTGGTGTTTTGAAATGAATGATAAAAATATAAAAAAATGTGTTACGCATGTCATCCCCTCAATTCGACCCTCTAGAATCCAAATCTACAATCCAAAATTGAATTAATGCTCTAGTTCTTGCATAATTCGCATTTTAAATGTAATTTTCAGGCAAATTCCATATCATATTTATTGCTATATTTGACATTCTAATTGGGCGTTTTAAGGGATGAAAAGTATATTTTCGCATAGATTGAGGTCCGTACAATCAGAATCTGAAGAGATCAATTCAAATTACTTGATAGTTTCTAGAATATGCGCCTATTAATATTTCGAAGGGGTGTTTCATCCCTTGAATAATTTTTTAAAATTGATTTTACTCTATTTATCTAAGAATAGATCCTCAGAGAGCTTGTATACGAGATTTGAACAGAATCAGAGAGAAAGTCCTTTTTTGCTTGAAAAAACACCAAGACTATAGTCTTGGTGTTTTGAAATGAATGATAAAAATATAAAAAAATGTGTTACGCATGTCATCCCCTCAATTCGACCCTCTAGAATCCAAATCTACAATCCAAAATTGAATAAATGCTCTAGTTCTTGCATAATTCGCATTTTAAATGTAATTTTCAGGCAAATTCCATATCATATTTATTGCTATATTTGACATTCTAATTGGGCGTTTTAAGGGATGAAAAGTATATTTTCGTATAGATTGAGGTCCGTACAATCAGCATCTGAAGAGATCAATTCAAATTACTTGATAGTTTCTAGAATATGAGCCTATTAATATTTCGAAGGGGTGTTTCATCCCTTGAATAATTTTTTAAAATTGATTTTACTCCATTTATCAAAGAATAGATCCTTAGAGAGCTTGTATACAAGATTTGAACAGAATTAGAGAGAAAGTCCTTTTTTGCTTGAAAAAACACCAAGACTATAGTCTTGGTGTTTTGAAATGAATGATAAAAATATAAAAAAATGTGTTACGCATGTCATCCCCTCAATTCGACCCTCTAGAATCCAAATCTACAATCCAAAATTGAATAAATGCTCTAGTTCTTGCATAATTCGCATTTTAAATGTAATTTTCAGGCAAATTCCATATCATATTTATTGCTTTATTTGACATTCTAATTGGGCGTTTTAAGGGATGAAAAGTATATTTTCGTATAGATTGAGGTCCGTACAATCAGCATCTGAAGAGATCAATTCAAATTACTTGATAGTTTCTAGAATATGCGCCTATTAATATTTCGAAGGGGTGTTTCATCCCTTGAATAATTTTTTAAAATTGATTTTACTCCATTTATCAAAGAATAGATCCTTAGAGAGCTTGTATACAAGATTTGAACAGAATTAGAGAGAAAGTCCTTTTTTGCTTGAAAAAACACCAAGACTATAGTCTTGGTGTTTTGAAATGAATAATAAAAATATAAAAAAATGTGTTACGCATGTCATCCCCTCAATTCGACCCTCTAGAATCCAAATCTACAATCCAAAATTGAATAAATGCTCTAGTTCTTGCATAATTCGCATTTTAAATGTAATTTTCAGGCAAATTCCATATCATATTTATTGCTATATTTGACATTCTAATTGGGCGTTTTAAGGGATGAAAAGTATATTTTCGTATAGATTGAGGTCCGTACAATCAGAATCTGAAGAGATCAATTCAAATTACTTGATAGTTTCTAGAATATGCGCCTATTAATATTTCGAAGGGGTGTTTCATCCCTTGAATAATTTTTTCAAATTGATTCTACTCTATTTATCAAAGAATAGATCCCTAGAGAGCTTGTATACGAGATTTGAACAGAATCAGAGAGAAAGTCCTTTTTTGCTTGAAAAAACACCAAGACTATAGTCTTGGTGTTTTGAAATGAATGATAAAAATATAAAAAAATGTGTTACGCATGTCATCCCCTCAATTCGACCCTCTAGAATCCAAATCTACAATCCAAAATTGAATAAATGCTCTAGTTCTTGCATAATTCGCATTTTAAATGTAATTTTCAGGCAAATTCCATATCATATTTATTGCTATATTTGACATTCTAATTGGGCGTTTTAAGGGATGAAAAGTATATTTTCGTATAGATTGAGGTCCGTACAATCAGCATCTGAAGAGATCAATTCAAATTACTTGATAGTTTCTAGAATATGCGCCTATTAATATTTCGAAGGGGTGTTTCATCCCTTGAATAATTTTTTAAAATTGATTTTACTCTATTTATCAAAGAATAGATCCTTAGAGAGCTTGTATACAAGATTTGAACAGAATTAGAGAGAAAGTCCTTTTTTGCTTGAAAAAACACCAAGACTATAGTCTTGGTGTTTTGAAATGAATGATAAAAATATAAAAAAATGTGTTACGCATGTCATCCCCTCAATTCGACCCTCTAGAATCCAAATCTACAATCCAAAATTGAATAAATGCTCTAGTTCTTGCATAATTCGCATTTTAAATGTAATTTTCAGGCAAATTCCATATCATATTTATTGCTATATTTGACATTCTAATTGGGCGTTTTAAGGGATGAAAAGTATATTTTCGTATAGATTGAGGTCCGTACAATCAGCATCTGAAGAGATCAATTCAAATTACTTGATAGTTTCTAGAATATGAGCCTATTAATATTTCGAAGGGGTGTTTCATCCCTTGAATAATTTTTCAAAATTGATTTTACTCCATTTATCAAAGAATAGATCCTTAGAGAGCTTGTATACAAGATTTGAACAGAATTAGAGAGAAAGTCCTTTTTTGCTTGAAAAAACACCAAGACTATAGTCTTGGTGTTTTGAAATGAATGATAAAAATATAAAAAAATGTGTTACGCATGTCATCCCCTCAATCCGACCCTCTAGAATCCAAATCTACAATCCAAAATTGAATTAATGCTCTAGTTCTTGCATAATTCGCATTTTAAATGTAATTTTCAGGCAAATTCCATATCATATTTATTGCTATATTTGACATTCTAATTGGGCGTTTTAAGGGATGAAAAGTATATTTTCGTATAGATTGAGGTCCATACAATCAGAATCTGAAGAGATCATTTCAAATTACTTGACAGTTTCTAGAATATGCGCCTATTAATATTTCGAAGGGGTGTTTCATCCCTTGAATAATTTTTTAAATTGATTTTGCACTATTTATCAAAGAATAGATCCTTAGAGAGCTTGTATACGAGATTTGAACAGAATCAGAGAGAAAGTCCTTTTTTGCTTGAAAAAACACCAAGACTATAGTCTTGGTGTTTTGAAATGAATGATAAAAATATAAAAAAATGTGTTACGCATGTCATCCCCTCAATTCGACCCTCTAGAATCCAAATCTACAATCCAAAATTGAATAAATGCTCTAGTTCTTGCATAATTCGCATTTTAAATGTAATTTTCAGGCAAATTCCATATCATATTTATTGCTATATTTGACATTCTAATTGGGCGTTTTAAGGGATGAAAAGTATATTTTCGCATAGATTGAGGTCCGTACAATCAGAATCTGGAGAGATCAATTCAAATTACTTGATAGTTTCTAGAATATGCGCCTATTAATATTTCGAAGGGGTGTTTCATCCCTTGAATAATTTTTTAAAATTGATTTTACTCTATTTATCAAAGAATAGATCCTTAGAGAGCTTGTATACGAGATTTGAACAGAATCAGAGAGAAAGTCCTTTTTTGCTTGAAAAAACACCAAGACTATAGTCTTGGTGTTTTGAAATGAATGATAAAAATATAAAAAAATGTGTTACGCATGTCATCCCCTCAATTCGACCCTCTAGAATCCAAATCTACAATCCAAAATTGAATTAATGCTCTAGTTCTTGCATAATTCGCATTTTAAATGTAATTTTCAGGCAAATTCCATATCATATTTATTGCTATATTTGACATTCTAATTGGGCGTTTTAAGGGATGAAAAGTATATTTTCGCATAGATTGAGGTCCGTACAATCAGAATCTGAAGAGATCAATTCAAATTACTTGATAGTTTCTAGAATATGCGCCTATTAATATTTCGAAGGGGTGTTTCATCCCTTGAATAATTTTTTAAAATTGATTTTACTCTATTTATCTAAGAATAGATCCTCAGAGAGCTTGTATACGAGATTTGAACAGAATCAGAGAGAAAGTCCTTTTTTGCTTGAAAAAACACCAAGACTATAGTCTTGGTGTTTTGAAATGAATGATAAAAATATAAAAAAATGTGTTACGCATGTCATCCCCTCAATTCGACCCTCTAGAATCCAAATCTACAATCCAAAATTGAATAAATGCTCTAGTTCTTGCATAATTCGCATTTTAAATGTAATTTTCAGGCAAATTCCATATCATATTTATTGCTATATTTGACATTCTAATTGGGCGTTTTAAGGGATGAAAAGTATATTTTCGCATAGATTGAGGTCCGTACAATCAGAATCTGGAGAGATCAATTCAAATTACTTGATAGTTTCTAGAATATGCGCCTATTAATATTTCGAAGGGGTGTTTCATCCCTTGAATAATTTTTTAAAATTGATTTTACTCTATTTATCAAAGAATAGATCCTTAGAGAGCTTGTATACGAGATTTGAACAGAATCAGAGAGAAAGTCCTTTTTTGCTTGAAAAAACACCAAGACTATAGTCTTGGTGTTTTGAAATGAATGATAAAAATATAAAAAAATGTGTTACGCATGTCATCCCCTCAATTCGACCCTCTAGAATCCAAATCTACAATCCAAAATTGAATAAATGCTCTAGTTCTTGCATAATTCGCATTTTAAAAGTAATTTTCAGGCAAATTCCATATCATATTTATTGCTATATTTGACATTCTAATTGGGCGTTTTAAGGGATGAAAAGTATATTTTCGTATAGATTGAGGTCCATACAATCAGAATCTGAAGAGATCATTTCAAATTACTTGACAGTTTCTAGAATATGCGCCTATTAATATTTCGAAGGGGTGTTTCATCCCTTGAATAATTTTTTAAATTGATTTTGCACTATTTATCAAAGAATAGATCCTTAGAGAGCTTGTATACGAGATTTGAACAGAATCAGAGAGAAAGTCCTTTTTTGCTTGAAAAAACACCAAGACTTATAGTCTTGGTGTTTTGAAATGAATGATAAAAATATGAAAAAATGTGTTACGCATGTCATCCTCTTAATTCGACCCTCTAGAATCCAAATCTACAATCCAAAATTGAATAAATGCTCTAGTTCTTGCATAATTCGCATTTTAAATGTAATTTTCAGGCAAATTCCATATCATATTTATTGCTATATTTGACATTCTAATTGGGCGTTTTAAGGGATGAAAAGTATATTTTCGCATAGATTGAGGTCCGTACAATCAGAATCTGGAGAGATCAATTCAAATTACTTGATAGTTTCTAGAATATGCGCCTATTAATATTTCGAAGGGGTGTTTCATCCCTTGAATAATTTTTTAAAATTGATTTTACTCTATTTATCAAAGAATAGATCCTTAGAGAGCTTGTATACGAGATTTGAACAGAATCAGAGAGAAAGTCCTTTTTTGCTTGAAAAAAACACCAAGACAGTCTTGGTGTTTTGAAATGAATGATAAAAATATAAAAAAATGTGTTACGCATGTCATCCCTTCAATTCGACCCTCTAGAATCCAAATCTACAATCCAAAATTGAATAAATGCTCTAGTTCTTGCATAATTCGCATTTTAAAAGTAATTTTCAGGCAAATTCCATATCATATTTATTGCTATATTTGACATTCTAATTGGGCGTTTTAAGGGATGAAAAGTATATTTTCGCATAGATTGAGGTCCGTACAATCAGAATCTGAAGAGATCAATTCAAATTACTTGATAGTTTCTAGAATATGCGCCTATTAATATTTCGAAGGGGTGTTTCATCCCTTGAATAATTTTTTAAAATTGATTTTACTCTATTTATCAAAGAATAGATCCTTAGAGAGCTTGTATACGAGATTTGAACAGAATCAGAGAGAAAGTCCTTTTTTGCTTGAAAAAACACCAAGACTATAGTCTTGGTGTTTTGAAATGAATGATAAAAATATGAAAAAATGTGTTACGCATGTCATCCCCTCAATTCGACCCTCTAGAATCCAAATCTACAATCCAAAATTGAATAAATGCTCTAGTTCTTGCATAATTCGCATTTTAAATGTAATTTTCAGGCAAATTCCATATCATATTTATTGCTATATTTGACATTCTAATTGGGCGTTTTAAGGGATGAAAGGTATATTTTCGTATAGATTGAGGTCCGTACAATCAGAATCTGAAGAGATCAATTCAAATTACTTGATAGTTTCTAGAATATGCGCCTATTAATATTTCGAAGGGGTGTTTCATCCCTTGAATAATTTTTTAAAATTGATTTTACTCTATTTATCAAAGAATAGATCCTTAGAGAGCTTGTATACGAGATTTGGACAGAATCAGAGAGAAAGTCCTTTTTTGCTTGAAAAAACACCAAGACTATAGTCTTGGTGTTTTGAAATGAATGATAAAAATATGAAAAAATGTGTTACGCATGTCATCCCCTTAATTCGACCCTCTAGAATCCAAATCTACAATCCAAAATTGAATAAATGCTCTAGTTCTTGCATAATTCGCATTTTAAATGTAATTTTCAGGCAAATTCCATATCATATTTATTGCTATATTTGACATTCTAATTGGGCGTTTTAAGGGATGAAAAGTATATTTTCGTATAGATTGAGGTCCGTACAATCAGAATCTGAAGAGATCAGTTCAAATTACTTGATAGTTTCTAGAATATGCGCCTATTAATATTTCGAAGGGGTGTTTCATCCCTTGAATAATTTTTTAAAATTGATTTTACTCTATTTATCAAAGAATAGATCCTTAGAGAGCTTGTATACGAGATTTGAACAGAATCAGAGAGAAAGTCCTTTTTTGCTTGAAAAAACACCAAGACTATAGTCTTGGTGTTTTGAAATGAATGATAAAAATATAAAAAAATGTGTTACGCATGTCATCCCCTTAATTCGACCCTCTAGAATCCAAATCTACAATCCAAAATTGAATAGATGCTCTAGTTCTTGCATAATTCGCATTTTAAATGTAATTTTCAGGCAAATTCCATATCATATTTATTGCTATATTTGACATTCTAATTGGGCGTTTTAAGCGATGAAAAGTATATTTTCGAATAGAGTGAGGTCCGTACAATCAGAATCTGAAGAGATCAATTCAAATTACCTGATAGTTTCTAGAATATGCGCCTATTAATATTTCGAAGGGGTGTTTCATCCCTTGAATAATTTTTTAAAATTGATTTCACTCTATTTATCAAAGAATAGATCCTTAGAGAGCTTGTATACGAGATTTGAACAGAATCAGAGAGAAAGTCCTTTTTTGCTTGAAAAAACACCAAGACTATAGTCTTGGTGTTTTGAAATGAATGATAAAAATATAAAAAAATGTGTTACGCATGTCATCCCCTCAATTCGACCCTCTAGAATCCAAATCTACAATCCAAAATTGAATAAATGCTCTAGTTCTTGCATAATTCGCATTTTAAATGTCATTTTTAGGCAAATTCCATATCATATTTATTGCTATATTTGACATTCTAATTGGGCGTTTTAAGGGATGAAAAGTATATTTTCCTATAGATTGAGGTCCGTACAATCAGAATCTGGAGAGATCAATTCAAATTACTTGATAGTTTCTAGAATATGCGCCTATTAATATTTCGAAGGGGTGTTTCATCCCTTGAATAATTCTTTAAAATTGATTTTACTCTATTTATCAAAGAATAGATCCTTAGAGAGCTTGTATACGAGATTTGAACAGAATCAGAGAGAAAGTCCTTCTTTGCTTGAAAAAACACCAAGACTATAGTCTTGGTGTTTTGAAATGAATGATAAAAATATAAAAAAATGTGTTACGCATGTCATCCCCTCAATTCGACCCTCTAGAATCCAAATCTACAATCCAAAATTGAATAAATGCTCTAGTTCTTGCATAATTCGCATTTTAAATGTAAGTTTCAGGCAAATTCCATATCATATTTATTGCTATATTTGACATTCTAATTGGGCGTTTTAAGGGATGAAAAGTATATTTTCCTATAGATTGAGGTCCGTACAATCAGAATCTGGAGAGATCAATTCAAATTACTTGATAGTTTCTAGAATATGCGCCTATTAATATTTCGAAGGGGTGTTTCATCCCTTGAATAATTTTTAAAAATTGATTTTACTCTATTTATCAAAGAATAGATCCTTAGAGAGCTTGTATACGAGATTTGAACAGAATCAGAGAGAAAGTCCTTCTTTGCTTGAAAAAACACCAAGACTATAGTCTTGGTGTTTTGAAATGAATGATAAAAATATAAAAAAATGTGTTACGCATGTCATCCCCTCAATTCGACCCTCTAGAATCCAAATCTACAATCCAAAATTGAATAAATGCTCTAGTTCTTGCATAATTCGCATTTTAAATGTAATTTTCAGGCAAATTCCATATCATATTTATTGCTATATTTGACATTCTAATTGGGCGTTTTAAGGGATGAAAAGTATATTTTCGTATAGATTGAGGTCCGTACAATCAGAATCTGAAGAGATCAATCCAAATTACTTGATAGTTTCTAGAATATGCGCCTATTAATATTTCGAAGGGGTGTTTCATCCCTTGAATAATTTTTTAAAATTGATTTTACTCTATTTATCAAAGAATAGATCCTTAGAGAGCTTGTATACGAGATTTGAACAGAATCAGAGAGAAAGTCCTTTTTTGCTTGAAAAAACACCAAGACTATAGTCTTGGTGTTTTGAAATGAATGATAAAAATATAAAAAAATGTGTTACGCATGTCATCCCCTCAATTCGACCCTCTAGAATCCAAATCTACAATCCAAAATTGAATAAATGCTCTAGTTCTTGCATAATTCGCATTTTAAATGTAATTTTCAGGCAAATTCCATATCATATTTATTGCTATATTTGACATTCTAATTGGGCGTTTTAAGGGATGAAAAGTATATTTTCGTATAGATTGAGGTCCGTACAATCAGAATCTGAAGAGATCAATTCAAATTACTTGATAGTTTCTAGAATATGCGCCTATTAATATTTCGAAGGGGTGTTTCATCCCTTGAATAATTTTTTAAAATTGATTTTACTCTATTTATCAAAGAATAGATCCTTAGAGAGCTTGTATACGAGATTTGAACAGAATCAGAGAGAAAGTCCTTTTTTGCTTGAAAAAACACCAAGACTATAAGTCTTGGTGTTTTGAAATGAATGATAAAAATATAAAAAAATGTGTTACGCATGTCATCCCCTCAATTCGACCCTCTAGAATCCAAATCTATAATCCAAAATTGAATAAATGCTCTAGTTCTTGCATAATTCGCATTTTAAATGTAATTGTCAGGCAAATTCCATATCATATTTATTGCTATATTTGACATTCTAATTGGGCGTTTTAAGGGATGAAAAGTATATTTTCCTATAGATTGAGGTCCGTACAATCAGAATCTGAAGAGATCAATTCAAATTACTTGATAGTTTCTAGAATATGTGCCTATTAATATTTCGAAGGGGTGTTTCATCCCTTGAATAATTTTTTAAAATTGATTTTACTCTATTTATCAAAGAATAGATCCTTAGAGAGCTTGTATACGAGATTTGAACAGAATCAGAGAGAAAGTCCTTTTTTGCTTGAAAAAAACACCAAGACTATAGTCTTGGTGTTTTGAAATGAATGATAAAAATATAAAAAAATGTGTTACGCATGTCATCCCCTCAATTCGACCCTCTAGAATCCAAATCTACAATCCAAAATTGAATAAATGCTCTAGTTCTTGCATAATTCGCATTTTAAATGTAATTTTCAGGCAAATTCCATATCATATTTATTGCTATATTTGACATTCTAATTGGGCGTTTTAAGGAATGAAAAGTATATTTTCGTATAGATTGAGGTCCGTACAATCAGAATCTGAAGAGATCAATTCAAATTACTTGATAGTTTCTAGAATATGTGCCTATTAATATTTCGAAGGGGGTGTTTCATCCCTTGAATAATTTTTTAAAATTGATTTTACTCTATTTATCAAAGAATAGATCCTTAGAGAGCTTGTATACGAGATTTGAACAGAATCAGAGAGAAAGTCCTTTTTTTGCTTGAAAAAACACCAAGACTATAGTCTTGGTGTTTTGAAATGAATGATAAAAATATAAAAAAATGTGTTACGCATGTCATCCCCTCAATTCGACCCTCTAGAATCCAAATCTATAATTCAAAATTGAATAAATGCTCTAGTTCTTGCATAATTCGCATTTTAAATGTAATTTTCAGGCAAATTCCATATCATATTTATTGCTATATTTGACATTCTAATTGGGCATTTTAAGGGATGAAAAGTATATTTTCCTATAGATTGAGGTCCGTACAATCAGAATCTGAAGAGATCAATTCAAATTACTTGATAGTTTCTAGAATATGTGCCTATTAATATTTCGAAGGGGTGTTTCATCCTTGAATAATTTTTTAAAATTGATTTTACTCTATTTATCAAAGAATAGATCCTTAGAGAGCTTGTATACGAGATTTGAACAGAATCAGAGAGAAAGTCCTTCTTTGCTTGAAAAAACACCAAGACTATAGTCTTGGTGTTTTGAAATGAATGATAAAATATAAAAAAATGTGTTACGCATGTCATCCCCTCAATTCGACCCTCTAGAATCCAAATCTACAATCCAAAATTGAATAAATGCTCTAGTTCTTGCATAATTCGCATTTTAAATGTAATTTTCAGGCAAATTCCATATCATATTTATTGCTATATTTGACATTCTAGTTGGGCGTTTTAAGGGATGAAAAGTATATTTTCGTATAGATTGAGGTCCGTACAATCAGAATCTGAAGAGATCAATTCAAATTACTTGATAGTTTCTAGAATATGCGCCTATTAATATTTCGAAGGGGTGTTTCATCCCTTGAATAATTTTTTAAAATTGATTTTACTCTATTTATCAAAGAATAGATCCTTAGAAAGCTTGTATACGAGATTTGAACAGAATCAGAGAGAAAGTCCTTTTTTGCTTGAAAAAACACCAAGACTGTCTTGGTGTTTTGAAATGAATGATAAAAATATAAAAAAATGTGTTACGCATGTCATCCCCTCAATTCGATCCTCTAGAATCCAAATCTACAATCCAAAATTGAATAAATGCTCTAGTTCTTGCATAATTCGCATTTTAAATGTAATTTTCAGGCAAATTCCATATCATATTTATTGCTATATTTGACATTCTAATTGGGCGTTTTAAGGGATGAAAAGTATATTTTCGTATAGATTGAGGTCCGTACAATCAGAATCTGAAGAGATCAATTCAAATTACTTGATAGTTTCTAGAATATGTGCCTATTAATATTTCGAAGGGGTGTTTCATCCCTTGAATAATTTTTTAAAATTGATTTTACTCTATTTATCAAAGAATAGATCCTTAGAGAGCTTGTATACGAGATTTGAACAGAATCAGAGAGAAAGTCCTTTTTTGCTTGAAAAAACACCAACACTATAGTCTTGGTGTTTTGAAATGAATGATAAAAATATAAAAAAATGTGTTACGCATGTCATCCCCTCAATTCGACCCTCTAGAATCCAAATCTACAATCCAAAATTGAATAAATGCTCTAGTTCTTGCATAATTCGCATTTTAAATGTAATTTTCAGGCAAATTCCATATCATATTTATTGCTATATTTGACATTCTAATTGGGCGTTTTAAGGGATGAAAAGTATATTTTCGTATAGATTGAGGTCCGTACAATCAGAATCTGAAGAGATCAATTCAAATTACTTGATAGTTTCTAGAATATGCGCCTATTAATATTTCGAAGGGGTGTTTCATCCCTTGAATAATTTTTTGAAATTGATTTTACTCTATTTATCAAAGAATAGATCCTTAGAGAGCTTGTATACGAGATTTGAACAGAATCAGAGAGAAAGTCCTTTTTTGCTTGAAAAAACACCAACACTATAGTCTTGGTGTTTTGAAATGAATGATAAAAATATAAAAAAATGTGTTACGCATGTCATCCCCTCAATTCGACCCTCTAGAATCCAAATCTACAATCCAAAATTGAATAAATGCTCTAGTTCTTGCATAATTCGCATTTTAAATGTAATTTTCAGGCAAATTCCATATCATATTTATTGCTATATTTGACATTCTAATTGGGCGTTTTAAGGGATGAAAAGTATATTTTCGTATAGATTGAGGTCCATACAATCAGAATCTGAAGAGAACATTTCAAATTACCTGATAGTTTCTAGAATATGCGCCTATTAATATTTCGAAGGGGTGTTTCATCCCTTGAATAATTTTTTAAAATTGATTTTACTCTATTTATCAAAGAATAGATCCTTAGAGAGCTTGTATACGAGATTTGAACAGAATCAGAGAGAAAGTCCTTTTTTGCTTGAAAAAACACCAAGACTATAGTCTTGGTGTTTTGAAATGAATGATAAAAATATAAAAAAATGTGTTACGCATGTCATCCCCTCAATTCGACCCTCTAGAATCCAAATCTACAATCCAAAATTGAATAAATGCTCTAGTTCTTGCATAATTCGCATTTTAAATGTAATTTTCAGGCAAATTCCATATCATATTTATTGCTATATTTGACATTCTAATTGGGCGTTTTAAGGGATGAAAAGTATATTTTCGTATAGATTGAGGTCCATACAATCAGAATCTGAAGAGATCAATTCAAATTACTTGATAGTTTCTAGAATATGCGCCTATTAATATTTCGAAGGGGTGTTTCATCCCTTGAATAATTTTTTAAAATTGATTTTACTCTATTTATCAAAGAATAGATCCTTAGAGAGCTTGTATACGAGATTTGAACAGAATCAGAGAGAAAGTCCTTTTTTGCTTGAAAAAACACCAACACTATAGTCTTGGTGTTTTGAAATGAATGATAAAAATATAAAAAAATGTGTTACGCATGTCATCCCCTCAATTCGACCCTCTAGAATCCAAATCTACAATCCAAAATTGAATAAATGCTCTAGTTCTTGCATAATTCGCATTTTAAATGTAATTTTCAGGCAAATTCCATATCATATTTATTGCTATATTTGACATTCTAATTGGGCGTTTTAAGGGATGAAAAGTATATTTTCCTATAGATTGAGGTCCATACAATCAGAATCTGAAGAGAACATTTCAAATTACCTGATAGTTTCTAGAATATGCGCCTATTAATATTTCGAAGGGGTGTTTCATCCCTTGAATAATTTTTTAAAATTGATTTTACTCTATTTATCAAAGAATAGATCCTTAGAGAGCTTGTATACGAGATTTGAACAGAATCAGAGAGAAAGTCCTTTTTTGCTTGAAAAAACACCAACACTATAGTCTTGGTGTTTTGAAATGAATGATAAAAATATAAAAAAATGTGTTACGCATGTCATCCCCTCAATTCGACCCTCTAGAATCCAAATCTACAATCCAAAATTGAATAAATGCTCTAGTTCTTGCATAATTCGCATTTTAAATGTAATTTTCAGGCAAATTCCATATCATATTTATTGCTATATTTGACATTCTAATTGGGCGTTTTAAGGGATGAAAAGTATATTTTCGTATAGATTGAGGTCCGTACAATCAGAATCTGAAGAGATCAATTCAAATTACTTGATAGTTTCTAGAATATGCGCCTATTAATATTTCGAAGGGGTGTTTCATCCCTTGAATAATTTTTTGAAATTGATTTTACTCTATTTATCAAAGAATAGATCCTTAGAGAGCTTGTATACGAGATTTGAACAGAATCAGAGAGAAAGTCCTTTTTTGCTTGAAAAAACACCAACACTATAGTCTTGGTGTTTTGAAATGAATGATAAAAATATAAAAAAATGTGTTACGCATGTCATCCCCTCAATTCGACCCTCTAGAATCCAAATCTACAATCCAAAATTGAATAAATGCTCTAGTTCTTGCATAATTCGCATTTTAAATGTAATTTTCAGGCAAATTCCATATCATATTTATTGCTATATTTGACATTCTAATTGGGCGTTTTAAGGGATGAAAAGTATATTTTCGTATAGATTGAGGTCCATACAATCAGAATCTGAAGAGAACATTTCAAATTACCTGATAGTTTCTAGAATATGCGCCTATTAATATTTCGAAGGGGTGTTTCATCCCTTGAATAATTTTTTAAAATTGATTTTACTCTATTTATCAAAGAATAGATCCTTAGAGAGCTTGTATACGAGATTTGAACAGAATCAGAGAGAAAGTCCTTTTTTGCTTGAAAAAACACCAAGACTATAGTCTTGGTGTTTTGAAATGAATGATAAAAATATAAAAAAATGTGTTACGCATGTCATCCCCTCAATTCGACCCTCTAGAATCCAAATCTACAATCCAAAATTGAATAAATGCTCTAGTTCTTGCATAATTCGCATTTTAAATGTAATTTTCAGGCAAATTCCATATCATATTTATTGCTATATTTGACATTCTAATTGGGCGTTTTAAGGGATGAAAAGTATATTTTCGTATAGATTGAGGTCCGTACAATCAGAATCTGAAGAGATCAATTCAAATTACTTGATAGTTTCTAGAATATGCGCCTATTAATATTTCGAAGGGGTGTTTCATCCCTTGAATAATTTTTTAAAATTGATTTTACTCTATTTATCAAAGAATAGATCCTTAGAGAGCTTGTATACGAGATTTGAACAGAATCAGAGAGAAAGTACTTTTTTGCTTGAAAAAACACCAACACTATAGTCTTGGTGTTTTGAAATGAATGATAAAAATATAAAAAAATGTGTTACGCATGTCATCCCCTCAATTCGACCCTCTAGAATCCAAATCTACAATCCAAAATTGAATAAATGCTCTAGTTCTTGCATAATTCGCATTTTAAATGTAATTTTCAGGCAAATTCCATATCATATTTATTGCTATATTTGACATTCTAATTGGGCGTTTTAAGGGATGAAAAGTATATTTTCCTATAGATTGAGGTCCATACAATCAGAATCTGAAGAGAACATTTCAAATTACCTGATAGTTTCTAGAATATGCGCCTATTAATATTTCGAAGGGGTGTTTCATCCCTTGAATAATTTTTTAAAATTGATTTTACTCTATTTATCAAAGAATAGATCCTTAGAGAGCTTGTATACGAGATTTGAACAGAATCAGAGAGAAAGTCCTTTTTTGCTTGAAAAAACACCAAGACTATAGTCTTGGTGTTTTGAAATGAATGATAAAAATATAAAAAAATGTGTTACGCATGTCATCCCCTCAATTCGACCCTCTAGAATCCAAATCTACAATCCAAAATTGAATAAATGCTCTAGTTCTTGCATAATTCGCATTTTAAATGTAATTTTCAGGCAAATTCCATATCATATTTATTGCTATATTTGACATTCTAATTGGGCGTTTTAAGGGATGAAAAGTATATTTTCGTATAGATTGAGGTCCGTACAATCAGAATCTGAAGAGATCAATTCAAATTACTTGATAGTTTCTAGAATATGCGCCTATTAATATTTCGAAGGGGTGTTTCATCCCTTGAATAATTTTTTAAAATTGATTTTACTCTATTTATCAAAGAATAGATCCTTAGAGAGCTTGTATACGAGATTTGAACAGAATCAGAGAGAAAGTCCTTTTTTGCTTGAAAAAACACCAAGACTATAGTCTTGGTGTTTTGAAATGAATGATAAAAATATAAAAAAATGTGTTACGCATGTCATCCCCTCAATTCGACCCTCTAGAATCCAAATCTACAATCCAAAATTGAATAAATGCTCTAGTTCTTGCATAATTCGCATTTTAAATGTAATTTTCAGGCAAATTCCATATCATATTTATTGCTATATTTGACATTCTAATTGGGCGTTTTAAGGGATGAAAAGTATATTTTCGTATAGATTGAGGTCCGTACAATCAGAATCTGAAGAGATCAATTCAAATTACTTGATAGTTTCTAGAATATGCGCCTATTAATATTTCGAAGGGGTGTTTCATCCCTTGAATAATTTTTTAAAATTGATTTTACTCTATTTATCAAAATAGATCCTTAGAGAGCTTGTATACGAGATTTGAACAGAATCAGAGAGAAAGTCCTTTTTTGCTTGAAAAAACACCAACACTATAGTCTTGGTGTTTTGAAATGAATGATAAAAATATAAAAAAATGTGTTACGCATGTCATCCCCTCAATTCGACCCTCTAGAATCCAAATCTACAATCCAAAATTGAATAAATGCTCTAGTTCTTGCATAATTCGCATTTTAAATGTAATTTTCAGGCAAATTCCATATCATATTTATTGCTATATTTGACATTCTAATTGGGCGTTTTAAGGGATGAAAAGTATATTTTCCTATAGATTGAGGTCCATACAATCAGAATCTGAAGAGAACATTTCAAATTACCTGATAGTTTCTAGAATATGCGCCTATTAATATTTCGAAGGGGTGTTTCATCCCTTGAATAATTTTTTAAAATTGATTTTACTCTATTTATCAAAGAATAGATCCTTAGAGAGCTTGTATACGAGATTTGAACAGAATCAGAGAGAAAGTCCTTTTTTGCTTGAAAAAACACCAAGACTATAGTCTTGGTGTTTTGAAATGAATGATAAAAATATAAAAAAATGTGTTACGCATGTCATCCCCTCAATTCGACCCTCTAGAATCCAAATCTACAATCCAAAATTGAATAAATGCTCTAGTTCTTGCATAATTCGCATTTTAAATGTAATTTTCAGGCAAATTCCATATCATATTTATTGCTATATTTGACATTCTAATTGGGCGTTTTAAGGGATGAAAAGTATATTTTCGTATAGATTGAGGTCCGTACAATCAGAATCTGAAGAGATCAATTCAAATTACTTGATAGTTTCTAGAATATGCGCCTATTAATATTTCGAAGGGGTGTTTCATCCCTTGAATAATTTTTTAAAATTGATTTTACTCTATTTATCAAAGAATAGATCCTTAGAGAGCTTGTATACGAGATTTGAACAGAATCAGAGAGAAAGTCCTTTTTTGCTTGAAAAAACACCAAGACTATAGTCTTGGTGTTTTGAAATGAATGATAAAAATTTAAAAAATGTGTTACGCATGTCATCCCCTCAATTCGACCCTCTAGAATCCAAATCTACAATCCAAAATTGAATAAATGCTCTAGTTCTTGCATAATTCGCATTTTAAATGTAATTTTCAGGCAAATTCCATATCATATTTATTGCTATATTTGACATTCTAATTGGGCGTTTTAAGGGATGAAAAGTATATTTTCGTATAGATTGAGGTCCGTACAATCAGAATCTGAAGAGATCAATTCAAATTACTTGATAGTTTCTAGAATATGCGCCTATTAATATTTCGAAGGGGTGTTTCATCCCTTGAATAATTTTTTAAAATTGATTTCACTCTATTTATCAAAGAATAGATCCTTAGAGAGCTTGTATACGAGATTTGAACAGAATCAGAGAGAAAGTCCTTTTTTGCTTGAAAAAACACCAACACTATAGTCTTGGTGTTTTGAAATGAATGATAAAAATATAAAAAAATGTGTTACGCATGTCATCCCCTCAATTCGACCCTCTAGAATCCAAATCTACAATCCAAAATTGAATAAATGCTCTAGTTCTTGCATAATTCGCATTTTAAATGTAATTTTCAGGCAAATTCCATATCATATTTATTGCTATATTTGACATTCTAATTGGGCGTTTTAAGGGATGAAAAGTATATTTTCGTATAGATTGAGGTCCGTACAATCAGAATCTGAAGAGATCAATTCAAATTACTTGATAGTTTCTAGAATATGCGCCTATTAATATTTCGAAGGGGTGTTTCATCCCTTGAATAATTTTTTAAAATTGATTTTACTCTATTTATCAAAGAATAGATCCTTAGAGAGCTTGTATACGAGATTTGAACAGAATCAGAGAGAAAGTCCTTTTTTGCTTGAAAAAACACCAAGACTATAGTCTTGGTGTTTTGAAATGAATGATAAAAATATAAAAAAATGTGTTACGCATGTCATCCCCTTAATTCGACCCTCTAGAATCCAAATCTACAATCCAAAATTGAATAGATGCTCTAGTTCTTGCATAATTCGCATTTTAAATGTAATTTTCAGGCAAATTCCATATCATATTTATTGCTATATTTGACATTCTAATTGGGCGTTTTAAGGGATGAAAAGTATATTTTCGTATAGATTGAGGTCCGTACAATCAGAATCTGAAGAGATCAATTCAAATTACTTGATAGTTTCTAGAATATGCGCCTATTAATATTTCGAAGGGGTGTTTCATCCCTTGAATAATTTTTTAAAATTGATTTTACTCTATTTATCAAAGAATAGATCCTTAGAGAGCTTGTATACGAGATTTGAACAGAATCAGAGAGAAAGTCCTTTTTTGCTTGAAAAAACACCAACACTATAGTCTTGGTGTTTTGAAATGAATGATAAAAATATAAAAAAATGTGTTACGCATGTCATCCCTCAATTCGACCCTCTAGAATCCAAATCTACAATCCAAAATTGAATAAATGCTCTAGTTCTTGCATAATTCGCATTTTAAATGTAATTTTCAGGCAAATTCCATATCATATTTATTGCTATATTTGACATTCTAATTGGGCGTTTTAAGGGATGAAAAGTATATTTTCGTATAGATTGAGGTCCGTACAATCAGAATCTGAAGAGATCAATTCAAATTACTTGATAGTTTCTAGAATATGCGCCTATTAATATTTCGAAGGGGTGTTTCATCCCTTGAATAATTTTTTAAAATTGATTTTACTCTATTTATCAAAGAATAGATCCTTAGAGAGCTTGTATACGAGATTTGAACAGAATCAGAGAGAAAGTCCTTTTTTGCTTGAAAAAACACCAAGACTATAGTCTTGGTGTTTTGAAATGAATGATAAAAATTTAAAAAAATGTGTTACGCATGTCATCCCCTCAATTCGACCCTCTAGAATCCAAATCTACAATCCAAAATTGAATAAATGCTCTAGTTCTTGCATAATTCGCATTTTAAATGTAATTTTCAGGCAAATTCCATATCATATTTATTGCTATATTTGACATTCTAATTGGGCGTTTTAAGGGATGAAAAGTATATTTTCGTATAGATTGAGGTCCGTACAATCAGAATCTGAAGAGATCAATTCAAATTACTTGATAGTTTCTAGAATATGCGCCTATTAATATTTCGAAGGGGTGTTTCATCCCTTGAATAATTTTTTAAAATTGATTTCACTCTATTTATCAAAGAATAGATCCTTAGAGAGCTTGTATACGAGATTTGAACAGAATCAGAGAGAAAGTCCTTTTTTGCTTGAAAAAACACCAAGACTATAGTCTTGGTGTTTTGAAATGAATGATAAAAATATAAAAAAATGTGTTACGCATGTCATCCCCTCAATTCGACCCTCTAGAATCCAAATCTACAATCCAAAATTGAATAAATGCTCTAGTTCTTGCATAATTCGCATTTTAAATGTAATTTTCAGGCAAATTCCATATCATATTTATTGCTATATTTGACATTCTAATTGGGCGTTTTAAGGGATGAAAAGTATATTTTCGTATAGATTGAGGTCCGTACAATCAGAATCTGAAGAGATCAATTCAAATTACTTGATAGTTTCTAGAATATGCGCCTATTAATATTTCGAAGGGGTGTTTCATCCCTTGAATAATTTTTTAAAATTGATTTTACTCTATTTATCAAAGAATAGATCCTTAGAGAGCTTGTATACGAGATTTGAACAGAATCAGAGAGAAAGTCCTTTTTTGCTTGAAAAAACACCAAGACTATAGTCTTGGTGTTTTGAAATGAATGATAAAAATATAAAAAAATGTGTTACGCATGTCATCCCCTTAATTCGACCCTCTAGAATCCAAATCTACAATCCAAAATTGAATAGATGCTCTAGTTCTTGCATAATTCGCATTTTAAATGTAATTTTCAGGCAAATTCCATATCATATTTATTGCTATATTTGACATTCTAATTGGGCGTTTTAAGGGATGAAAAGTATATTTTCGTATAGATTGAGGTCCGTACAATCAGAATCTGAAGAGATCAATTCAAATTACTTGATAGTTTCTAGAATATGCGCCTATTAATATTTCGAAGGGGTGTTTCATCCCTTGAATAATTTTTTAAAATTGATTTTACTCTATTTATCAAAGAATAGATCCTTAGAGAGCTTGTATACGAGATTTGAACAGAATCAGAGAGAAAGTCCTTTTTTGCTTGAAAAAACACCAACACTATAGTCTTGGTGTTTTGAAATGAATGATAAAAATATAAAAAAATGTGTTACGCATGTCATCCCCTCAATTCGACCCTCTAGAATCCAAATCTACAATCCAAAATTGAATAAATGCTCTAGTTCTTGCATAATTCGCATTTTAAATGTAATTTCAGGCAAATTCCATATCATATTTATTGCTATATTTGACATTCTAATTGGGCGTTTTAAGGGATGAAAAGTATATTTTCGTATAGATTGAGGTCCGTACAATCAGAATCTGAAGAGATCAATTCAAATTACTTGATAGTTTCTAGAATATGCGCCTATTAATATTTCGAAGGGGTGTTTCATCCCTTGAATAATTTTTTAAAATTGATTTTACTCTATTTATCAAAGAATAGATCCTTAGAGAGCTTGTATACGAGATTTGAACAGAATCAGAGAGAAAGTCCTTTTTTGCTTGAAAAAACACCAACACTATAGTCTTGGTGTTTTGAAATGAATGATAAAAATATAAAAAAATGTGTTACGCATGTCATCCCCTCAATTCGACCCTCTAGAATCCAAATCTACAATCCAAAATTGAATAAATGCTCTAGTTCTTGCATAATTCGCATTTTAAATGTAATTTTCAGGCAAATTCCATATCATATTTTATTGCTATATTTGACATTCTAATTGGGCGTTTTAAGGGATGAAAAGTATATTTTCGTATAGATTGAGGTCCGTACAATCAGAATCTGAAGAGATCAATTCAAATTACTTGATAGTTTCTAGAATATGCGCCTATTAATATTTCGAAGGGGTGTTTCATCCCTTGAATAATTTTTTAAAATTGATTTTACTCTATTTATCAAAGAATAGATCCTTAGAGAGCTTGTATACGAGATTTGAACAGAATCAGAGAGAAAGTCCTTTTTTGCTTGAAAAAACACCAACACTATAGTCTTGGTGTTTTGAAATGAATGATAAAAATATAAAAAAATGTGTTACGCATGTCATCCCCTCAATTCGACCCTCTAGAATCCAAATCTACAATCCAAAATTGAATAAATGCTCTAGTTCTTGCATAATTCGCATTTTAAATGTAATTTTCAGGCAAATTCCATATCATATTTATTGCTATATTTGACATTCTAATTGGGCGTTTTAAGGGATGAAAAGTATATTTTCGTATAGATTGAGGTCCGTACAATCAGAATCTGAAGAGATCAATTCAAATTACTTGATAGTTTCTAGAATATGCGCCTATTAATATTTCGAAGGGGTGTTTCATCCCTTGAATAATTTTTTAAAATTGATTTTACTCTATTTATCAAAGAATAGATCCTTAGAGAGCTTGTATACGAGATTTGAACAGAATCAGAGAGAAAGTCCTTTTTTGCTTGAAAAAACACCAAGACTATAGTCTTGGTGTTTTGAAATGAATGATAAAAATATAAAAAAATGTGTTACGCATGTCATCCCCTTAATTCGACCCTCTAGAATCCAAATCTACAATCCAAAATTGAATAGATGCTCTAGTTCTTGCATAATTCGCATTTTAAATGTAATTTTCAGGCAAATTCCATATCATATTTATTGCTATATTTGACATTCTAATTGGGCGTTTTAAGGGATGAAAAGTATATTTTCGTATAGATTGAGGTCCGTACAATCAGAATCTGAAGAGATCAATTCAAATTACTTGATAGTTTCTAGAATATGCGCCTATTAATATTTCGAAGGGGTGTTTCATCCCTTGAATAATTTTTAAAATTGATTTTACTCTATTTATCAAAGAATAGATCCTTAGAGAGCTTGTATACGAGATTTGAACAGAATCAGAGAGAAAGTCCTTTTTTGCTTGAAAAAACACCAACACTATAGTCTTGGTGTTTTGAAATGAATGATAAAAATATAAAAAAAATGTGTTACGCATGACAATCCAAAATTGAATAAATGCTCTAGTTTCTTGCATAATTCGCATTTTAAATGTAATTTTCAGGCAAATTCCATATCATAGTTTATTGCTATATTTGACATTCTAATTGGGCGTTTTTAAGGGATGAAATGTATATTTTCGTATAGATTGAGGTCCGTACAATCAGAATCTGAAGAGATCAATTCAAATTACTTGATAGTTTCCTAGAATATGCGCCTATTAATATTTCGAAGGGGGTGTTTCATCCCTTGAATAATTTTTTAAATTGATTTTACTCTATTTATCAAAGAATAGATCCTTAGAGAGCTTGTATACGAGATTTGAACAGAATCAGAGAGAAAGTCCTTTTTTGCTTGAAAAAACACCAACACTATAGTCTTGGTGTTTTGAAATGAATGATAAAAATATAAAAAATGTGTTACGCATGTCATCCCCTCAATTCGACCCTCTAGAATCCAAATCTACAATCCCAAAATTAAATAAATGCTCTAGTTCTTGCATAATTCGCATTTTAAATGTAATTTTCAGGCAAATTCCATATCATATTTATTGCTATATTTGACATTCTAATTGGGCGTTTTAAGGGATGAAAAGTTATTTTCGTATAGATTGAGGTCCGTACAATCAGAATCTGAAGAGATCAATTCAAATTACTTGATAGTTTCTAGAATATGCGCCTATTAATATTTCGAAGGGGTGTTTCATCCCTTGAATAATTTTTTAAATTGATTTTACTCTATTTATCAAAGAATAGATCCTTAGAGAGCTTGTATACGAGATTTGAAACAGAATCAGAGAGAAAGTCCTTTTTTGCTTGAAAAAACTCCAACACTATAGTCTTGGTGTTTTGAAATGAATGATAAAAATATAAAAAAATGTAGTTACGCATGTCATCCCCTCAATTCGACCCTCTAGAATCCAAATCTACAATCCAAAATTGAATAAATGCTCTAGTTCTTGCATAATTCGCATTTTAAATGTAATTTTCAGGCAAAATTCCATATCATATTTATTGCTATATTTGACATTCTAATTGGGCGTTTTAAGGGATGAAAAGTATATTTTCGTATAGATTGAGGTCCGTACAATCAGAATCTGAAGAGATCAATTCAAAATTACTTGATAGTTTCTAGAATATGCGCCTATTAATATTTCGAAGGGGTGTTTCATCCCTTGAATAATTTTTTAAATTGATTTTACTCTATTTATCAAAGAATAGATCCTTAGAGAGCTTGTATACGAGATTTGAACAGAATCAGAGAGAAAGTCCTTTTTTTGCTTGAAAAAACACCAAGACTATAGTCTTGGTGTTTTGAAATGAATGATAAAAATATAAAAAAATGTGTTACGCATGTCATCCCCTTAATTCGACCCTCTAGAATCCAAATCTACAATCCAAAATTGAATAGATGCTCTAGTTCTTGCATAATTCGCATTTTAAATGTAATTTTCAGGCAAATTCCATATCATATTTATTGCTATATTGACATTCTAATTGGGCGTTTTAAGGGTATGAAAAAGTATATTTTCGTATAGATTGAGGTCCGTACAATCAGAATCTGAAGAGATCAATTCAAATTACTTGATAGTTTTCTAGAATATGCGCCTATTAATATTTCGAAGGGGTGTTTCATCCCTTGAATAATTTTTAAAATTGATTTTACTCTATTTATCAAAGAATAGATCCTTAGAGAGCTTGTATACGAGATTTGAACAGAATCAGAGAGAAGTCCTTTTTTGCTTGAAAAAACACCAACACTATAGTCTTGGTGTTTTGAAATGAATGATAAAAATATAAAAAAATGTGTTACGCATGTCATCCCCTCAATTCGACCCTCTAGAATCCAAATCTACAATCCAAAATTGAATAAATGCTCTAGTTCTTGCATAATTCGCATTTTAAATGTAATTTTCAGGCAAATTCCATATAATATTTATTGCTATATTTGACATTCTAATTGGGCGTTTTAAGGGGATGAAAAAGTATATTTTCGTATAGATTTGAGGTCCCGTACAATCAGAATCTGAAGAGATCAATTCAATTACTTGAATAGTTTCTAGAATATGCGCCTATTAATATTTCGAAGGGGTTTGTTTTCATCCCTTGAATAATTTTTTAAAATTGATTTTACTCTATTTATCAAAGAATAGATCCTTAGAGAGCTTGTATACGAGATTTTGAACAGAATCAGAGAGAAAGTCCTTTTTTGCTTGAAAAAACACCAACACTATAGTCTTGGTGTTTTGAAATGAATGATAAAAATATAAAAAATGTGTTACGCATGTCATCCCCTCAATTCGACCCCTCTAGAATCCAAATCTACAATCCAAAATTGAATAAATGCTCTAGTTCTTGCATAATTCGCATTTTAAATGTAATTTTCAGGGCAAATTCCATATCATATTTATTGCTATATTTGACATTCTAATTGGGCGTTTTAAGGGATGAAAAGTATATTTTCGTATAGATTGAGGTCCGTACAATCAGAATCTGAAGAGATCAATTCAAATTACTTGATAGTTTCTAGAATATGCGCCTATTACTATTTCGAAGGGGTGTTTCATCCTTGAATAATTTTTTAAAATTGATTTTACTCTATTTATCAAAGAATAGATCCTTAGAGAGCTTGTATACGAGATTTTGAACAGAATCAGAGAGAAAGTCCTTTTTTGCTTGAAAAAACACCAAGACTATAGTCTTGGTGTTTTGAAATGAATGATAAAAATTTAAAAAAATGTGTTACGCATGTCATCCCCTTCAATTCGACCCTCTAGAATCCAAATCTACAATCCAAAAAATGAATAAATGCTCTAGTTCTTGCTATATTCGCATTTTGAAATGTAATTTTCAGGCAAATTCCATATCATATTTATTGCTATATTTGACATTCTAATTGGGCGTTTTTAAGGGATGAAAAGTATATTTTCGTATAGATTGAGGTTCCGTACAATCAGAATCTGAAGAGATCAATTCAAATTACTTGATAGTTTCTAGAATATGCGCCTATTAATATTTCGAAGGGGTGTTTCATCCCTTGAATAATTTTTTAAAATTGATTTTACTCTATTTATCAAAGAATAGATCCTTAGAGAGCTTGTATACGAGATTTGAACAGAATCAGAGAGAAAGAAGTCCTTTTTTTGCTTGAAAAAACACACAAGACTATAGTCTTGGTGTTTTGAAATGAATGATAAAAAATATAAAAAAATGTGTTACGCATGTCATCCCCTTAATTCGACCCTCTAGAATCCAAATCTCCAATCCAAAATTGAATAGATGCTCTAGTTCTTGCATAATTCGCATTTTAAAATGTAATTTTCAGGCAAATTCCATATCATATTTATTGCTATATTTGACATTCTAATTGGGCGTTTTAAGGGATGAAAAGTATATTTTCGTATAGATTGAGGTCCGTACAATCAGAATCTGAAGAGATCAATTCAAATTACTTGATAGTTTCTAGAATATGCGCCTATTAATATTCGAAGGGGGTGTTTCATCCCTTGAATAATTTTTTAAAATTGATTTTTACTCTATTTAACAAAGAATAGATCCTTAGAGAGCTTGTATACGAGATTTGAACAGTTGAACAGAATCAGAGAGAAAGTCCTTTTTTGCTTGAAAAAACACCAACACTATAGTCTTGGTGTTTTGAAATGAATGATAAAAATATAAAAAAATGTGTTACGCATGTCATCCCCTCAATTCGACCCTCTAGAATCCAAATCTACAATCCAAAATTGAATAAATGCTCTAGTTCTTGCATAATTCGCATTTTAAATGTAATTTTCAGGCAAATTCCATATCATATTTATTGCTATATTTGACATTCTAATTGGGCGTTTTAAGGGATGAAAAGTATATTTTCGTATAGATTGAGGTCCGTACAATCAGAATCTGAAGAGATCAATTCAAATTACTTGATAGTTTCTAGAATATGCGCCTATTAATATTTCGAAGGGGTGTTTCATCCCTTGAATAATTTTTTAAAATTGATTTTACTCTATTTATCAAAGAATAGATCCTTAGAGAGCTTGTATACGAGATTTGAACAGAATCAGAGAGAAAGTCCTTTTTTGCTTGAAAAAACACCAAGACTATAGTCTTGGTGTTTTGAAATGAATGATAAAAATTAAAAAAATGTGTTACGCATGTCATCCCCTCAATTCGACCCTCTAGAATCCAAATCTACAATCCAAAATTGAATAAATGCTCTAGTTCTTGCATAATTCGCATTTTAAATGTAATTTTCAGGCAAATTCCATATCATATTTATTGCTATATTTGACATTCTAATTGGGCGTTTTAAGGGATGAAAAGTATATTTTCGTATAGATTGAGGTCCGTACAATCAGAATCTGAAGAGATCAATTCAAATTACTTGATAGTTTCTAGAATATGCGCCTATTAATATTTCGAAGGGGTGTTTCATCCCTTGAATAATTTTTTAAAATTGATTTCACTCTATTTATCAAAGAATAGATCCTTAGAGAGCTTGTATACGAGATTTGAACAGAATCAGAGAGAAAGTCCTTTTTTGCTTGAAAAAACACCAAGACTATAGTCTTGGTGTTTTGAAATGAATGATAAAAATATAAAAAAATGTGTTACGCATGTCATCCCCTCAATTCGACCCTCTAGAATCCAAATCTACAATCCAAAATTGAATAAATGCTCTAGTTCTTGCATAATTCGCATTTTAAATGTAATTTTCAGGCAAATTCCATATCATATTTATTGCTATATTTGACATTCTAATTGGGCGTTTTAAGGGATGAAAAGTATATTTTCCTATAGATTGAGGTCCATACAATCAGAATCTGAAGAGAACATTTCAAATTACCTGACAGTTTCTAGAATATGCGCCTATTAATATTTCGAAGGGGTGTTTCATCCCTTGAATAATTTTTTAAAATTGATTTTACTCTATTTATCAAAGAATAGATCCTTAGAGAGCTTGTATACGAGATTTGAACAGAATCAGAGAGAAAGTCCTTTTTTGCTTGAAAAAACACCAAGACTATAGTCTTGGTGTTTTGAAATGAATGATAAAAATATAAAAAAATGTGTTACGCATGTCATCCCCTTAATTCGACCCTCTAGAATCCAAATCTACAATCCAAAATTGAATAGATGCTCTAGTTCTTGCATAATTCGCATTTTAAATGTAATTTTCAGGCAAATTCCATATCATATTTATTGCTATATTTGACATTCTAATTGGGCGTTTTAAGGGATGAAAAGTATATTTTCGTATAGATTGAGGTCCGTACAATCAGAATCTGAAGAGATCAATTCAAATTACTTGATAGTTTCTAGAATATGCGCCTATTAATATTTCGAAGGGGTGTTTCATCCCTTGAATAATTTTTTAAAATTGATTTTACTCTATTTATCAAAGAATAGATCCTTAGAGAGCTTGTATACGAGATTTGAACAGAATCAGAGAGAAAGTCCTTTTTTGCTTGAAAAAACACCAACACTATAGTCTTGGTGTTTTGAAATGAATGATAAAAATATAAAAAAATGTGTTACGCATGTCATCCCCTCAATTCGACCCTCTAGAATCCAAATCTACAATCCAAAATTGAATAAATGCTCTAGTTCTTGCATAATTCGCATTTTAAATGTAATTTTCAGGCAAATTCCATATCATATTTATTGCTATATTTGACATTCTAATTGGGCGTTTTAAGGGATGAAAGTATATTTTCGTATAGATTGAGGTCCGTACAATCAGAATCTGAAGAGATCAATTCAAATTACTTGATAGTTTCTAGAATATGCGCCTATTAATATTTCGAAGGGGTGTTTCATCCCTTGAATAATTTTTTAAAATTGATTTTACTCTATTTATCAAAGAATAGATCCTTAGAGAGCTTGTATACGAGATTTGAACAGAATCAGAGAGAAAGTCCTTTTTTGCTTGAAAAAAACACCAAGACTATAGTCTTGGTGTTTTGAAATGAATGATAAAAATATAAAAAAATGTGTTACGCATGTCATCCCCTTAATTCGACCCTCTAGAATCCAAATCTACAATCCAAAATTGAATAGATGCTCTAGTTCTTGCATAATTCGCATTTTAAATGTAATTTTCAGGCAAATTCCATATCATATTTATTGCTATATTTGACATTCTAATTGGGCGTTTTAAGGGATGAAAAGTATATTTTCGTATAGATTGAGGTCCGTACAATCAGAATCTGAAGAGATCAATTCAAATTACTTGATAGTTTCTAGAATATGCGCCTATTAATATTTCGAAGGGGTGTTTCATCCTTGAATAATTTTTTAAAATTGATTTTACTCTATTTATCAAAGAATAGATCCTTAGAGAGCTTGTATACGAGATTTGAACAGAATCAGAGAGAAAGTCCTTTTTTGCTTGAAAAAACACCAACACTATAGTCTTGGTGTTTTGAAATGAATGATAAAAATATAAAAAAATGTGTTACGCATGTCATCCCCTCAATTCGACCCTCTAGAATCCAAATCTACAATCCAAAATTGAATAAATGCTCTAGTTCTTGCATAATTCGCATTTTAAATGTAATTTTCAGGCAAATTCCATATCATATTTATTGCTATATTTGACATTCTAATTGGGCGTTTTAAGGGATGAAAAGTATATTTTCCTATAGATTGAGGTCCATACAATCAGAATCTGAAGAGAACATTTCAAATTACCTGATAGTTTCTAGAATATGCGCCTATTAATATTTCGAAGGGGTGTTTCATCCCTTGAATAATTTTTTAAAATTGATTTTACTCTATTTATCAAAGAATAGATCCTTAGAGAGCTTGTATACGAGATTTGAACAGAATCAGAGAGAAAGTCCTTTTTTGCTTGAAAAAACACCAAGACTATAGTCTTGGTGTTTTGAAATGAATGATAAAAATATAAAAAAATGTGTTACGCATGTCATCCCCTCAATTCGACCCTCTAGAATCCAAATCTACAATCCAAAATTGAATAAATGCTCTAGTTCTTGCATAATTCGCATTTTAAATGTAATTTTCAGGCAAATTCCATATCATATTTATTGCTATATTTGACATTCTAATTGGGCGTTTTAAGGGATGAAAAGTATATTTTCGTATAGATTGAGGTCCGTACAATCAGAATCTGAAGAGATCAATTCAAATTACTTGATAGTTTCTAGAATATGCGCCTATTAATATTTCGAAGGGGTGTTTCATCCCTTGAATAATTTTTTGAAATTGATTTTACTCTATTTATCAAAGAATAGATCCTTAGAGAGCTTGTATACGAGATTTGAACAGAATCAGAGAGAAAGTCCTTTTTTGCTTGAAAAAACACCAACACTATAGTCTTGGTGTTTTGAAATGAATGATAAAAATATAAAAAAATGTGTTACGCATGTCATCCCCTCAATTCGACCCTCTAGAATCCAAATCTACAATCCAAAATTGAATAAATGCTCTAGTTCTTGCATAATTCGCATTTTAAATGTAATTTTCAGGCAAATTCCATATCATATTTATTGCTATATTTGACATTCTAATTGGGCGTTTTAAGGGATGAAAAGTATATTTTCCTATAGATTGAGGTCCATACAATCAGAATCTGAAGAGAACATTTCAAATTACCTGATAGTTTCTAGAATATGCGCCTATTAATATTTCGAAGGGGTGTTTCATCCCTTGAATAATTTTTTAAAATTGATTTTACTCTATTTATCAAAGAATAGATCCTTAGAGAGCTTGTATACGAGATTTGAACAAAATCAGAGAGAAAGTCCTTTTTTGCTTGAAAAAACACCAAGACTATAGTCTTGGTGTTTTGAAATGAATGATAAAAATATAAAAAAATGTGTTACGCATGTCATCCCCTCAATTCGACCCTCTAGAATCCAAATCTACAATCCAAAATTGAATAAATGCTCTAGTTCTTGCATAATTCGCATTTTAAATGTAATTTTCAGGCAAATTCCATATCATATTTATTGCTATATTTGACATTCTAATTGGGCGTTTTAAGGGATGAAAAGTATATTTTCGTATAGATTGAGGTCCGTACAATCAGAATCTGAAGAGATCAATTCAAATTACTTGATAGTTTCTAGAATATGCGCCTATTAATATTTCGAAGGGGTGTTTCATCCCTTGAATAATTTTTTAAAATTGATTTTACTCTATTTATCAAAGAATAGATCCTTAGAGAGCTTGTATACGAGATTTGAACAGAATCAGAGAGAAAGTCCTTTTTTGCTTGAAAAAACACCAACACTATAGTCTTGGTGTTTTGAAATGAATGATAAAAATATAAAAAAATGTGTTACGCATGTCATCCCCTCAATTCGACCCTCTAGAATCCAAATCTACAATCCAAAATTGAATAAATGCTCTAGTTCTTGCATAATTCGCATTTTAAATGTAATTTTCAGGCAAATTCCATATCATATTTATTGCTATATTTGACATTCTAATTGGGCGTTTTAAGGGATGAAAAGTATATTTTCGTATAGATTGAGGTCCGTACAATCAGAATCTGAAGAGATCAATTCAAATTACTTGATAGTTTCTAGAATATGCGCCTATTAATATTTCGAAGGGGTGTTTCATCCCTTGAATAATTTTTTAAAATTGATTTTACTCTATTTATCAAAGAATAGATCCTTAGAGAGCTTGTATACGAGATTTGAACAGAATCAGAGAGAAAGTCCTTTTTTGCTTGAAAAAACACCAACACTATAGTCTTGGTGTTTTGAAATGAATGATAAAAATATAAAAAAATGTGTTACGCATGTCATCCCCTCAATTCGACCCTCTAGAATCCAAATCTACAATCCAAAATTGAATAAATGCTCTAGTTCTTGCATAATTCGCATTTTAAATGTAATTTTCAGGCAAATTCCATATCATATTTATTGCTATATTTGACATTCTAATTGGGCGTTTTAAGGGATGAAAAGTATATTTTCGTATAGATTGAGGTCCGTACAATCAGAATCTGAAGAGATCAATTCAAATTACTTGATAGTTTCTAGAATATGCGCCTATTAATATTTCGAAGGGGTGTTTCATCCCTTGAATAATTTTTTAAAATTGATTTTACTCTATTTATCAAAGAATAGATCCTT
The DNA here is from genome assembly GCA_963989225.1 of Dromius quadrimaculatus. Lineage (NCBI taxonomy): Eukaryota > Metazoa > Arthropoda > Insecta > Coleoptera > Carabidae > Dromius > Dromius quadrimaculatus. The sequence goes on from OZ022326.1 coordinate 65,107,235, forward strand.
AGAGAGCTTGTATACGAGATTTGAACAGAATCAGAGAGAAAGTCCTTTTTTGCTTGAAAAAACACCAAGACTATAGTCTTGGTGTTTTGAAATGAATGATAAAAATTTAAAAAAATGTGTTACGCATGTCATCCCCTCAATTCGACCCTCTAGAATCCAAATCTACAATCCAAAATTGAATAAATGCTCTAGTTCTTGCATAATTCGCATTTTAAATGTAATTTTCAGGCAAATTCCATATCATATTTATTGCTATATTTGACATTCTAATTGGGCGTTTTAAGGGATGAAAAGTATATTTTCGTATAGATTGAGGTCCGTACAATCAGAATCTGAAGAGATCAATTCAAATTACTTGATAGTTTCTAGAATATGCGCCTATTAATATTTCGAAGGGGTGTTTCATCCCTTGAATAATTTTTTAAAATTGATTTTACTCTATTTATCAAAGAATAGATCCTTAGAGAGCTTGTATACGAGATTTGAACAGAATCAGAGAGAAAGTCCTTTTTTGCTTGAAAAAACACCAAGACTATAGTCTTGGTGTTTTGAAATGAATGATAAAAATATAAAAAAATGTGTTACGCATGTCATCCCCTTAATTCGACCCTCTAGAATCCAAATCTACAATCCAAAATTGAATAGATGCTCTAGTTCTTGCATAATTCGCATTTTAAATGTAATTTTCAGGCAAATTCCATATCATATTTATTGCTATATTTGACATTCTAATTGGGCGTTTTAAGGGATGAAAAGTATATTTTCGTATAGATTGAGGTCCGTACAATCAGAATCTGAAGAGATCAATTCAAATTACTTGATAGTTTCTAGAATATGCGCCTATTAATATTTCGAAGGGGTGTTTCATCCCTTGAATAATTTTTTAAAATTGATTTTACTCTATTTATCAAAGAATAGATCCTTAGAGAGCTTGTATACGAGATTTGAACAGAATCAGAGAGAAAGTCCTTTTTTGCTTGAAAAAACACCAACACTATAGTCTTGGTGTTTTGAAATGAATGATAAAAATATAAAAAAATGTGTTACGCATGTCATCCCCTCAATTCGACCCTCTAGAATCCAAATCTACAATCCAAAATTGAATAAATGCTCTAGTTCTTGCATAATTCGCATTTTAAATGTAATTTTCAGGCAAATTCCATATCATATTTATTGCTATATTTGACATTCTAATTGGGCGTTTTAAGGGATGAAAAGTATATTTTCGTATAGATTGAGGTCCGTACAATCAGAATCTGAAGAGATCAATTCAAATTACTTGATAGTTTCTAGAATATGCGCCTATTAATATTTCGAAGGGGTGTTTCATCCCTTGAATAATTTTTTAAAATTGATTTTACTCTATTTATCAAAGAATAGATCCTTAGAGAGCTTGTATACGAGATTTGAACAGAATCAGAGAGAAAGTCCTTTTTTGCTTGAAAAAACACCAAGACTATAGTCTTGGTGTTTTGAAATGAATGATAAAAATTTAAAAAAATGTGTTACGCATGTCATCCCCTCAATTCGACCCTCTAGAATCCAAATCTACAATCCAAAATTGAATAAATGCTCTAGTTCTTGCATAATTCGCATTTTAAATGTAATTTTCAGGCAAATTCCATATCATATTTATTGCTATATTTGACATTCTAATTGGGCGTTTTAAGGGATGAAAAGTATATTTTCGTATAGATTGAGGTCCGTACAATCAGAATCTGAAGAGATCAATTCAAATTACTTGATAGTTTCTAGAATATGCGCCTATTAATATTTCGAAGGGGTGTTTCATCCCTTGAATAATTTTTTAAAATTGATTTCACTCTATTTATCAAAGAATAGATCCTTAGAGAGCTTGTATACGAGATTTGAACAGAATCAGAGAGAAAGTCCTTTTTTGCTTGAAAAAACACCAAGACTATAGTCTTGGTGTTTTGAAATGAATGATAAAAATATAAAAAAATGTGTTACGCATGTCATCCCCTCAATTCGACCCTCTAGAATCCAAATCTACAATCCAAAATTGAATAAATGCTCTAGTTCTTGCATAATTCGCATTTTAAATGTAATTTTCAGGCAAATTCCATATCATATTTATTGCTATATTTGACATTCTAATTGGGCGTTTTAAGGGATGAAAAGTATATTTTCCTATAGATTGAGGTCCATACAATCAGAATCTGAAGAGAACATTTCAAATTACCTGACAGTTTCTAGAATATGCGCCTATTAATATTTCGAAGGGGTGTTTCATCCCTTGAATAATTTTTTAAAATTGATTTTACTCTATTTATCAAAGAATAGATCCTTAGAGAGCTTGTATACGAGATTTGAACAGAATCAGAGAGAAAGTCCTTTTTTGCTTGAAAAAACACCAAGACTATAGTCTTGGTGTTTTGAAATGAATGATAAAAATATAAAAAAATGTGTTACGCATGTCATCCCCTTAATTCGACCCTCTAGAATCCAAATCTACAATCCAAAATTGAATAGATGCTCTAGTTCTTGCATAATTCGCATTTTAAATGTAATTTTCAGGCAAATTCCATATCATATTTATTGCTATATTTGACATTCTAATTGGGCGTTTTAAGGGATGAAAAGTATATTTTCGTATAGATTGAGGTCCGTACAATCAGAATCTGAAGAGATCAATTCAAATTACTTGATAGTTTCTAGAATATGCGCCTATTAATATTTCGAAGGGGTGTTTCATCCCTTGAATAATTTTTTAAAATTGATTTTACTCTATTTATCAAAGAATAGATCCTTAGAGAGCTTGTATACGAGATTTGAACAGAATCAGAGAGAAAGTCCTTTTTTGCTTGAAAAAACACCAACACTATAGTCTTGGTGTTTTGAAATGAATGATAAAAATATAAAAAAATGTGTTACGCATGTCATCCCCTCAATTCGACCCTCTAGAATCCAAATCTACAATCCAAAATTGAATAAATGCTCTAGTTCTTGCATAATTCGCATTTTAAATGTAATTTTCAGGCAAATTCCATATCATATTTATTGCTATATTTGACATTCTAATTGGGCGTTTTAAGGGATGAAAAGTATATTTTCGTATAGATTGAGGTCCGTACAATCAGAATCTGAAGAGATCAATTCAAATTACTTGATAGTTTCTAGAATATGCGCCTATTAATATTTCGAAGGGGTGTTTCATCCCTTGAATAATTTTTTAAAATTGATTTTACTCTATTTATCAAAGAATAGATCCTTAGAGAGCTTGTATACGAGATTTGAACAGAATCAGAGAGAAAGTCCTTTTTTGCTTGAAAAAACACCAAGACTATAGTCTTGGTGTTTTGAAATGAATGATAAAAATATAAAAAAAATGTGTTACGCATGTCATCCCCTTAATTCGACCCTCTAGAATCCAAATCTACAATCCAAAATTGAATAGATGCTCTAGTTCTTGCATAATTCGCATTTTAAATGTAATTTTCAGGCAAATTCCATATCATATTTATTGCTATATTTGACATTCTAATTGGGCGTTTTAAGGGATGAAAAGTATATTTTCGTATAGATTGAGGTCCGTACAATCAGAATCTGAAGAGATCAATTCAAATTACTTGATAGTTTCTAGAATATGCGCCTATTAATATTTCGAAGGGGTGTTTCATCCCTTGAATAATTTTTTAAAATTGATTTTACTCTATTTATCAAAGAATAGATCCTTAGAGAGCTTGTATACGAGATTTGAACAGAATCAGAGAGAAAGTCCTTTTTTGCTTGAAAAAACACCAACACTATAGTCTTGGTGTTTTGAAATGAATGATAAAAATATAAAAAAATGTGTTACGCATGTCATCCCCTCAATTCGACCCTCTAGAATCCAAATCTACAATCCAAAATTGAATAAATGCTCTAGTTCTTGCATAATTCGCATTTTAAATGTAATTTTCAGGCAAATTCCATATCATATTTATTGCTATATTTGACATTCTAATTGGGCGTTTTAAGGGATGAAAAGTATATTTTCCTATAGATTGAGGTCCATACAATCAGAATCTGAAGAGAACATTTCAAATTACCTGATAGTTTCTAGAATATGCGCCTATTAATATTTCGAAGGGGTGTTTCATCCCTTGAATAATTTTTTAAAATTGATTTTACTCTATTTATCAAAGAATAGATCCTTAGAGAGCTTGTATACGAGATTTGAACAGAATCAGAGAGAAAGTCCTTTTTTGCTTGAAAAAACACCAAGACTATAGTCTTGGTGTTTTGAAATGAATGATAAAAATATAAAAAAATGTGTTACGCATGTCATCCCCTCAATTCGACCCTCTAGAATCCAAATCTACAATCCAAAATTGAATAAATGCTCTAGTTCTTGCATAATTCGCATTTTAAATGTAATTTTCAGGCAAATTCCATATCATATTTATTGCTATATTTGACATTCTAATTGGGCGTTTTAAGGGATGAAAAGTATATTTTCGTATAGATTGAGGTCCGTACAATCAGAATCTGAAGAGATCAATTCAAATTACTTGATAGTTTCTAGAATATGCGCCTATTAATATTTCGAAGGGGTGTTTCATCCCTTGAATAATTTTTTGAAATTGATTTTACTCTATTTATCAAAGAATAGATCCTTAGAGAGCTTGTATACGAGATTTGAACAGAATCAGAGAGAAAGTCCTTTTTTGCTTGAAAAAACACCAACACTATAGTCTTGGTGTTTTGAAATGAATGATAAAAATATAAAAAAATGTGTTACGCATGTCATCCCCTCAATTCGACCCTCTAGAATCCAAATCTACAATCCAAAATTGAATAAATGCTCTAGTTCTTGCATAATTCGCATTTTAAATGTAATTTTCAGGCAAATTCCATATCATATTTATTGCTATATTTGACATTCTAATTGGGCGTTTTAAGGGATGAAAAGTATATTTTCCTATAGATTGAGGTCCATACAATCAGAATCTGAAGAGAACATTTCAAATTACCTGATAGTTTCTAGAATATGCGCCTATTAATATTTCGAAGGGGTGTTTCATCCCTTGAATAATTTTTTAAAATTGATTTTACTCTATTTATCAAAGAATAGATCCTTAGAGAGCTTGTATACGAGATTTGAACAAAATCAGAGAGAAAGTCCTTTTTTGCTTGAAAAAACACCAAGACTATAGTCTTGGTGTTTTGAAATGAATGATAAAAATATAAAAAAATGTGTTACGCATGTCATCCCCTCAATTCGACCCTCTAGAATCCAAATCTACAATCCAAAATTGAATAAATGCTCTAGTTCTTGCATAATTCGCATTTTAAATGTAATTTTCAGGCAAATTCCATATCATATTTATTGCTATATTTGACATTCTAATTGGGCGTTTTAAGGGATGAAAAGTATATTTTCGTATAGATTGAGGTCCGTACAATCAGAATCTGAAGAGATCAATTCAAATTACTTGATAGTTTCTAGAATATGCGCCTATTAATATTTCGAAGGGGTGTTTCATCCCTTGAATAATTTTTTAAAATTGATTTCACTCTATTTATCAAAGAATAGATCCTTAGAGAGCTTGTATACGAGATTTGAACAGAATCAGAGAGAAAGTCCTTTTTTGCTTGAAAAAACACCAACACTATAGTCTTGGTGTTTTGAAATGAATGATAAAAATATAAAAAAATGTGTTACGCATGTCATCCCCTCAATTCGACCCTCTAGAATCCAAATCTACAATCCAAAATTGAATAAATGCTCTAGTTCTTGCATAATTCGCATTTTAAATGTAATTTTCAGGCAAATTCCATATCATATTTATTGCTATATTTGACATTCTAATTGGGCGTTTTAAGGGATAAAAAGTATATTTTCCTATAGATTGAGGTCCATACAATCAGAATCTGAAGAGAACATTTCAAATTACCTGATAGTTTCTAGAATATGCGCCTATTAATATTTCGAAGGGGTGTTTCATCCCTTGAATAATTTTTTAAAATTGATTTTACTCTATTTATCAAAGAATAGATCCTTAGAGAGCTTGTATACGAGATTTGAACAGAATCAGAGAGAAAGTCCTTTTTTGCTTGAAAAAACACCAAGACTATAGTCTTGGTGTTTTGAAATGAATGATAAAAATATAAAAAAATGTGTTACGCATGTCATCCCCTCAATTCGACCCTCTAGAATCCAAATCTACAATCCAAAATTGAATAAATGCTCTAGTTCTTGCATAATTCGCATTTTAAATGTAATTTTCAGGCAAATTCCATATCATATTTATTGCTATATTTGACATTCTAATTGGGCGTTTTAAGGGATGAAAAGTATATTTTCGTATAGATTGAGGTCCGTACAATCAGAATCTGAAGAGATCAATTCAAATTACTTGATAGTTTCTAGAATATGCGCCTATTAATATTTCGAAGGGGTGTTTCATCCCTTGAATAATTTTTTAAAATTGATTTTACTCTATTTATCAAAGAATAGATCCTTAGAGAGCTTGTATACGAGATTTGAACAGAATCAGAGAGAAAGTCCTTTTTTGCTTGAAAAAACACCAACACTATAGTCTTGGTGTTTTGAAATGAATGATAAAAATATAAAAAAATGTGTTACGCATGTCATCCCCTCAATTCGACCCTCTAGAATCCAAATCTACAATCCAAAATTGAATAAATGCTCTAGTTCTTGCATAATTCGCATTTTAAATGTAATTTTCAGGCAAATTCCATATCATATTTATTGCTATATTTGACATTCTAATTGGGCGTTTTAAGGGATGAAAAGTATATTTTCCTATAGATTGAGGTCCATACAATCAGAATCTGAAGAGAACATTTCAAATTACCTGATAGTTTCTAGAATATGCGCCTATTAATATTTCGAAGTGGTGTTTCATCCCTTGAATAATTTTTTAAAATTGATTTTACTCTATTTATCAAAGAATAGATCCTTGAAGAGCTTGTATACGAGATTTGAACAGAATCAGAGAGAAAGTCCTTTTTTGCTTGAAAAAACACCAAGACTATAGTCTTGGTGTTTTGAAATGAATGATAAAAATATAAAAAAATGTGTTACGCATGTCATCCCCTCAATTCGACCCTCTAGAATCCAAATCTACAATCCAAAATTGAATAAATGCTCTAGTTCTTGCATAATTCGCATTTTAAATGTAATTTTCAGGCAAATTCCATATCATATTTATTGCTATATTTGACATTCTAATTGGGCGTTTTAAGGAATGAAAAGTATATTTTCGTATAGATTGAGGTCCGTACAATCAGAATCTGAAGAGATCAATTCAAATTACTTGATAGTTTCTAGAATATGCGCCTATTAATATTTCGAAGGGGTGTTTCATCCCTTGAATAATTTTTTAAAATTGATTTTACTCTATTTATCAAAGAATAGATCCTTAGAGAGCTTGTATACGAGATTTGAACAGAATCAGAGAGAAAGTCCTTTTTTGCTTGAAAAAACACCAACACTATAGTCTTGGTGTTTTGAAATGAATGATAAAAATATAAAAAAATGTGTTACGCATGTCATCCCCTCAATTCGACCCTCTAGAATCCAAATCTACAATCCAAAATTGAATAAATGCTCTAGTTCTTGCATAATTCGCATTTTAAATGTAATTTTCAGGCAAATTCCATATCATATTTATTGCTATATTTGACATTCTAATTGGGCGTTTTAAGGGATGAAAAGTATATTTTCCTATAGATTGAGGTCCATACAATCAGAATCTGAAGAGAACATTTCAAATTACCTGATAGTTTCTAGAATATGCGCCTATTAATATTTCGAAGGGGTGTTTCATCCCTTGAATAATTTTTTAAAATTGATTTTACTCTATTTATCAAAGAATAGATCCTTAGAGAGCTTGTATACGAGATTTGAACAGAATCAGAGAGAAAGTCCTTTTTTGCTTGAAAAAACACCAAGACTATAGTCTTGGTGTTTTGAAATGAATGATAAAAATATAAAAAAATGTGTTACGCATGTCATCCCCTCAATTCGACCCTCTAGAATCCAAATCTACAATCCAAAATTGAATAAATGCTCTAGTTCTTGCATAATTCGCATTTTAAATGTAATTTTCAGGCAAATTCCATATCATATTTATTGCTATATTTGACATTCTAATTGGGCGTTTTAAGGGATGAAAAGTATATTTTCGTATAGATTGAGGTCCGTACAATCAGAATCTGAAGAGATCAATTCAAATTACTTGATAGTTTCTAGAATATGCGCCTATTAATATTTCGAAGGGGTGTTTCATCCCTTGAATAATTTTTTAAAATTGATTTTACTCTATTTATCAAAGAATAGATCCTTGAAGAGCTTGTATACGAGATTTGAACAGAATCAGAGAGAAAGTCCTTTTTTGCTTGAAAAAACACCAAGACTATAGTCTTGGTGTTTTGAAATGAATGATAAAAATATAAAAAAATGTGTTACGCATGTCATCCCCTCAATTCGACCCTCTAGAATCCAAATCTACAATCCAAAATTGAATAAATGCTCTAGTTCTTGCATAATTCGCATTTTAAATGTAATTTTCAGGCAAATTCCATATCATATTTATTGCTATATTTGACATTCTAATTGGGCGTTTTAAGGAATGAAAAGTATATTTTCGTATAGGTTGAGGTCCGTACAATCAGAATCTGAAGAGATCAATTCAAATTACTTGATAGTTTCTAGAATATGCGCCTATTAATATTTCGAAGGGGTGTTTCATCCCTTGAATAATTTTTTAAAATTGATTTTACTCTATTTATCAAAGAATAGATCCTTAGAGAGCTTGTATACGAGATTTGAACAGAATCAGAGAGAAAGTCCTTTTTTGCTTGAAAAAACACCAACACTATAGTCTTGGTGTTTTGAAATGAATGATAAAAATATAAAAAAATGTGTTACGCATGTCATCCCCTCAATTCGACCCTCTAGAATCCAAATCTACAATCCAAAATTGAATAAATGCTCTAGTTCTTGCATAATTCGCATTTTAAATGTAATTTTCAGGCAAATTCCATATCATATTTATTGCTATATTTGACATTCTAATTGGGCGTTTTAAGGGATGAAAAGTATATTTTCGTATAGATTGAGGTCCGTACAATCAGAATCTGAAGAGATCAATTCAAATTACTTGATAGTTTCTAGAATATGCGCCTATTAATATTTCGAAGGGGTGTTTCATCCCTTGAATAATTTTTTGAAATTGATTTTACTCTATTTATCAAAGAATAGATCCTTAGAGAGCTTGTATACGAGATTTGAACAGAATCAGAGAGAAAGTCCTTTTTTGCTTGAAAAAACACCAACACTATAGTCTTGGTGTTTTGAAATGAATGATAAAAATATAAAAAAATGTGTTACGCATGTCATCCCCTCAATTCGACCCTCTAGAATCCAAATCTACAATCCAAAATTGAATAAATGCTCTAGTTCTTGCATAATTCGCATTTTAAATGTAATTTTCAGGCAAATTCCATATCATATTTATTGCTATATTTGACATTCTAATTGGGCGTTTTAAGGGATGAAAAGTATATTTTCGTATAGATTGAGGTCCGTACAATCAGAATCTGAAGAGATCAATTCAAATTACTTGATAGTTTCTAGAATATGCGCCTATTAATATTTCGAAGGGGTGTTTCATCCCTTGAATAATTTTTTAAAATTGATTTTACTCTATTTATCAAAGAATAGATCCTTAGAGAGCTTGTATACGAGATTTGAACAGAATCAGAGAGAAAGTCCTTTTTTGCTTGAAAAAACACCAAGACTATAGTCTTGGTGTTTTGAAATGAATGATAAAAATATAAAAAAATGTGTTACGCATGTCATCCCCTCAATTCGACCCTCTAGAATCCAAATCTACAATCCAAAATTGAATAAATGCTCTAGTTCTTGCATAATTCGCATTTTAAATGTAATTTTCAGGCAAATTCCATATCATATTTATTGCTATATTTGACATTCTAATTGGGCGTTTTAAGGGATGAAAAGTATATTTTCGTATAGATTGAGGTCCGTACAATCAGAATCTGAAGAGATCAATTCAAATTACTTGATAGTTTCTAGAATATGCGCCTATTAATATTTCGAAGGGGTGTTTCATCCCTTGAATAATTTTTTAAAATTGATTTTACTCTATTTATCAAAGAATAGATCCTTAGAGAGCTTGTATACGAGATTTGAACAGAATCAGAGAGAAAGTCCTTTTTTGCTTGAAAAAACACCAAGACTATAGTCTTGGTGTTTTGAAATGAATGATAAAAATATAAAAAAATGTGTTACGCATGTCATCCCCTTAATTCGACCCTCTAGAATCCAAATCTACAATCCAAAATTGAATAGATGCTCTAGTTCTTGCATAATTCGCATTTTAAATGTAATTTTCAGGCAAATTCCATATCATATTTATTGCTATATTTGACATTCTAATTGGGCGTTTTAAGGGATGAAAAGTATATTTTCGTATAGATTGAGGTCCGTACAATCAGAATCTGAAGAGATCAATTCAAATTACTTGATAGTTTCTAGAATATGCGCCTATTAATATTTCGAAGGGGTGTTTCATCCCTTGAATAATTTTTTAAAATTGATTTTACTCTATTTATCAAAGAATAGATCCTTAGAGAGCTTGTATACGAGATTTGAACAGAATCAGAGAGAAAGTCCTTTTTTGCTTGAAAAAACACCAAGACTATAGTCTTGGTGTTTTGAAATGAATGATAAAAATATAAAAAAATGTGTTACGCATGTCATCCCCTCAATTCGACCCTCTAGAATCCAAATCTACAATCCAAAATTGAATAAATGCTCTAGTTCTTGCATAATTCGCATTTTAAATGTTATTTTTAGGCAAATTCCATATCATATTTATTGCTATATTTGACATTCTAATTGGGCGTTTTAAGGGATGAAAAGTATATTTTCCTATAGATTGAGGTCCGTACAATCAGAATCTGGAGAGATCAATTCAAATTACTTGATAGTTTCTAGAATATGCGCCTATTAATATTTCGAAGGGGTGTTTCATCCCTTGAATAATTTTTTAAGATTGATTTTACTCTATTTATCAAAGAATAGATCCTTAGAGAGCTTGTATACGAGATTTGAACAGAATCAGAGAGAAAGTACTTTTTTGCTTGAAAAAACACCAAGACTATAGTCTTGGTGTTTTGAAATGAATGATAAAAATATAAAAAAATGTGTTACGCATGTCATCCCCTCAATTCGACCCTCTAGAATCCAAATCTACAATCCAAAATTGAATAAATGCTCTAGTTCTTGCATAATTCGCATTTTAAATGTAATTTTCAGGCAAATTCCATATCATATTTATTGCTATATTTGACATTCTAATTGGGCGTTTTAAGGGATGAAAAGTATATTTTCGTATAGATTGAGGTCCGTACAATCAGAATCTGAAGAGATCAATTCAAATTACTTGATAGTTTCTAGAATATGCGCCTATTAATATTTCGAAGGGGTGTTTCATCCCTTGAATAATTTTTTAAGATTGATTTTACTCTATTTATCAAAGAATAGATCCTTAGAGAGCTTGTATACGAGATTTGAACAGAATCAGAGAGAAAGTCCTTTTTTGCTTGAAAAAACACCAAGACTATAGTCTTGGTGTTTTGAAATGAATGATAAAAATATAAAAAAATGTGTTACGCATGTCATCCCCTCAATTCGACCCTCTAGAATCCAAATCTACAATCCAAAATTGAATAAATGCTCTAGTTCTTGCATAATTCGCATTTTAAATGTAATTTTCAGGCAAATTCCATATCATATTTATTGCTATATTTGACATTCTAATTGGGCGTTTTAAGGGATGAAAAGTATATTTTCGTATAGATTGAGGTCCGTACAATCAGAATCTGAAGAGATCAATTCAAATTACTTGATAGTTTCTAGAATATGCGCCTATTAATATTTCGAAGGGGTGTTTCATCCCTTGAATAATTTTTTAAAATTGATTTTACTCTATTTATCAAAGAATAGATCCTTAGAGAGCTTGTATACGAGATTTGAACAGAATCAGAGAGAAAGTCCTTTTTTGCTTGAAAAAACACCAACACTATAGTCTTGGTGTTTTGAAATGAATGATAAAAATATAAAAAAATGTGTTACGCATGTCATCCCCTCAATTCGACCCTCTAGAATCCAAATCTACAATCCAAAATTGAATAAATGCTCTAGTTCTTGCATAATTCGCATTTTAAATGTAATTTTCAGGCAAATTCCATATCATATTTATTGCTATATTTGACATTCTAATTGGGCGTTTTAAGGGATGAAAAGTATATTTTCGTATAGATTGAGGTCCGTACAATCAGAATCTGAAGAGATCAATTCAAATTACTTGATAGTTTCTAGAATATGCGCCTATTAATATTTCGAAGGGGTGTTTCATCCCTTGAATAATTTTTTAAGATTGATTTTACTCTATTTATCAAAGAATAGATCCTTAGAGAGCTTGTATACGAGATTTGAACAGAATCAGAGAGAAAGTCCTTTTTTGCTTGAAAAAACACCAAGACTATAGTCTTGGTGTTTTGAAATGAATGATAAAAATATAAAAAAATGTGTTACGCATGTCATCCCCTCAATTCGACCCTCTAGAATCCAAATCTACAATCCAAAATTGAATAAATGCTCTAGTTCTTGCATAATTCGCATTTTAAATGTAATTTTCAGGCAAATTCCATATCATATTTATTGCTATATTTGACATTCTAATTGGGCGTTTTAAGGGATGAAAAGTATATTTTCGTATAGATTGAGGTCCGTACAATCAGAATCTGAAGAGATCAATTCAAATTACTTGATAGTTTCTAGAATATGCGCCTATTAATATTTCGAAGGGGTGTTTCATCCCTTGAATAATTTTTTAAAATTGATTTTACTCTATTTATCAAAGAATAGATCCTTAGAGAGCTTGTATACGAGATTTGAACAGAATCAGAGAGAAAGTCCTTTTTTGCTTGAAAAAACACCAACACTATAGTCTTGGTGTTTTGAAATGAATGATAAAAATATAAAAAAATGTGTTACGCATGTCATCCCCTCAATTCGACCCTCTAGAATCCAAATCTACAATCCAAAATTGAATAAATGCTCTAGTTCTTGCATAATTCGCATTTTAAATGTAATTTTCAGGCAAATTCCATATCATATTTATTGCTATATTTGACATTCTAATTGGGCGTTTTAAGGGATGAAAAGTATATTTTCGTATAGATTGAGGTCCGTACAATCAGAATCTGAAGAGATCAATTCAAATTACTTGATAGTTTCTAGAATATGCGCCTATTAATATTTCGAAGGGGTGTTTCATCCCTTGAATAATTTTTTGAAATTGATTTTACTCTATTTATCAAAGAATAGATCCTTAGAGAGCTTGTATACGAGATTTGAACAGAATCAGAGAGAAAGTCCTTTTTTGCTTGAAAAAACACCAACACTATAGTCTTGGTGTTTTGAAATGAATGATAAAAATATAAAAAAATGTGTTACGCATGTCATCCCCTCAATTCGACCCTCTAGAATCCAAATCTACAATCCAAAATTGAATAAATGCTCTAGTTCTTGCATAATTCGCATTTTAAATGTAATTTTCAAGCAAATTCCATATCATATTTATTGCTATATTTGACATTCTAATTGGGCGTTTTAAGGGATGAAAAGTATATTTTCCTATAGATTGAGGTCCATACAATCAGAATCTGAAGAGAACATTTCAAATTACCTGATAGTTTCTAGAATATGCGCCTATTAATATTTCGAAGGGGTGTTTCATCCCTTGAATAATTTTTTAAGATTGATTTTACTCTATTTATCAAAGAATAGATCCTTAGAGAGCTTGTATACGAGATTTGAACAGAATCAGAGAGAAAGTCCTTTTTTGCTTGAAAAAACACCAAGACTATAGTCTTGGTGTTTTGAAATGAATGATAAAAATATAAAAAAATGTGTTACGCATGTCATCCCCTCAATTCGACCCTCTAGAATCCAAATCTACAATCCAAAATTGAATAAATGCTCTAGTTCTTGCATAATTCGCATTTTAAATGTAATTTTCAGGCAAATTCCATATCATATTTATTGCTATATTTGACATTCTAATTGGGCGTTTTAAGGGATGAAAAGTATATTTTCCTATAGATTGAGGTCCATACAATCAGAATCTGAAGAGAACATTTCAAATTACCTGATAGTTTCTAGAATATGCGCCTATTAATATTTCGAAGGGGTGTTTCATCCCTTGAATAATTTTTTAAAATTGATTTTACTCTATTTATCAAAGAATAGATCCTTAGAGAGCTTGTATACGAGATTTGAACAGAATCAGAGAGAAAGTCCTTTTTTGCTTGAAAAAACACCAAGACTATAGTCTTGGTGTTTTGAAATGAATGATAAAAATATAAAAAAATGTGTTACGCATGTCATCCCCTCAATTCGACCCTCTAGAATCCAAATCTACAATCCAAAATTGAATAAATGCTCTAGTTCTTGCATAATTCGCATTTTAAATGTAATTTTCAGGCAAATTCCATATCATATTTATTGCTATATTTGACATTCTAATTGGGCGTTTTAAGGGATGAAAAGTATATTTTCGTATAGATTGAGGTCCGTACAATCAGAATCTGAAGAGATCAATTCAAATTACTTGATAGTTTCTAGAATATGCGCCTATTAATATTTCGAAGGGGTGTTTCATCCCTTGAATAATTTTTTAAAATTGATTTTACTCTATTTATCAAAGAATAGATCCTTAGAGAGCTTGTATACGAGATTTGAACAGAATCAGAGAGAAAGTCCTTTTTTGCTTGAAAAAACACCAACACTATAGTCTTGGTGTTTTGAAATGAATGATAAAAATATAAAAAAATGTGTTACGCATGTCATCCCCTCAATTCGACCCTCTAGAATCCAAATCTACAATCCAAAATTGAATAAATGCTCTAGTTCTTGCATAATTCGCATTTTAAATGTAATTTTCAGGCAAATTCCATATCATATTTATTGCTATATTTGACATTCTAATTGGGCGTTTTAAGGGATGAAAAGTATATTTTCCTATAGATTGAGGTCCATACAATCAGAATCTGAAGAGAACATTTCAAATTACCTGATAGTTTCTAGAATATGCGCCTATTAATATTTCGAAGGGGTGTTTCATCCCTTGAATAATTTTTTAAAATTGATTTTACTCTATTTATCAAAGAATAGATCCTTAGAGAGCTTGTATACGAGATTTGAACAGAATCAGAGAGAAAGTCCTTTTTTGCTTGAAAAAACACCAAGACTATAGTCTTGGTGTTTTGAAATGAATGATAAAAATATAAAAAAATGTGTTACGCATGTCATCCCCTCAATTCGACCCTCTAGAATCCAAATCTACAATCCAAAATTGAATAAATGCTCTAGTTCTTGCATAATTCGCATTTTAAATGTAATTTTCAGGCAAATTCCATATCATATTTATTGCTATATTTGACATTCTAATTGGGCGTTTTAAGGGATAAAAAGTATATTTTCCTATAGATTGAGGTCCATACAATCAGAATCTGAAGAGAACATTTCAAATTACCTGATAGTTTCTAGAATATGCGCCTATTAATATTTCGAAGGGGTGTTTCATCCCTTGAATAATTTTTTAAAATTGATTTTACTCTATTTATCAAAGAATAGATCCTTAGAGAGCTTGTATACGAGATTTGAACAGAATCAGAGAGAAAGTCCTTTTTTGCTTGAAAAAACACCAACACTATAGTCTTGGTGTTTTGAAATGAATGATAAAAATATAAAAAAATGTGTTACGCATGTCATCCCCTCAATTCGACCCTCTAGAATCCAAATCTACAATCCAAAATTGAATAAATGCTCTAGTTCTTGCATAATTCGCATTTTAAATGTAATTTTCAGGCAAATTCCATATCATATTTATTGCTATATTTGACATTCTAATTGGGCGTTTTAAGGGATGAAAAGTATATTTTCCTATAGATTGAGGTCCATACAATCAGAATCTGAAGAGAACATTTCAAATTACCTGATAGTTTCTAGAATATGCGCCTATTAATATTTCGAAGGGGTGTTTCATCCCTTGAATAATTTTTTAAAATTGATTTTACTCTATTTATCAAAGAATAGATCCTTAGAGAGCTTGTATACGAGATTTGAACAGAATCAGAGAGAAAGTCCTTTTTTGCTTGAAAAAACACCAAGACTATAGTCTTGGTGTTTTGAAATGAATGATAAAAATATAAAAAAATGTGTTACGCATGTCATCCCCTCAATTCGACCCTCTAGAATCCAAATCTACAATCCAAAATTGAATAAATGCTCTAGTTCTTGCATAATTCGCATTTTAAATGTAATTTTCAGGCAAATTCCATATCATATTTATTGCTATATTTGACATTCTAATCGGGCGTTTTAAGGAATGAAAAGTATATTTTCGTATAGATTGAGGTCCATACAATCAGAATCTGAAGAGATCAATTCAAATTACTTGATAGTTTCTAGAATATGCGCCTATTAATATTTCGAAGGGGTGTTTCATCCCTTGAATAATTTTTTAAAATTGATTTTACTCTATTTATCAAAGAATAGATCCTTAGAGAGCTTGTATACGAGATTTGAACAGAATCAGAGAGAAAGTCCTTTTTTGCTTGAAAAAACACCAAGACTATAGTCTTGGTGTTTTGAAATGAATGATAAAAATATAAAAAAATGTGTTACGCATGTCATCCCCTCAATTCGACCCTCTAGAATCCAAATCTACAATCCAAAATTGAATAAATGCTCTAGTTCTTGCATAATTCGCATTTTAAATGTAATTTTCAGGCAAATTCCATATCATATTTATTGCTATATTTGACATTCTAATTGGGCGTTTTAAGGGATGAAAAGTATATTTTCGTATAGATTGAGGTCCGTACAATCAGAATCTGAAGAGATCAATTCAAATTACTTGATAGTTTCTAGAATATGCGCCTATTAATATTTCGAAGGGGTGTTTCATCCCTTGAATAATTTTTTGAAATTGATTTTACTCTATTCATCAAAGAATAGATCCTTAGAGAGCTTGTATACGAGATTTGAACAGAATCAGAGAGAAAGTCCTTTTTTGCTTGAAAAAACACCAACACTATAGTCTTGGTGTTTTGAAATGAATGATAAAAATATAAAAAAATGTGTTACGCATGTCATCCCCTCAATTCGACCCTCTAGAATCCAAATCTACAATCCAAAATTGAATAAATGCTCTAGTTCTTGCATAATTCGCATTTTAAATGTAATTTTCAGGCAAATTCCATATCATATTTATTGCTATATTTGACATTCTAATTGGGCGTTTTAAGGGATGAAAAGTATATTTTCCTATAGATTGAGGTCCATACAATCAGAATCTGAAGAGAACATTTCAAATTACCTGATAGTTTCTAGAATATGCGCCTATTAATATTTCGAAGGGGTGTTTCATCCCTTGAATAATTTTTTAAAATTGATTTTACTCTATTTATCAAAGAATAGATCCTTAGAGAGCTTGTATACGAGATTTGAACAGAATCAGAGAGAAAGTCCTTTTTTGCTTGAAAAAACACCAAGACTATAGTCTTGGTGTTTTGAAATGAATGATAAAAATATAAAAAAATGTGTTACGCATGTCATCCCCTCAATTCGACCCTCTAGAATCCAAATCTACAATCCAAAATTGAATAAATGCTCTAGTTCTTGCATAATTCGCATTTTAAATGTAATTTTCAGGCAAATTCCATATCATATTTATTGCTATATTTGACATTCTAATTGGGCGTTTTAAGGGATGAAAAGTATATTTTCGTATAGATTGAGGTCCGTACAATCAGAATCTGAAGAGATCAATTCAAATTACTTGATAGTTTCTAGAATATGCGCCTATTAATATTTCGAAGGGGTGTTTCATCCCTTGAATAATTTTTTAAAATTGATTTTACTCTATTTATCAAAGAATAGATCCTTAGAGAGCTTGTATACGAGATTTGAACAGAATCAGAGAGAAAGTCCTTTTTTGCTTGAAAAAACACCAACACTATAGTCTTGGTGTTTTGAAATGAATGATAAAATATAAAAAAATGTGTTACGCATGTCATCCCCTCAATTCGACCCTCTAGAATCCAAATCTACAATCCAAAATTGAATTAATGCTCTAGTTCTTGCATAATTCGCATTTTAAATGTAATTTTCAGGCAAATTCCATATCATATTTATTGCTATATTTGACATTCTAATTGGGCGTTTTAAGGGATGAAAAGTATATTTTCCTATAGATTGAGGTCCATACAATCAGAATCTGAAGAGAACATTTCAAATTACCTGATAGTTTCTAGAATATGCGCCTATTAATATTTCGAAGGGGTGTTTCATCCCTTGAATAATTTTTTAAAATTGATTTTACTCTATTTATCAAAGAATAGATCCTTAGAGAGCTTGTATACGAGATTTGAACAGAATCAGAGAGAAAGTCCTTTTTTGCTTGAAAAAACACCAAGACTATAGTCTTGGTGTTTTGAAATGAATGATAAAAATATAAAAAAATGTGTTACGCATGTCATCCCCTCAATTCGACCCTCTAGAATCCAAATCTACAATCCAAAATTGAATAAATGCTCTAGTTCTTGCATAATTCGCATTTTAAATGTAATTTTCAGGCAAATTCCATATCATATTTATTGCTATATTTGACATTCTAATTGGGCGTTTTAAGGGATGAAAAGTATATTTTCGTATAGATTGAGGTCCGTACAATCAGAATCTGAAGAGATCAATTCAAATTACTTGATAG
Source organism: Dromius quadrimaculatus (assembly GCA_963989225.1). Classification (NCBI taxonomy): domain Eukaryota; kingdom Metazoa; phylum Arthropoda; class Insecta; order Coleoptera; family Carabidae; genus Dromius; species Dromius quadrimaculatus. The sequence continues at coordinate 65,126,077 of OZ022326.1, forward strand.
TTTCTAGAATATGCGCCTATTAATATTTCGAAGGGGTGTTTCATCCCTTGAATAATTTTTTAAAATTGATTTTACTCTATTTATCAAAGAATAGATCCTTAGAGAGCTTGTATACGAGATTTGAACAGAATCAGAGAGAAAGTCCTTTTTTGCTTGAAAAAACACCAAGACTATAGTCTTGGTGTTTTGAAATGAATGATAAAAATATAAAAAAATGTGTTACGCATGTCATCCCCTCAATTCGACCCTCTAGAATCCAAATCTACAATCCAAAATTGAATAAATGCTCTAGTTCTTGCATAATTCGCATTTTAAATGTAATTTTCAGGCAAATTCCATATCATATTTATTGCTATATTTGACATTCTAATTGGGCGTTTTAAGCGATGAAAAGTATATTTTCCTATAGATTGAGGTCCATACAATCAGAATCTGAAGAGAACATTCCAAATTACCTGATAGTTTCTAGAATATGCGCCTATTAATATTTCGAAGGGGTGTTTCATCCCTTGAATAATTTTTTAAAATTGATTTTACTCTATTTATCAAAGAATAGATCCTTAGAGAGCTTGTATACGAGATTTGAACAGAATCAGAGAGAAAGTCCTTTTTTGCTTGAAAAAACACCAAGACTATAGTCTTGGTGTTTTGAAATGAATGATAAAAATATAAAAAAATGTGTTACGCATGTCATCCCCTCAATTCGACCCTCTAGAATCCAAATCTACAATCCAAAATTGAATAAATGCTCTAGTTCTTGCATAATTCGCATTTTAAATGTAATTTTCAGGCAAATTCCATATCATATTTATTGCTATATTTGACATTCTAATTGGGCGTTTTAAGGGATGAAAAGTATATTTTCGTATAGATTGAGGTCCGTACAATCAGAATCTGAAGAGATCAATTCAAATTACTTGATAGTTTCTAGAATATGCGCCTATTAATATTTCGAAGGGGTGTTTCATCCCTTGAATAATTTTTTAAAATTGATTTTACTCTATTTATCAAAGAATAGATCCTTAGAGAGCTTGTATACGAGATTTGAACAGAATCAGAGAGAAAGTCCTTTTTTGCTTGAAAAAACACCAAGACTATAGTCTTGGTGTTTTGAAATGAATGATAAAAATATAAAAAAATGTGTTACGCATGTCATCCCCTCAATTCGACCCTCTAGAATCCAAATCTACAATCCAAAATTGAATAAATGCTCTAGTTCTTGCATAATTCGCATTTTAAATGTAATTTTCAGGCAAATTCCATATCATATTTATTGCTATATTTGACATTCTAATTGGGCGTTTTAAGCGATGAAAAGTATATTTTCCTATAGATTGAGGTCCATACAATCAGAATCTGAAGAGAACATTCCAAATTACCTGATAGTTTCTAGAATATGCGCCTATTAATATTTCGAAGGGGTGTTTCATCCCTTGAATAATTTTTTAAAATTGATTTTACTCTATTTATCAAAGAATAGATCCTTAGAGAGCTTGTATACGAGATTTGAACAGAATCAGAGAGAAAGTCCTTTTTTGCTTGAAAAAACACCAAGACTATAGTCTTGGTGTTTTGAAATGAATGATAAAAATATAAAAAAATGTGTTACGCATGTCATCCCCTCAATTCGACCCTCTAGAATCCAAATCTACAATCCAAAATTGAATAAATGCTCTAGTTCTTGCATAATTCGCATTTTAAATGTAATTTTCAGGCAAATTCCATATCATATTTATTGCTATATTTGACATTCTAATTGGGCGTTTTAAGGGATGAAAAGTATATTTTCGTATAGATTGAGGTCCGTACAATCAGAATCTGAAGAGATCAATTCAAATTACTTGATAGTTTCTAGAATATGCGCCTATTAATATTTCGAAGGGGTGTTTCATCCCTTGAATAATTTTTTAAAATTGATTTTACTCTATTTATCAAAGAATAGATCCTTAGAGAGCTTGTATACGAGATTTGAACAGAATCAGAGAGAAAGTCCTTTTTTGCTTGAAAAAACACCAAGACTATAGTCTTGGTGTTTTGAAATGAATGATAAAAATATAAAAAAATGTGTTACGCATGTCATCCCCTCAATTCGACCCTCTAGAATCCAAATCTACAATCCAAAATTGAATAAATGCTCTAGTTCTTGCATAATTCGCATTTTAAATGTAATTTTCAGGCAAATTCCATATCATATTTATTGCTATATTTGACATTCTAATTGGGCGTTTTAAGGGATGAAAAGTATATTTTCGTATAGATTGAGGTCCGTACAATCAGAATCTGAAGAGATCAATTCAAATTACTTGATAGTTTCTAGAATATGCGCCTATTAATATTTCGAAGGGGTGTTTCATCCCTTGAATAATTTTTTAAAATTGATTTTACTCTATTTATCAAAGAATAGATCCTTAGAGAGCTTGTATACGAGATTTGAACAGAATCAGAGAGAAAGTCCTTTTTTGCTTGAAAAAACACCAAGACTATAGTCTTGGTGTTTTGAAATGAATGATAAAAATATAAAAAAATGTGTTACGCATGTCATCCCCTCAATTCGACCCTCTAGAATCCAAATCTACAATCCAAAATTGAATAAATGCTCTAGTTCTTGCATAATTCGCATTTTAAATGTAATTTTCAGGCAAATTCCATATCATATTTATTGCTATATTTGACATTCTAATTGGGCGTTTTAAGGGATGAAAAGTATATTTTCGTATAGATTGAGGTCCGTACAATCAGAATCTGAAGAGATCAATTCAAATTACTTGATAGTTTCTAGAATATGCGCCTATTAATATTTCGAAGGGGTGTTTCATCCCTTGAATAATTTTTTGAAATTGATTTTACTCTATTTATCAAAGAATAGATCCTTAGAGAGCTTGTATACGAGATTTGAACAGAATCAGAGAGAAAGTCCTTTTTTGCTTGAAAAAACACCAACACTATAGTCTTGGTGTTTTGAAATGAATGATAAAAATATAAAAAAATGTGTTACGCATGTCATCCCCTCAATTCGACCCTCTAGAATCCAAATCTACAATCCAAAATTGAATAAATGCTCTAGTTCTTGCATAATTCGCATTTTAAATGTAATTTTCAGGCAAATTCCATATCATATTTATTGCTATATTTGACATTCTAATTGGGCGTTTTAAGGGATAAAAAGTATATTTTCCTATAGATTGAGGTCCATACAATCAGAATCTGAAGAGAACATTTCAAATTACCTGATAGTTTCTAGAATATGCGCCTATTAATATTTCGAAGGGGTGTTTCATCCCTTGAATAATTTTTTAAAATTGATTTTACTCTATTTATCAAAGAATAGATCCTTAGAGAGCTTGTATACGAGATTTGAACAGAATCAGAGAGAAAGTCCTTTTTTGCTTGAAAAAACACCAAGACTATAGTCTTGGTGTTTTGAAATGAATGATAAAAATATAAAAAAATGTGTTACGCATGTCATCCCCTCAATTCGACCCTCTAGAATCCAAATCTACAATCCAAAATTGAATAAATGCTCTAGTTCTTGCATAATTCGCATTTTAAATGTAATTTTCAGGCAAATTCCATATCATATTTATTGCTATATTTGACATTCTAATTGGGCGTTTTAAGGGATGAAAAGTATATTTTCGTATAGATTGAGGTCCGTACAATCAGAATCTGAAGAGATCAATTCAAATTACTTGATAGTTTCTAGAATATGCGCCTATTAATATTTCGAAGGGGTGTTTCATCCCTTGAATAATTTTTTAAAATTGATTTTACTCTATTTATCAAAGAATAGATCCTTAGAGAGCTTGTATACGAGATTTGAACAGAATCAGAGAGAAAGTCCTTTTTTGCTTGAAAAAACACCAACACTATAGTCTTGGTGTTTTGAAATGAATGATAAAAATATAAAAAAATGTGTTACGCATGTCATCCCCTCAATTCGACCCTCTAGAATCCAAATCTACAATCCAAAATTGAATAAATGCTCTAGTTCTTGCATAATTCGCATTTTAAATGTAATTTTCAGGCAAATTCCATATCATATTTATTGCTATATTTGACATTCTAATTGGGCGTTTTAAGGGATGAAAAGTATATTTTCCTATAGATTGAGGTCCATACAATCAGAATCTGAAGAGAACATTTCAAATTACCTGATAGTTTCTAGAATATGCGCCTATTAATATTTCGAAGGGGTGTTTCATCCCTTGAATAATTTTTTAAAATTGATTTTACTCTATCTATCAAAGAATAGATCCTTAGAGAGCTTGTATACGAGATTTGAACAGAATCAGAGAGAAAGTCCTTTTTTGCTTGAAAAAACACCAAGACTATAGTCTTGGTGTTTTGAAATGAATGATAAAAATATAAAAAAATGTGTTACGCATGTCATCCCCTCAATTCGACCCTCTAGAATCCAAATCTACAATCCAAAATTGAATAAATGCTCTAGTTCTTGCATAATTCGCATTTTAAATGTAATTTTCAGGCAAATTCCATATCATATTTATTGCTATATTTGACATTCTAATTGGGCGTTTTAAGGGATGAAAAGTATATTTTCGTATAGATTGAGGTCCGTACAATCAGAATCTGAAGAGATCAATTCAAATTACTTGATAGTTTCTAGAATATGCGCCTATTAATATTTCGAAGGGGTGTTTCATCCCTTGAATAATTTTTTAAAATTGATTTTACTCTATTTATCAAAGAATAGATCCTTAGAGAGCTTGTATACGAGATTTGAACAGAATCAGAGAGAAAGTCCTTTTTTGCTTGAAAAAACACCAACACTATAGTCTTGGTGTTTTGAAATGAATGATAAAAATATAAAAAAATGTGTTACGCATGTCATCCCCTCAATTCGACCCTCTAGAATCCAAATCTACAATCCAAAATTGAATAAATGCTCTAGTTCTTGCATAATTCGCATTTTAAATGTAATTTTCAGGCAAATTCCATATCATATTTATTGCTATATTTGACATTCTAATTGGGCGTTTTAAGGGATGAAAAGTATATTTTCGTATAGATTGAGGTCCGTACAATCAGAATCTGAAGAGATCAATTCAAATTACTTGATAGTTCCTAGAATATGCGCCTATTAATATTTCGAAGGGGTGTTTCATCCCTTGAATAATTTTTTAAGATTGATTTTACTCTATTTATCAAAGAATAGATCCTTAGAGAGCTTGTATACGAGATTTGAACAGAATCAGAGAGAAAGTCCTTTTTTGCTTGAAAAAACACCAAGACTATAGTCTTGGTGTTTTGAAATGAATGATAAAAATATAAAAAAATGTGTTACGCATGTCATCCCCTCAATTCGACCCTCTAGAATCCAAATCTACAATCCAAAATTGAATAAATGCTCTAGTTCTTGCATAATTCGCATTTTAAATGTAATTTTCAGGCAAATTCCATATCATATTTATTGCTATATTTGACATTCTAATTGGGCGTTTTAAGGGATGAAAAGTATATTTTCCTATAGATTGAGGTCCATACAATCAGAATCTGAAGAGAACATTTCAAATTACCTGATAGTTTCTAGAATATGCGCCTATTAATATTTCGAAGGGGTGTTTCATCCCTTGAATAATTTTTTAAAATTGATTTTACTCTATTTATCAAAGAATAGATCCTTAGAGAGCTTGTATACGAGATTTGAACAGAATCAGAGAGAAAGTCCTTTTTTGCTTGAAAAAACACCAAGACTATAGTCTTGGTGTTTTGAAATGAATGATAAAAATATAAAAAAATGTGTTACGCATGTCATCCCCTCAATTCGACCCTCTAGAATCCAAATCTACAATCCAAAATTGAATAAATGCTCTAGTTCTTGCATAATTCGCATTTTAAATGTAATTTTCAGGCAAATTCCATATCATATTTATTGCTATATTTGACATTCTAATTGGGCGTTTTAAGGGATGAAAAGTATATTTTCGTATAGATTGAGGTCCGTACAATATGAATCTGAAGAGATCAATTCAAATTACTTGATAGTTTCTAGAATATGCGCCTATTAATATTTCGAAGGGGTGTTTCATCCCTTGAATAATTTTTTAAAATTGATTTTACTCTATTTATCAAAGAATAGATCCTTAGAGAGCTTGTATACGAGATTTGAACAGAATCAGAGAGAAAGTCCTTTTTTGCTTGAAAAAACACCAAGACTATAGTCTTGGTGTTTTGAAATGAATGATAAAAATATAAAAAAATGTGTTACGCATGTCATCCCCTCAATTCGACCCTCTAGAATCCAAATCTACAATCCAAAATTGAATAAATGCTCTAGTTCTTGCATAATTCGCATTTTAAATGTAATTTTCAGGCAAATTCCATATCATATTTATTGCTATATTTGACATTCTAATTGGGCGTTTTAAGGGATGAAAAGTATATTTTCGTATAGATTGAGGTCCGTACAATCAGAATCTGAAGAGATCAATTCAAATTACTTGATAGTTTCTAGAATATGCGCCTATTAATATTTCGAAGGGGTGTTTCATCCCTTGAATAATTTTTTAAAATTGATTTTACTCTATTTATCAAAGAATAGATCCTTAGAGAGCTTGTATACGAGATTTGAACAGAATCAGAGAGAAAGTCCTTTTTTGCTTGAAAAAACACCAACACTATAGTCTTGGTGTTTTGAAATGAATGATAAAAATATAAAAAAATGTGTTACGCATGTCATCCCCTCAATTCGACCCTCTAGAATCCAAATCTACAATCCAAAATTGAATAAATGCTCTAGTTCTTGCATAATTCGCATTTTAAATGTAATTTTCAGGCAAATTCCATATCATATTTATTGCTATATTTGACATTCTAATTGGGCGTTTTAAGGGATGAAAAGTATATTTTCCTATAGATTGAGGTCCATACAATCAGAATCTGAAGAGAACATTTCAAATTACCTGATAGTTTCTAGAATATGCGCCTATTAATATTTCGAAGGGGTGTTTCATCCCTTGAATAATTTTTTAAAATTGATTTTACTCTATTTATCAAAGAATAGATCCTTAGAGAGCTTGTATACGAAATTTGAACAGAATCAGAGAGAAAGTCCTTTTTTGCTTGAAAAAACACCAAGACTATAGTCTTGGTGTTTTGAAATGAATGATAAAAATATAAAAAAATGTGTTACGCATGTCATCCCCTCAATTCGACCCTCTAGAATCCAAATCTACAATCCAAAATTGAATAAATGCTCTAGTTCTTGCATAATTCGCATTTTAAATGTAATTTTCAGGCAAATTCCATATCATATTTATTGCTATATTTGACATTCTAATTGGGCGTTTTAAGGGATGAAAAGTATATTTTCCTATAGATTGAGGTCCATACAATCAGAATCTGAAGAGAACATTTCAAATTACCTGATAGTTTCTAGAATATGCGCCTATTAATATTTCGAAGGGGTGTTTCATCCCTTGAATAATTTTTTAAAATTGATTTTACTCTATTTATCAAAGAATAGATCCTTAGAGAGCTTGTATACGAGATTTGAACAGAATCAGAGAGAAAGTCCTTTTTTGCTTGAAAAAACACCAACACTATAGTCTTGGTGTTTTGAAATGAATGATAAAAATATAAAAAAATGTGTTACGCATGTCATCCCCTCAATTCGACCCTCTAGAATCCAAATCTACAATCCAAAATTGAATAAATGCTCTAGTTCTTGCATAATTCGCATTTTAAATGTAATTTTCAGGCAAATTCCATATCATATTTATTGCTATATTTGACATTCTAATTGGGCGTTTTAAGGGATGAAAAGTATATTTTCCTATAGATTGAGGTCCATACAATCAGAATCTGAAGAGAACATTTCAAATTACCTGATAGTTTCTAGAATATGCGCCTATTAATATTTCGAAGGGGTGTTTCATCCCTTGAATAATTTTTTAAAATTGATTTTACTCTATTTATCAAAGAATAGATCCTTAGAGAGCTTGTATACGAGATTTGAACAGAATCAGAGAGAAAGTCCTTTTTTGCTTGAAAAAACACCAACACTATAGTCTTGGTGTTTTGAAATGAATGATAAAAATATAAAAAAATGTGTTACGCATGTCATCCCCTCAATTCGACCCTCTAGAATCCAAATCTACAATCCAAAATTGAATAAATGCTCTAGTTCTTGCATAATTCGCATTTTAAATGTAATTTTCAGGCAAATTCCATATCATATTTATTGCTATATTTGACATTCTAATTGGGCGTTTTAAGGGATGAAAAGTATATTTTCCTATAGATTGAGGTCCATACAATCAGAATCTGAAGAGAACATTTCAAATTACCTGATAGTTTCTAGAATATGCGCCTATTAATATTTCGAAGGGGTGTTTCATCCCTTGAATAATTTTTTAAAATTGATTTTACTCTATTTATCAAAGAATAGATCCTTAGAGAGCTTGTATACGAGATTTGAACAGAATCAGAGAGAAAGTCCTTTTTTGCTTGAAAAAAACACCAACACTATAGTCTTGGTGTTTTGAAATGAATGATAAAAATATAAAAAAATGTGTTACGCATGTCATCCCCTCAATTCGACCCTCTAGAATCCAAATCTACAATCCAAAATTGAATAAATGCTCTAGTTCTTGCATAATTCGCATTTTAAATGTAATTTTCAGGCAAATTCCATATCATATTTATTGCTATATTTGACATTCTAATTGGGCGTTTTAAGGGATGAAAAGTATATTTTCCTATAGATTGAGGTCCATACAATCAGAATCTGAAGAGAACATTTCAAATTACCTGATAGTTTCTAGAATATGCGCCTATTAATATTTCGAAGGGGTGTTTCATCCCTTGAATAATTTTTTAAAATTGATTTTACTCTATTTATCAAAGAATAGATCCTTAGAGAGCTTGTATACGAGATTTGAACAGAATCAGAGAGAAAGTCCTTTTTTGCTTGAAAAAACACCAACACTATAGTCTTGGTGTTTTGAAATGAATGATAAAAATATAAAAAAATGTGTTACGCATGTCATCCCCTTAATTCGACCCTCTAGAATCCAAATCTACAATCCAAAATTGAATAAATGCTCTAGTTCTTGCATAATTCGCATTTTAAATGTAATTTTCAGGCAAATTCCATATCATATTTATTGCTATATTTGACATTCTAATTGGGCGTTTTAAGGGATGAAAAGTATATTTTCCTATAGATTGAGGTCCATACAATCAGAATCTGAAGAGAACATTTCAAATTACCTGATAGTTTCTAGAATATGCGCCTATTAATATTTCGAAGGGGTGTTTCATCCCTTGAATAATTTTTTAAAATTGATTTTACTCTATTTATCAAAGAATAGATCCTTAGAGAGCTTGTATACGAGATTTGAACAGAATCAGAGAGAAAGTCCTTTTTTGCTTGAAAAAACACCAACACTATAGTCTTGGTGTTTTGAAATGAATGATAAAAATATAAAAAAATGTGTTACGCATGTCATCCCCTCAATTCGACCCTCTAGAATCCAAATCTACAATCCAAAATTGAATAAATGCTCTAGTTCTTGCATAATTCGCATTTTAAATGTAATTTTCAGGCAAATTCCATATCATATTTATTGCTATATTTGACATTCTAATTGGGCGTTTTAAGGGATGAAAAGTATATTTTCCTATAGATTGAGGTCCATACAATCAGAATCTGAAGAGAACATTTCAAATTACCTGATAGTTTCTAGAATATGCGCCTATTAATATTTCGAAGGGGTGTTTCATCCCTTGAATAATTTTTTAAAATTGATTTTACTCTATTTATCAAAGAATAGATCCTTAGAGAGCTTGTATACGAGATTTGAACAGAATCAGAGAGAAAGTCCTTTTTTGCTTGAAAAAACACCAACACTATAGTCTTGGTGTTTTGAAATGAATGATAAAAATATAAAAAAATGTGTTACGCATGTCATCCCCTCAATTCGACCCTCTAGAATCCAAATCTACAATCCAAAATTGAATAAATGCTCTAGTTCTTGCATAATTCGCATTTTAAATGTAATTTTCAGGCAAATTCCATATCATATTTATTGCTATATTTGACATTCTAATTGGGCGTTTTAAGGGATGAAAAGTATATTTTCCTATAGATTGAGGTCCATACAATCAGAATCTGAAGAGAACATTTCAAATTACCTGATAGTTTCTAGAATATGCGCCTATTAATATTTCGAAGGGGTGTTTCATCCCTTGAATAATTTTTTAAAATTGATTTTACTCTATTTATCAAAGAATAGATCCTTAGAGAGCTTGTATACGAGATTTGAACAGAATCAGAGAGAAAGTCCTTTTTTGCTTGAAAAAACACCAAGACTATAGTCTTGGTGTTTTGAAATGAATGATAAAAATATAAAAAAATGTGTTACGCATGTCATCCCCTCAATTCGACCCTCTAGAATCCAAATCTACAATCCAAAATTGAATAAATGCTCTAGTTCTTGCATAATTCGCATTTTAAATGTAATTTTCAGGCAAATTCCATATCATATTTATTGCTATATTTGACATTCTAATTGGGCGTTTTAAGGGATGAAAAGTATATTTTCGTATAGATTGAGGTCCGTACAATCAGAATCTGAAGAGATCAATTCAAATTACTTGATAGTTTCTAGAATATGCGCCTATTAATATTTCGAAGGGGTGTTTCATCCCTTGAATAATTTTTTAAAATTGATTTTACTCTATTTATCAAAGAATAGATCCTTAGAGAGCTTGTATACGAGATTTGAACAGAATCAGAGAGAAAGTCCTTTTTTGCTTGAAAAAACACCAACACTATAGTCTTGGTGTTTTGAAATGAATGATAAAAATATAAAAAAATGTGTTACGCATGTCATCCCCTCAATTCGACCCTCTAGAATCCAAATCTACAATCCAAAATTGAATAAATGCTCTAGTTCTTGCATAATTCGCATTTTAAATGTAATTTTCAGGCAAATTCCATATCATATTTATTGCTATATTTGACATTCTAATTGGGCGTTTTAAGGATGAAAAGTATATTTTCCTATAGATTGAGGTCCATACAATCAGAATCTGAAGAGAACATTTCAAATTACCTGATAGTTTCTAGAATATGCGCCTATTAATATTTCGAAGGGGTGTTTCATCCCTTGAATAATTTTTTAAAATTGATTTTACTCTATTTATCAAAGAATAGATCCTTAGAGAGCTTGTATACGAAATTTGAACAGAATCAGAGAGAAAGTCCTTTTTTGCTTGAAAAAACACCAAGACTATAGTCTTGGTGTTTTGAAATGAATGATAAAAATATAAAAAAATGTGTTACGCATGTCATCCCCTCAATTCGACCCTCTAGAATCCAAATCTACAATCCAAAATTGAATAAATGCTCTAGTTCTTGCATAATTCGCATTTTAAATGTAATTTTCAGGCAAATTCCATATCATATTTATTGCTATATTTGACATTCTAATTGGGCGTTTTAAGGGATGAAAAGTATATTTTCCTATAGATTGAGGTCCATACAATCAGAATCTGAAGAGAACATTTCAAATTACCTGATAGTTTCTAGAATATGCGCCTATTAATATTTCGAAGGGGTGTTTCATCCCTTGAATAATTTTTTAAAATTGATTTTACTCTATTTATCAAAGAATAGATCCTTAGAGAGCTTGTATACGAGATTTGAACAGAATCAGAGAGAAAGTCCTTTTTTGCTTGAAAAAAACACCAACACTATAGTCTTGGTGTTTTGAAATGAATGATAAAAATATAAAAAAATGTGTTACGCATGTCATCCCCTCAATTCGACCCTCTAGAATCCAAATCTACAATCCAAAATTGAATAAATGCTCTAGTTCTTGCATAATTCGCATTTTAAATGTAATTTTCAGGCAAATTCCATATCATATTTATTGCTATATTTGACATTCTAATTGGGCGTTTTAAGGGATGAAAAGTATATTTTCCTATAGATTGAGGTCCATACAATCAGAATCTGAAGAGAACATTTCAAATTACCTGATAGTTTCTAGAATATGCGCCTATTAATATTTCGAAGGGGTGTTTCATCCCTTGAATAATTTTTTAAAATTGATTTTACTCTATTTATCAAAGAATAGATCCTTAGAGAGCTTGTATACGAGATTTGAACAGAATCAGAGAGAAAGTCCTTTTTTGCTTGAAAAAACACCAACACTATAGTCTTGGTGTTTTGAAATGAATGATAAAAATATAAAAAAATGTGTTACGCATGTCATCCCCTCAATTCGACCCTCTAGAATCCAAATCTACAATCCAAAATTGAATAAATGCTCTAGTTCTTGCATAATTCGCATTTTAAATGTAATTTTCAGGCAAATTCCATATCATATTTATTGCTATATTTGACATTCTAATTGGGCGTTTTAAGGGATGAAAAGTATATTTTCCTATAGATTGAGGTCCATACAATCAGAATCTGAAGAGAACATTTCAAATTACCTGATAGTTTCTAGAATATGCGCCTATTAATATTTCGAAGGGGTGTTTCATCCCTTGAATAATTTTTTAAAATTGATTTTACTCTATTTATCAAAGAATAGATCCTTAGAGAGCTTGTATACGAGATTTGAACAGAATCAGAGAGAAAGTCCTTTTTTGCTTGAAAAAACACCAACACTATAGTCTTGGTGTTTTGAAATGAATGATAAAAATATAAAAAAATGTGTTACGCATGTCATCCCCTCAATTCGACCCTCTAGAATCCAAATCTACAATCCAAAATTGAATAAATGCTCTAGTTCTTGCATAATTCGCATTTTAAATGTAATTTTCAGGCAAATTCCATATCATATTTATTGCTATATTTGACATTCTAATTGGGCGTTTTAAGGGATGAAAAGTATATTTTCCTATAGATTGAGGTCCATACAATCAGAATCTGAAGAGAACATTTCAAATTACCTGATAGTTTCTAGAATATGCGCCTATTAATATTTCGAAGGGGTGTTTCATCCCTTGAATAATTTTTTAAAATTGATTTTACTCTATTTATCAAAGAATAGATCCTTAGAGAGCTTGTATACGAAATTTGAACAGAATCAGAGAGAAAGTCCTTTTTTGCTTGAAAAAACACCAAGACTATAGTCTTGGTGTTTTGAAATGAATGATAAAAATATAAAAAAATGTGTTACGCATGTCATCCCCTCAATTCGACCCTCTAGAATCCAAATCTACAATCCAAAATTGAATAAATGCTCTAGTTCTTGCATAATTCGCATTTTAAATGTAATTTTCAGGCAAATTCCATATCATATTTATTGCTATATTTGACATTCTAATTGGGCGTTTTAAGGGATGAAAAGTATATTTTCCTATAGATTGAGGTCCATACAATCAGAATCTGAAGAGAACATTTCAAATTACCTGATAGTTTCTAGAATATGCGCCTATTAATATTTCGAAGGGGTGTTTCATCCCTTGAATAATTTTTTAAAATTGATTTTACTCTATTTATCAAAGAATAGATCCTTAGAGAGCTTGTATACGAGATTTGAACAGAATCAGAGAGAAAGTCCTTTTTTGCTTGAAAAAACACCAACACTATAGTCTTGGTGTTTTGAAATGAATGATAAAAATATAAAAAAATGTGTTACGCATGTCATCCCCTCAATTCGACCCTCTAGAATCCAAATCTACAATCCAAAATTGAATAAATGCTCTAGTTCTTGCATAATTCGCATTTTAAATGTAATTTTCAGGCAAATTCCATATCATATTTATTGCTATATTTGACATTCTAATTGGGCGTTTTAAGGGATGAAAAGTATATTTTCCTATAGATTGAGGTCCATACAATCAGAATCTGAAGAGAACATTTCAAATTACCTGATAGTTTCTAGAATATGCGCCTATTAATATTTCGAAGGGGTGTTTCATCCCTTGAATAATTTTTTAAAATTGATTTTACTCTATTTATCAAAGAATAGATCCTTAGAGAGCTTGTATACGAGATTTGAACAGAATCAGAGAGAAAGTCCTTTTTTGCTTGAAAAAACACCAACACTATAGTCTTGGTGTTTTGAAATGAATGATAAAAATATAAAAAAATGTGTTACGCATGTCATCCCCTCAATTCGACCCTCTAGAATCCAAATCTACAATCCAAAATTGAATAAATGCTCTAGTTCTTGCATAATTCGCATTTTAAATGTAATTTTCAGGCAAATTCCATATCATATTTATTGCTATATTTGACATTCTAATTGGGCGTTTTAAGGGATGAAAAGTATATTTTCCTATAGATTGAGGTCCATACAATCAGAATCTGAAGAGAACATTTCAAATTACCTGATAGTTTCTAGAATATGCGCCTATTAATATTTCGAAGGGGTGTTTCATCCCTTGAATAATTTTTTAAAATTGATTTTACTCTATTTATCAAAGAATAGATCCTTAGAGAGCTTGTATACGAAATTTGAACAGAATCAGAGAGAAAGTCCTTTTTTGCTTGAAAAAACACCAAGACTATAGTCTTGGTGTTTTGAAATGAATGATAAAAATATAAAAAAATGTGTTACGCATGTCATCCCCTCAATTCGACCCTCTAGAATCCAAATCTACAATCCAAAATTGAATAAATGCTCTAGTTCTTGCATAATTCGCATTTTAAATGTAATTTTCAGGCAAATTCCATATCATATTTATTGCTATATTTGACATTCTAATTGGGCGTTTTAAGGGATGAAAAGTATATTTTCCTATAGATTGAGGTCCATACAATCAGAATCTGAAGAGAACATTTCAAATTACCTGATAGTTTCTAGAATATGCGCCTATTAATATTTCGAAGGAGTGTTTCATCCCTTGAATAATTTTTTAAAATTGATTTTACTCTATTTATCAAAGAATAGATCCTTAGAGAGCTTGTATACGAGATTTGAACAGAATCAGAGAGAAAGTCCTTTTTTGCTTGAAAAAACACCAACACTATAGTCTTGGTGTTTTGAAATGAATGATAAAAATATAAAAAAATGTGTTACGCATGTCATCCCCTCAATTCGACCCTCTAGAATCCAAATCTACAATCCAAAATTGAATAAATGCTCTAGTTCTTGCATAATTCGCATTTTAAATGTAATTTTCAGGCAAATTCCATATCATATTTATTGCTATATTTGACATTCTAATTGGGCGTTTTAAGGGATGAAAAGTATATTTTCCTATAGATTGAGGTCCATACAATCAGAATCTGAAGAGAACATTTCAAATTACCTGATAGTTTCTAGAATATGCGCCTATTAATATTTCGAAGGGGTGTTTCATCCCTTGAATAATTTTTTAAAATTGATTTTACTCTATTTATCAAAGAATAGATCCTTAGAGAGCTTGTATACGAGATTTGAACAGAATCAGAGAGAAAGTCCTTTTTTGCTTGAAAAAACACCAAGACTATAGTCTTGGTGTTTTGAAATGAATGATAAAAATATAAAAAAATGTGTTACGCATGTCATCCCCTCAATTCGACCCTCTAGAATCCAAATCTACAATCCAAAATTGAATAAATGCTCTAGTTCTTGCATAATTCGCATTTTAAATGTAATTTTCAGGCAAATTCCATATCATATTTATTGCTATATTTGACATTCTAATTGGGCGTTTTAAGGGATGAAAAGTATATTTTCGTATAGATTGAGGTCCGTACAATATGAATCTGAAGAGATCAATTCAAATTACTTGATAGTTTCTAGAATATGCGCCTATTAATATTTCGAAGGGGTGTTTCATCCCTTGAATAATTTTTTAAAATTGATTTTACTCTATTTATCAAAGAATAGATCCTTAGAGAGCTTGTATACGAGATTTGAACAGAATCAGAGAGAAAGTCCTTTTTTGCTTGAAAAAACACCAAGACTATAGTCTTGGTGTTTTGAAATGAATGATAAAAATATAAAAAAATGTGTTACGCATGTCATCCCCTCAATTCGACCCTCTAGAATCCAAATCTACAATCCAAAATTGAATAAATGCTCTAGTTCTTGCATAATTCGCATTTTAAATGTAATTTTCAGGCAAATTCCATATC